>CALNXJ010000030.1:0-350000 GCA_942486045.1 Pocillopora meandrina
CTTTATTTTGAATTTTGAGCTCAACTCGTGCTTACGGTATATTTTTATTGCTAAAGACTTCCATGCATAACTGGCCTCTCATCCTGTGATCGGCTGGTGACAGCTGATGAGGAACATTCAATTCAGCAATGCTAACTTTCTCTACTTCCTGATAGCGACTGAATCTCGTCCAAGACTGCAAACAAAAAAGTTCGCGGTGTCTACCTTAGGATAATTATAAGGTCTGACAAAAGCAGAACAGAATTAAAACAAATTTTAACATAAGTAATTCAAGAGCTGGTCATACTTTGCATAAAATCGGCGTGAACGAGGTTAAACAGAAATTTAGAAATGCAAGCTATCCTTGATAATTTTCTCTGAAGTTTCTGGAGAATCTTTTTCCAAAATCACATCCTTCTCTGGGAAATGTAAATTTAGGCGCTAATGCTCGCTTTTCATGTGTTGAGAAAGTACTGGAACCCAATTCCTTTCCTAAAAAAAAAAAAAAGGGGGGGGGGGTGTAGAATTTTACGATGAATTGTAATTTCATAACTTAAGCTATGTTATTAAATCATTAACTGCTCCTCCTTTCTATCTCATCTTTTCTGTCTAGCCAAAGTGGAAGGTAATTATCAATATAATCCGTTCCTATAAATAAAGAACTCTCCTGTGGCTTAATATTCACTATTGACTCTCTGCACCGGCTGATTACTGATCAGCAAATTGCAATCGTAAATAGCATGGAAATATCTGCGTGTGTATCAGTGACAGTTAGTGATAGCTGTTAATGTTATAATGTTATTAGCCAAACGATTTTACTGATTTGGAAAGTATTAATATAAAATCAATACCTAAGTTCTGTATTAAACGATATTTGTATTATTATCATCAGATATCAGTCATACTCGGCTGATTTTTTGTTTTTTTAACAAATTCTTTTACATAATTATCGATTTCAATGTAAAATAATAGCCGTATCAAATTAAACAAACTGGTTGGTTCAAATATACACATGAATAGTCAATAAATTAACATCTTTTCAAAATTGTTTTCCTCTTTCACGGCGTTCTTTCCGGATTCATAAGCGGGTGAGTGCGACGAGTTCAGTTTGTTTGTTAAGCAAATAATGTGTGTAGTCAAGTATTCCAAGGCTACATTAAGCCACTTATTTACTCACCGAATGTGAATCTTTCTTTTCATGTTCACCTAACATCCTCATCCGAACTGATATAACAGATTGTGAGTAACCATGCTTAAACGATCATTTATCAGTACGCAGGATAAGGGGTCGATAAGGATGGTTGAACAAACGAATGGATCTTAATAGGGGAATTCAGACAGGATACTCTTCTCTGAGTATCGTTAGATTGGTTATAGCGGGTTTCGCCCATAACGAGTTTCGCACATATCGTTTCGCCCAGAACGAGAATGGTTTCGCCCAGAACAATAAAGGTTTCGCCCATAAGTAAAACTTCTACACTCTCACTCGGAAAACGTCAACCTTATAAACGTTTGTATGCACAGAATGAAGAAAAGTGACTTGACCTGAGATCATGAAATTTTGAAACAAACAAGTCAATTATAGCTTTCACTGTGGAGCGGGGATTGTTAAGGTAATTCGCGCACGAAATACTGCAGAGACGTCCGTTTGTCGTAAAAGCATTGCTATGATTTTTTTGCATCACTTTTCTTCTCGAGAATTAAATTAAACGCTTTTGAAAACACTTGCGCGTGGAACATATCATCGTTGCAAATCTTTTGTACACGGAAGATAAGTTCCGCACGCCAGCTTATGAATACATGTGAATACGGTTTCGTGAATACTAAAACAAAGGAATCGAAAGTTAAAGATTGTATTTCTGACATAGGTAACGGCAACATATAATTGGAAAAGCGATAGAAACTAGTCAAGTTCATGAGTGCGCGCGCGTGGAATAGCTTTACTACTCCGACGAAGCGTGCGGTACGAAAGCTTTAACTTAAAGGAAATTACCGTCTTGCACAAAAAATCTCAATCAAACCTTATCAATAGAATTTGAAAAGCTTACTCTTGCAAAAATATCTCACCTGTTCGCTTATCAATAGATTTTCACTCTTTAAAAAAAAAAAATCTCACCTTTTCACTAGTCAATAGAACTTGAAAAGAACCGTTGTTTACTCTGGCCAAAAAAATCTCACCTTTTCACTTGTCAATAGAATTTGAAAAGAAAACTGAAGTTTACTTGGCACGCTATTGTT
Organism: Pocillopora meandrina; assembly: GCA_942486045.1. Lineage (NCBI taxonomy): Eukaryota > Metazoa > Cnidaria > Anthozoa > Scleractinia > Pocilloporidae > Pocillopora > Pocillopora meandrina. The sequence goes on from CALNXJ010000030.1 coordinate 2,218, forward strand.
TCCAAAGTGAAGTCAAATGTAATTTGAATACCAATAGTAATTGTGTTGTTTATGAATAGACGTTTCACAAGCTCTGCTTTCGTTCTCAGACCTTTGCACAAATCACCACTGCACCTAACCCACAATCGAAATTCTGCGGTTTTTAGCTCTTCAGGCTTTCGACCAAGGACAGAAGCACGTGGAATATCATCTTACGTGCGCAATTTCGCATTTGAAGAGTTATTTTGTAGACCACTTGAGGAGGACGCCATACTGCAATAAATAAACGCCACGCATCGAGGCCTGTCCGACCTCGTTTTCGTGCTAGTATTCCCAGGCCCCGCGCTACGTCCGCCATTACGAAAGTCGTGTATGAACATTGTATGAACAGAAAACAAAAGCCCGGTTACCGGGCTCATCTAAAGCATATGTCTAAAGAGGCCCTTAGCCTGGATAATCACTGACTGTCAGTCTGGGCGAATCGAATTTATGCCTGGGCGAAACCATTCTCGTTATGGGCGAAACGCTTCTTGGGCGAAACTCGTTATGGGCGAAACCCGCGGATACCGTTAGATTTATGGACAAAGATGTTGCATAGAAATAAAACTTTTAATTGTTATAAAAATTGAATTTCAACGTTTCAGGCTTCGGCCATCAACTGGTAAAACTTTTACAATAAAGTTGAAAATCAAATATTGAAAACGTTAAAATCCTAGTTTGTTTCTTTTAACATTTTTGCACAATCATCCATTTGAGCAACCCAAAACAGTGTCATTTTCCCTGGCTTCATAACATAATAAATCCGTGACAGATGTTGAGAGAACACGAATGAGGCTTATCAATAGGGAGCTGTAGGTTGGGTGATTTTTAAGCTTCAAGCCATCAATCCTTTTTAACCTGGAGATGTTAGTTCAAAGTCTCCTTGGAAATTAGAAACTGGGGATATCGACACTAATAATTACGTATTTTGGTATCCTTTTTGAAAAGCAACAGATTAATGCAGCAAAGGAAGTAAAGAGCATAGGTAGAGTGATAATATGACATATGACCCTGTGCGCACAACTTATTGTTTTCAAAGGTTGTATGGCGTGGTCATCTTGGAGTGGCGTCTGCGAAGAATGCAACGAGTACCGGGAAAGAGTCGGTAAGTGACAAGAGGGAGTTTTGGTGAATTTGTGACTCACAAGTGCAATGGCGGGTTTTCGCCATTGTTTTACAACTTCAAAAACTATACAGCATTTATAAACTTTTATTCAAATGGATAAACTCTTATGTATAGATTGTAATGATAATTAGGCAGGAACCTTCAGAAGTTATTTTCAAGGGATGTTTTCTTTAATAGAAATAAGATGACTTCATCTCCAACCGTTTATTACTTTTAAAAAATTATCTGGATAACCTTACTTCTAGAATTTGACTCCTCAAGAACTCGGGAATCACGGCCTTGTAAATGTAAGTAGTTTTTTGAATGAGAAGAAAGTAAAGGACCCATCTTTTGGTCGAAAATGCTGTACAGATATCCCTCAACTGTTCTTTTATTAACTTCCAACTCTGTAAAATACACTTTGTTTTTACCAACCGAGTTAGTAATGTAGATTGGCCACCGTAAGTAGTTCCCAAGCTGATGTCTCGAGTATTAGCTCAGACGAAGGGCTAACGGTCGAAACGTCAGCTAAGAAAATCTTTACGGTGGCCAATTTAAATTTAAATTAACCCTTAGCTCAAAAGTCAGTCGGTTACCTCTAAATCATCGCCTTAGTTTAAATGCTCTTTAAGCGGCTTCCCTACACCTGAGATACTTTGGACTAAGGATGGGTTGAATCTTGGTAACAACAACATTCTCACGATTGATCAAGTGAATTATGGAAATCCTGGTCAATAACATGCAGCGCTAAAAAAGTGAAGGGAAAAAATGAATCAGCTTTTTATATTTCGGTGACCGGTAAATGTTGACTTACTTTTGTTTCCTTCTGTTGCTCTTCTCATTTTCTAATGTTTTTTTCGCATACTTTCGCCTTTTTTTAATTCTTCTAATTCTTCTATGCCCAGGTCCTCCTGGAACTAATCCTGAGCTCAAGAATCAGTCTGTTACATATAATTCATCACTTCAGTTCAAATGCTCATTAAGCGGTTTCCCGACACCTGAGATACTCTGGACTAAGGATGGGGTGAATCTCACTAACAACAATACCCTCACCATTCGTCAAGCGCGATTGGAAGACTCTGGCAAATACACATGCAGCGCCGAAAATATCGAGGGGAGCAGAAACTCAACTTTCTGGATCGAAGTGGCGGGAGGTACGGTTTTCATTTACATATAGAAAGAGCTGAAGTCGCGGACCAATTTAAATCTTTAGTTAGATGATCCTGGTCAATAACATGCAGCGCTAAAAAAGTGAAGGGAAAAATGAATTAGCTTTTCATTTTACGGGGACAGGTACATGTTGCCTTACTTTTGTTTCCTTCTGTTGCTCTTCTCATTTTCTAATGTTTTTTTTCGCATACTTTCGCCTTTTTTTAATTCTTCTTGTTAATTCTATGCCCAGATCCTCCTGGAACTAATCCTGAGCTCAAGAATCAGTCTGTTACATATAATTCATCGCTTCAGTTCAAATGCTCATTAAGCGGTTTCCCGACACCTGAGATACTCTGGACTAAGGATGGGGTGAATCTCACTAACAACAATACCCTCACCATTCGTCAAGCGCGATTGGAAGACTCTGGCAAATACACATGCAGCGCCGAAAATATCGAGGGGAGCAGAAACTCAACTTTCTGGATCGAAGTGGTGGGAGGTACGGTTTTCATTAACATATAGAAAGAGCTGAAGTCGCGGACCAATTTAAATCTTTAGTTAGATGAGAAAAAAAAATCGATTCTCTGGTAACAAATCAGATTTAAGGACTTGAAACTGCACAAAGTTCAAAACTGATTAAAAATAATAAAAAAGTACTAAATTGATGATAACATTTAAAGAGCGAGAACATGCCAAAGTATATATCAAATCTAAATGAATTTCGTAATCAGACACATGTAATTAATTTTTGTGCAGTTTAAACTGATCGCTTTTTGGAGCGTCGAGCAATTTTGACTTTATAGATATCACCATATTTTGTCACGGCATTTATAAGTGGTAAAAGTGTACGCGTCACAGTATGCCAAAGCGGCTATCAATGCCTTAGTTTCTAAGTATTTATTATTGAAGTTGGAAAGCGATTTTGTAGAAACATCCATGTAAACTTTTCGTTGAGTTGAAATTTGAAAAATCAGCGACCACAACTGCAAAGAAATACATGAAAATAATACCGCTCTTACGTCGTTATGAACTTGTACTCTTGCTACAACGGACAATCTGCGTGTTTAAAATGACAGATTTAACGTAATGTTTTCATAGAATGCAAACATTTTGATCATTATCATCTGGCTATTCTTCAAAGTAAATGTGTAGTTTGAACTTAGAGAAACTGGTACTGTTTGGACATGGTAGCACGGGGTGTTGATATTACACCTAAAACTAGTAAGAAAATTACGAAGAAATTAATAAATAGGTAACTAAATAGGTAACTACCTCCTGGGCTGCTGCAAGCATAGGAAATCTTTTAAGGAAAGAAAAGAATGTTTTGATGTCGCGTTGGGCTGACTTATACCTTCCTATATCAAAAGTGAAGAAAACTGATTGCATAATAAACTTGGATTAAAAATAGGCTGGGCAATAACGTAGTTTGCTTTCATTTTGAAACTAGTTAATTTAGGGTTGGATAAGGGAGGGGGGAGAGGGGGTTAAAATGGAAAATGCGACCCTTTGTTTAGCTTGGTGATCTTTTTACTTCAAGTCTCTCCCCAGATCATTGAGCCTCCGAAAAGCCAATCTGTTATAGAAGGATACCCTGTAAACTTTAGTTGCGTAGCCTCAGGTATTCCAACACCAACCTTCGTCTGGACTTTTAATAATGGTGACCTGCCATCTGGTATCAATCAAACCGATCACGAAGAAGAATCACTCCTAGTTTCGCCAAGTGTCACGAAAGGGTTGAATGGGACTTACAAGTGTACAGCAAAAAACAAAGCAAACACAACCAGTTCCTCAGCAACTCTGCGTGTTTATGGTAAGTTCAGTTATAATGATATTGATAAGGATAATGATGATGATGATGATGGTAACGACGACGACGATGACGTTGATAATGACGATGATAATGTTGAAGATGAAGAACAGAAATAGGGAGAGAAGAAATTCAGACAGAAAAATGAACTTGTAAATCCATGGGCAATGGCGACTGAGAAAAGGAATAGCGCAAAGAGAATTTAGGCAAACTCGGTCCATTTTTAGAGAAGGCAGATCACGCTATCTAACGGTTAAATATTTATCCGGTCAATGTGTGATGGAAAAACGTAAAGCGTTATCCACCAGATAGAGTTTTATTTTGTGGATAGTGTTATCTACCCTTCAAACGACCGGGGTCTGACCTTCAAAAAACGGATGATACCAATGCTTAACACTAATGTCCTTGGATATTTATGATTACAAACGCAAAGGGCTGCGTAGATCTGAGGAGGAAAGAAACGCCAAGGAAAAAGGACAGGTGATGGCGCTATAGAGAGTTGATTGGTTCGAAATACTTGACGATATGCAATGTACTTCCATGCTGGAAAAATCTGAAGAAGAGACTTACGAGACGGAGAGATCCAGAATCTCAGAAGAAAGCAAAAACGAAGCAAGACGCAAAAGCCAAAGTTACATACGACACATAATTGGTATTCTCTAAATTTAACAACAAAACTAAAACAGAGGAAACTACTTAATTAAAGCGAATACGCTTCTATCTGTGACCGAAATCGGAGGTCGAATAGCGATTAAGCATTTGAAAGAATTCCCTCACACCCTCAATTCTCTTAGATCTCTCTATAAAATTGATTTATGGCTTTTGTAATTCGTAATGTGACTCAGCCAATGAGGATGGAGAATATCACAGAGTCAAGATTTACGGATTTACACGCTGAAAAAGTATAAAATAAAATTTTCTTCCCAAGCTGGTCCAAGGAGCGGAGAGCCAATCAAATTACTTACAAAAGATGACGGAGGAACCTCTGTGGAGAGTTATGCGGAATAGAAAGTATGCAGAGCAAAAAGAGATAGAGAAAACAGCGAGTCGGTTTGTACCAGAAATCTCATTGGTTCACTGCGCACACCTGTTCGATTTCCGATACTACCAACTCGTGCGTAAAATACCATACGGACAGACTTTCCATGAAGTATTCTCTATCGATTGAATTGTCATGACAGCTCTTGATTCTAGTTCCGTCTATGATATCCACAATTTTTCCATGGAAATTTAACAGTGTCAGCTTGAGAAAATATTGTAAGTCCACTCGAGAAAATGTAGTAAGTCCACTCTCCTCAGAAAGTGATGGAAAACCACCTAATGAAGTTGTTGTAGTACTTTAGAATTTAGAGAAACGATAATCTACTTGAAATCACACCCGCTACCGAAACTTCGTGTTGCATGACTCACTTGTTGTGTCCTTTTGACACAAGGGCGCAGAAGAAAGAACAAGAGAAGATGGAACATTATCAAGACCTTAATTTAGAAGTTCAGCGGAGGATCTGGGGCGGTTGAAAGTATAACCAGGAAATTTAAAACATAAGGGCTTCAAGCTTGTTCTGAAACTCTTTTGAAACCTCACGAAACTCACAAGGAAACACTTTTCTTTTTTTTTTTTTCATTTAAAGCAACCTGTTCGAAGCATTCCTATAAAAGATCGCATTTGACTCGTTTCGTTTCCATGTTTTTTTTTGGAGTGTTTCTAATGCAGTTGAAGTTTTAATGTGACACTAGCATTCTAACGAATTGCCCTTTTTCAACGCAGGAAAAGCCTCTGCTCAAGTTGTTACAGACACAAACCCAACACTTACCAAAGGAGATGCCCTGGAGTTGACCTGCAAAGTCAACAAAGAAACAATAAGTATAAAGTGGAAGAAAGATGGAGACCCAATAACAGAAAGAGCAATTATAGATACCCGATTAGATGAGAAAAAGAGTAAACTGGCTCTTACTAGCGTTCTGGAAGAGGACAGTGGTGAATATTCTTGTGAAGCACGTAACAAGCCAGGAACTGTGGCTCGCTCTGTTGTGACAATAAATGTCAAAGGTAAGTTTTTTAAGGAACTACATATTATATCAGTTATTAACCATGTAAGGTCGTTATTATAAAGTACACGTCTGCCTTTTATGTTCCTCACAAACTTTTCCAGAGGTTTTTTGGTCTTCTGGGAACTAGAAATTTGAAAGGAATTAAATTTGAAAGAAATTTAAAAAACTGTTTCAAAGCGAATTTGAAACAGTAGCAGTATGTTAAACATATTCTATAATTCTTTCACCAATCTTTCTCTTTCTGTCTGCCTGTTTTTGTAAATCAACACATCTGCGTCTGTTTTCTCAAAGGTTATTCCCGGCCACCCAACGCGAGCAATAAACAACGTAAATTGTTGGAACAAAAAAAAGTTAGCTCTCTATCTCGGTAGCTGGTGATATTAATTTTTATTTTTAATGCCGATCAGCAAATTACTTTCCTACCAAGCTTCTTCTATTATTGTATTTCAGGAAATTCAGAGGCTCCCTCCAGCAGCTCACCTCCCTCCAGTAGCTCACCTCCCTCCAGCAGCTCACTGGAGTGGTACTACATTGCGGGACCTTTGGCTGCTGTCGTTTTTCTACTGGCGTTCATTTCATACATTAAAAAACGCCGTGCGACAGGTAAAATGTTACCATACGAAAATAAAATGTCTTCATATGGCAGATTGTGGTTTTTAATACGTCTGTGTCTTGGAGCACGAAGGAGCTATTTTAAGCAGGTCATATTCTGCATTTCCAGCACCGATTTTGAAGGTCCCTCTACAGTCCCGGCTAAGCTCATTACTAATCAAATTACAAAAACGTTACAAATTATATGAAACTAATCACCATGATGACCCACCTTATTCCTTCTCCTGTTGTTTGACAACAAAGTCAAATATAAGTTACACGTGGTTTCTGAGTCGCAAGCTTTAACTTAGTTAATGACGTCATTCTTACTCACAACGAAGCGATTTCTTTCATCTCTTTCCACATATCCTTTGATAATAGCCCCACCTGAGGTGCCACCCAGGCTGCAGTAAGTGAATTGTCTTTTTTTTTTTTTTGACGCTCACTGTTTGAAGGTGTGGTTATTTCCGAAGTTTCTAACTCTTGAATAAGTTTTAGTAGAGTAGTGATAAGTGTCACTGCTGAGCAAATACGTCTTTTTTATCAGTTTGGACCAATTATATTCACCATTAAGAGCACACTGGCCAAAATAAAAGGTTTTTCTTTCGAAACAGCTGCAGTTTCGAAGAGATTCTTATCAAATGGCAGTCAAATGTTTTCTAATATTCTTTCTGTTTTGGATTCGTTCGTCCTTCAGTTGTTTTAACACCTTGTTTAGTATCTTTTTTTTGTTATCAATATGCATGGTTGTGGGTGGCGTACTTTTAAAGAAGAAGAGAAGCTTTGACCCTTCGTCACTTTTTGTTAGAGAAACTACAGTTGAAATACACCCGGAGTCTTGTAGACCGATTCAAAATACCACTCGATATATCGATTGTAGACAATACTTCGGATGGTTTGGTTAGTATTTTATTTCTCGCGTAGGAGGCACGATATTTATATGATGTAAAATGCCGAAAAACAGTCAGGTTAGGTTATTTTGAGGTTATCTTCTATCTTTATTCAATTTTTTTTCAATAAAATCTCCTCTCTGGGTCGATGCGTCGAAAAAAACCGGTTCAGTAAATTAGCATCCAAATTTCACCTATTTCAATAATTTTTCATCGGCAAGTGATAATTTTCTGAAGCACCCGGAAATGAAATGATAAGAAAAATAATTTAAAATGAAGATAGAGAGGATATCTTTACCACGTTATGTTAAACCAGATTCAAAGAAGGAAAAGATAGATAGGTAACACAGATAGTTAAAGTCTTGTTTTTATCTGCAATTATTCAGTGAAGGGGAAGATGAAGTTGAGATGGATCAACTGAACGCAAACACAGACGGATGGGAGATTGCAGCTGACCGCCTGAACCTTCGTGAGCATATTGGCAAAGAGGCATTTGGTTCAGTGTGGCGAGCGCTACTGGGTCGTTCTCGTGGCAGACCTGGAAATCGCACAGTTGCTGTGAAATGCTACCTACGTAAGTACTTTTTCAGATCTTTCTTTCATACAAAGCTTGATTGAAATATCCTTTATTAATTTTTTTGAGTAATTTATCCTAATAAAGAGTATTTTCCTTAGAACATGATTTATTAACCTACCTGATACATAACATGGATAGCTTAAAAACTATGCGCTGTTCAAATGATTTATCAGCTGGCATGTCAAATTAATTGTTAGCGGATGGTTCCCGGGGGGACCAGTTGTTAATCTTTTGTCATACAACGCTACTAAAATAGAACAGAACACGAATATCATTTGGAGTATTAGAAGCTGAGGAGAAAAATGAAAATTTATCGATTAAATTGCATTCAAGTGCATACTAAAAATGTCACTCCGTCGTATATTTTGCAAAGTTGCCCACTTTGATGGGAAATAATGTCATGAGATCTCAAAGAAACCTTGAGAGGGTGAGTCTAGCGAAAAAAACTCGGAGCCATTTGCCAGTCTAGTGGTGGTAGTATGATCTTCTTGCGCTAGACAAGCTGAAAATCACAATGCAGTAGAACCTGTATTAAGCGGTCACCTTGTAATAAGCGGTCAGTTTTGAAAGTCCCCAAACTTTCCTCCTTTACTTATGGTACTTTTTATATCAAGCGGTTGTAGTCACCTTTTACTAAGTCCCAACAGCCTATTTGTAATGTTCCCCACTTTTATTGAACGGTCACTAAAGCGGAAGTACTCAAATAAAATTAAGAATAATCTTTCAAGTAAAATTTAATCCATGTTTATCTCCCGAAATCAATGTTAGGAATATTTTTGAGCGAGGTTGTGTATGTTAAGTGGTCCGTGATGGCATAGAGTGGCATTTTTTAAACTTTTATCAATAGTAGCCCTATTCCGTGGAACCTATATTCAACGGTCAACCATCCCCGCGCGTGACCGCTAAATACAGGTTCGACTGTAACAAACTTACAGAGTCAAATGAATTTATAATAACTCTGGGAATGCTTACGAATTATTGTAGCTTTTAGTAAGATAAAAGCAAGGATTATCTAATTTATGACCTGTAGGAAACAAGAAGGCGCAAACAGAGCATGTATTTAAAAAAAACTGTCTCAAATATATATTCGATTGACTGTTAGGTATTATAACAGATGGAATTTCTAGGCTTAATTGCGTCTCTACTTTTGTAAGTTATCTGTAAACAATTGCACGGTTCAATGGGCTTGCCTAGTTAACAACAATGCTTGAGATGCGCAGCGTTTTCTTAGCAAATATTTTTTTCAAGGAGGATGAATCTATTTTGGAAATTTCATGTTCAATAAATTGAACAATACGGCTAACTGACATTTTTGTGGCAATTATGGATTATATGGAGTTTAGTAAACTAATTTTTTTTTTTTTATGTAGACCAAATCCCTTATAATTTGCGCTGGTAAGATAACACCAAGCATACAACAATTCCAGATGTGGATGTTTACCACACAATTAATTGTGTCTCTCTTGACATGCAAAGGTTGTTTGTTTATCTAATTTTTGTGTGGTTTCCTAGCAATCTCCGGAGAGAAAGGAAGGAAGGCCCTGCTGAGAGAGATCGAGTTATTAAAACTCTTTGGAAGGGAGGGCCATGAAAATGTTGTTAAGTTCATTGGTTGTGTCACAGTTGGAGGTAATCAACTATTGTTATGATTATAATCAGCTAATTCACAGCAACGATAGAAACATCTCTGAGTTCAACCACTGGTACAATTACTTCTATCAGTATTCTTAGTCCTTGCTAAGATGGTGTACTAATTCAATGGTTATTTTCAATTTTTGACTGTTTTAAATGAATTTACTTCGCATTGTATGAGGGGCATTTTACTTGGAAGATGTTAGCTCTAAAATCTACATGTTAATTGTAATAAAAACTTCAACTTACGATGGCAAGTCTTTGTCTATTTATCTGCCATCTCTGTTTTTTCTGTCTGTCTGTCTGTAGATTTCTATCGGCCGTATTTGTCCGTCTATTTTCTATCTGTGTGTTTTCTTCTTTCACTTTCCCTCTCTGTCTCTACTTTGATTCATTATAGATATAACTTGAGGTATGACTAGATAAAGCATGTACAATTCAAACACGTTTTGGAACTTCTGCACTGCTTGCCGTAAAATAATTTTCTTGTTTTTCCCTTTTAGCTCAGCCAATACTTATTATGGAGTACCTGTGGCGAGGTGACTTGCTGGGTTATCTCAGAAAATCCAGGGGGGTTTTCGACCAATATCATCATGGGGTCGGAATTGTCGACCACTTGACAACATATGACATGGTGCTGTTTGCTAAACAGATCGCACATGGTATGACTTTCCTCGCGTCCAGAGGGGTAAGTGCTCTAACTCTTTCTGGTTAGCATGTGGTCCTGCATGTGATAAAATGGCATGACTTGCAAATCGTCAAAGTTATACTCCATACGGCTAAAAATATCCAGCAGATTAGAGTCACTATTTCACAGAGAAATGGTCTGACATTAGCATGATGTTAAACTTTCTACCTATATTTTACTTTTTTATTTTATGTAGTTTATAAAAGTCCCTTTTAGCAGATCATATAATATTTGTTTTCGATTTCAGATAATTCATCGCGATCTTGCAGCTCGTAACATCCTTCTTGATGAGCATCGTGTCTGCAAGTTGACTGACTTTGGGCTCTCTTATCAGGATTTCAAATACGGCCCAGGAAATGCCAAGAAGGTAATTTTCAGGATTTTTTCATCATTTAGTCAATTGGTTTTGGGGCTGCTGGTATGGAAGATAAAAATGTGAAGAATTAAAATATTACTGTCCTTACAAACCTTTCTTTTCAGTTATACAGTCTTACTGCAAAACATATTTCCCTTTAATGGGAAGCCATTCTTAGCGTATCGAAGCTTTCACAGAAAAAAAAGAATGAACACAGGAAATAAGAAAGCCGGAAGAGATATCGCTCTCTGAATAACAAAGATACAAACTCGAAGGGCAAAGTAACAGAAAAATTTAAAGCAAAAGGAATGTGTGAATTGTTTTCATAGAATTTGTACAAAGGCGTCTACTGCTATTGACTTTATCGTGAATCCTCACATCACGGTTTTAATCTTATATGCAAATTATTTTAGGAGCTGTATACAAGCCTCTTTAGATTTCAGATGTTTATAATATTTTGGTTACTCATCCAGGGATGTATCCCAATCAAATGGACTGCACCCGAGATTCTCTTTGGACATGTGGAACAACTGTCAACCAAAAGCGATGTGTACGTACTGTATTGGTTATTATCTACATATATTCCATAAGTGAATATTTTTTACGATTCTACCTTAACGTAGCGAGGGAAACTAGAATATTCAGTGCTCTACTGATTAGAGGGTCATTAGGAAACGTCAAGCTGGAAAACAGCTGAGGTTACAGCTGTAGTTTGAGACTTTATATGAAGTATATATATGAAGTATATATTTATATGAAGTTTATAGTATCCAAATTCTGATTAGGACAAGAAAAGACGGATGAAAGGATGAGTGGATAATTAAACTAATAAATATGGCGTTTTCTCTCAGAGAGGTTGATTATATCTTGATGGCATGTTTCTAAACATCCCAAGTATCTGAGTAATTATTATCTTTCTACCCCAGTTGAGATATATCGTCATCCTTCCATTTCTTTGACAGGTGGTCCTACGGCATCGTCTTGTATGAAATCTTCACTGTCGGTACTTAACTTATTTGTTACTTTATATTCAGGAAATATACCTGCCGAAATTGCACGCATAATTACTAACTGATGAGTGATACCGAGCGGACAAAAGAGCATTGTACAATAGAGAAGTAGAAGCAATACTCAATGTCGCTGATAAATAAAATTATGACGATGCATAACAACTTGACATAAAGCTTAAGTTTAAGTAGAACTGTATTTAGTACATAATTGAAAAGCCTTAAATCCATCGCTACACTTAAATTTGTTTTTTTTTTTACAGTACTCTTTCATCTGATGTAAAACCGAAATGTGTTTCAGCAAACAATTGTCGTTTTCTCAGAAGAATCATTTCGATCGCGCTGAGAGGAATGAAAGTGATTACAACAAAAAAAGTATGCTTTTCTGACAAACAGAAAAAAACATTATTTTTTCACAGGAGGCATTCCTTACGAAGGATGGTCTCAATCCACGACAATGAAAAAAATCGAAGAAGGTTATCGTCTGCCAAAGCCTGAACATATCGACGACAGTTTGTAAGTGTTGTTTCCTCTGTGTGGAATGTTATAGGAGTCAAAAGCAATATCGATTGCTGCTGTGGTCAGGTGTTTTTGATACACTCGCTCTGAATAAGTAGCCTTCCTAAGAAATTAATTTTATCTTTTCAGTACAAAAATTAAAATGAAAAGTTGTTGAGTCAAATAAAGAATACGGTGGGTTTTTCATCACAGAATTCGTTTGAGCTGCAATGTAATGAGATAAACTTAGCATTTCACTTATTTTAGTAACTAACTGTGGTTTCTCAACTTTGCTACTTGCAATATTAATGTCTATCGCGGAATTACTGTGATCATACGTCCTTGTGTTTTTCGATAGATACGCGGTTATGTTAAACTGCTGGAAATACGAAAGCGCCAGCCGGCCACACTTTGTGAAGCTCTATCAAACAATGGATACATATATTAAAACAAAGGTTTGCCATACAGTGTCTAATTCAGGATATATTTCAGCAATTGAAATCGGTATCCTACCAAGTCAATTGCGAATTTCTTTTCTCGTCAATAGTGTGATGTCAAAACGCATTAACTACCCAGCCGCTAACAATTTGTGATTTCAGTTTCATCATGAACCAATGTTACTTTTAAACATACGCTAGTGAGGTTACTTTTAAACATACGCAAGTGTGGTTACGTCATGTCAGTCTGGATCATCCTTATTTTCCCTCTGTTGTCTACACACAAGAAAGAACGGAACAGATCTTAAAATAACACTTTTGGAAAACTTTGACAGAAAGGAAGACCTTACCTGGCTTTTATTCTTATCAATTCATGCAAGTACTAATGGTTCTTGTCTTTGTGATTGATATCTGATCTGCTCTTTTTTTTCTTTTTAGTGACTCATTTTTGGAATTTCTTTGTTGAATTTTTGAAATTCATTCGTTCAAGATTTTTTAACTCATGCAGTTCCTGATTACCTTCTAATCTTTTTCATAGACATATGTAGATATCTTTGACGATGACAAGTATGATCAGGATAAGTACAACTTTGTCGATGACCGTGGAGCTGTTGCAAACCCAGAAGATGCAGACCCGGATGAGCTTGGAGCAGCTGCAGCAAATCCCATCGGTGAGGTGGGTGAACACGGTGCTACAGCACATCCCTTTCTTGTTGCAGTGGACGATGATGCTACAGCTTTCCCTCTTGGAATTAACGTAGGAGACGAAGGAGCACCTGCAACAGATCCCGACCGTGAAGTGGGTGAACACGGTGCCACGGCACATCCATTGTGATTGCTATAAACGATGGTGCTCAAGCTTTCCCTTTCGCTATTAACGTACCAGAGAAAGGGGCAGCTGCAGCAAATCTCTCCCATGAAGTGGGTAAGCACGGTGCTGCTGCACATCCCTTTGTGGTTGCAATTGACGATGGTGCTACAGCTTTCCCTTTCGCTATTAACGTACCAGAGGAAGGGGCAGCTGCAGCAAATCTCGCCCATGAAGTGGGTAAGCACGGTGCTGCTGCACATCCCTTTGTGGTTGCAATTGACGATGGTGCTACAGCTTTCCCCTTCGCTATTAACTTACAAGACAAAGGGGCAGCTGCAGGAAATCTCGCCCGTGAAGTGGGTAAGCACGGTGCTACCGCACGTCCCTCTATGGTTGGAATTGACGTTGGTTCTACAGCTTTCCCTCTCGGAATCAAAGTAGAAGAAGAGGGTTGCGCAGCATACCCTTTTGAGAGTGATAAGAAAGATATGGATGCCCAAGCGTACCCTTTGGAGAGTGATACTTTACCATACCTTAGCGAGAACGAGGAAGAAGATGTTGATGACTCCGAGTTCCCTCTTGCGATTGAGGAAGAACAAATTGATCCTTTACCATCCTCCCTGGTGATAGACGAAGACGGTCTAGCTGCTTCAGCATGTCCCCTTGTGACTGACGAAGAAAATTCTGATTCTTTAGCATGCCCCCTTGTGGTTGAGGAAGAAGATTCCAATAACTCAGCATGCTCCCCTGTACTTGGGGAAGAAGATTTGGAAGCCACAGAATGCCTTTCTGTTACTGAAAAAGAAGATCCTACCTCTTTCGCACGCTCCGCAAATGAGGCGAACAAACCCGATGCGTCACCATTCTCTTGTGTGATCGAAGAGGAAGATCTTGATTCTTTAGAATACAATCCTCTGATCGAAATAGAAGGCCTCAGTGATTTCGTCTTCCCTTCAGAAATTCAAACTAATGACGAAGAAGGTGTAACAAGTAAACCTGAAAATACCGTTGGTTATGAAGGTGCTGAAGCAGTTCAATCTGAAAAGGAGGCAGTAGAAGAAGAACCTAAGACTTGCCAACTAGAGTACAGGAAGGATGAACAAGACGATCTTGGAAACTATATGGACGACCAAAGTGATGCTGTAGACCTTTTTGACGGAGACGCTGGCGTACAAGAGTATGATGGTAATCAACTTACTGCTGCGGATATAGACGAAACTGGAAGTGACGAAGACGAGGAGTCATCTGAAGCAACTCCTCTTGTGCAGGACTGAGGCTTAATAGCAGAATTGCTGAACCTCTAAGGTTATAGTCTTGTAACACTCTGTAGTAATTTGTAGTTTATATTTCGAGAACTTCAGCCTCAATATTTCATAGTTTTTGATTTTAAGACGTAGGTTTTTTCGTACTTTTACTTTAGTAATGTTTTGGTAGTGATGATAACCATTTTCATAGTTTATAAATGGAGGTTAAGTGGAATTTCCTTCAAAGAAAAAAATTTGTTTATTTACTTCACTTTTGCATTTCTTAGTTTACCGTTTATTCACTTGGTGCACTTGTCAGTGCTTTGTTGATGTTATTGACTGTAGGCTGATAGAGACAAAAAAAAAAAACAAAAAAAAAAGAAATTGCTGTTAAGATAATTTTTATAACTGATCAAGTCAGAAATGCTGCGCAAGTTTGTGAGTGTTGTTCCTAGTATAAGTAATATTTCCTAATCTAATTAAGAATAATTTACTTGTTGTAAAGCACTCCCTAAATGCTTCAATAAACTTATTTAAGCTAAACTCGTTTCATTTACTCCATTCATTGCAGCAAAATTGCTGGTCTGGATCTAACTGTAGATTTGAAGGATACCATAAACTAAAATGACATCTGGCCTCCTTCAAAGAGTAAGATTGACGAAAATCCAGTAGCGCTGCGTTAGTTCTGATAAGTGTATATATTTTTCTATTCCCAGCTTACGCTCGCTTAGCAACCAGGAGTAGCATATCCTCAAAACATTATTAACCCAATACATTTTATCCTTTTTGTAGACAGCTACTGACTCAGCCGCCTTTTCAATCGAGTTCTCTATTCCAATTTGTTGATTAGATAGGCGGTATTAAGCTGATTAGTCTTGAATGTTGTTATTTCACATCACTGCTTCTAATCATTGTCTGAGAAAAGTGTTTTAGAAGTTTGAAACATAAATGACCCCATTGTGATGATTCTTAGTGCAGAAGTTGGCCCAAGGCAGATATTCCAAGTGCCAAGGAAGCATGATTTTTTTACTTTTTATCTCCACAGTTTAAGGCATTTTGGCGTCTAGGGATATTGTGTTTGAATATTGTGGACACTAATCGTACCTTCCTGGTGCACTATGTCAGGAAATATGTCGAGTTTAATCAAGCAATAGATGACGTTTTCGAGAAACACAGACGAGCTAATATAATAATGAATTCTCATTCAGTCATTTTCAGTTGTTTTTTTCACGAGCACTTACATATAACGCTGACATTGCCTAACCCATTACTTCAACTTTCATCTTGAGAAGTACTGTACTATGATTTTTAGAGAAATAGGCAACGGCAGTTATTTTCTTACTGTCCGTCGTCGTGTTTCTTGACACGAGCAAGGCCTTTGACAAAATAAACGAGGGCATTTCGGCGTGGCTTAGTTCATCATTAATCCATCTGCTTGAAAACAAGTAGCGCTCATAAATTCTGAGTCCCTGACTCTCTGGTCTTTGAATCCAGAATGACTTGTTTTGTTCAGAATTTATGTAAATGACTTTTTATATGCCCCTCAATCTTGTTTTACTGAATATTATTGGATGATACTAAACTTCAGATTTCTCTCCCAGTTCAAGGCTGGGCTAAGACAACATTTTTTTTCTGGGACAGGGAGCGTCCTTTAAATGAAAGTGAAATAAAACCACGATCGTCGATCAAAAGATCGGTGGTGACTCTGATGTCGATCTCAAAAATTTTGGTTTTTGCCTTTTTTCAGTATTTATCTCTTTGACTGTTCAATATGCTTATAAGGAAGTATTTATCGTTTAGATAGGGTTTTGAAATTTCTGCACACTAAATTAAATTAAATTTTTTTTTTATTTGAATCTCCCGAAAATCTGACATATTTCGATCCATATATAGATATAAGGAACCCGAAAGTAGTCACTAAAACGTTACTCCGCACATCCTACTCCATTCACCTCCAGGGGATTTGCGCCCAAAAATGTTGTGATTATTACAGGAATAAATTATTCAAAATCATCTTTTTGTATTATTTTATCTCACAGTATTAAATTATATACAAAAGCAAATATTCATCTAAGTGCCGGTGGCTAGGGGTAGATATTTACATCTCCGCTTGGCAGCTTGGTAAATATCCACCACTAGTTAACTCTACCTTGGTGAAGAGATAAGAAATAAACATTTGATAAACTTTCAATAGGGCGATTGGCATTGCAACTTATCGTAATAATGCGAACATTTCCGAGAAGCCAATGTTGGAAAATGGATCATTTTTCTATCCATATCTTGTAAAAATTAATGTCAATGAAGGAAATATGAATAAACTTGAAAGGTCTTGGCTGACCACCAACACCAGCACCTGTACAACAACAACTGAAGTGTGTCAATAATCATGTATTGTTACCCTTGGTGTTATCAAAACAAGCAGGCTGACATATCTGTCAACCAAAAACGGTTTATTTATGCGACTAAGAATAAAGTATTTGAAAGCCTAATGACCCAATTTGCCAGTCTTTAGCTAAATATTATAACAGCTATTGAGTCATTCATCACGCCCTTAAAACCAAGACTATTGCCAAAATGGCTTACAGTATATTCTAGAGCTCGTGTGAATGATT
The DNA here is from genome assembly GCA_942486045.1 of Pocillopora meandrina. Classification (NCBI taxonomy): domain Eukaryota; kingdom Metazoa; phylum Cnidaria; class Anthozoa; order Scleractinia; family Pocilloporidae; genus Pocillopora; species Pocillopora meandrina. The sequence continues at coordinate 19,691 of CALNXJ010000030.1, forward strand.
TATTCGTATTGCATCATTACACATTTTACACTATGTTTTTGGAAGCAGATGTGAACTGTTTGTGGAAAAAAATTTTGTTGAACATTGATAAGGGCTGAGACGACCGCTGGTGTTTTCATCATAAGTTTAATGTTCAAGAGAACTTAAAGTTTAGCTAAATCTCGTTTTTTATTATTCTCGAATTTAATAATACCAAAATATAAGCCATTTAATTACTAATCAGCCATTTTTGTGGCGTCCTCAATTTGTGAGATGTTTAATGTGGTCTTATTTGATATTCAAGCATGACGCATTTTAAAATAAAGGTTAGACATATTCATCTTGAGGTTTTTCCTCCTGATTGTGGGGGGAAAGTCAGCTGAAAGAGGCCAAAAATGCAAAAGAAAGCAGTGGTTCACTGTGACTGTATAAATAGAGAAGTCAGCAATAACTGCGGCGGCGAAAAAGGAAAAGAAAATAACAACCTTCCTTGTTTAAAAGTGCCGCCAGTAAGAGGACTAAAGGGGCCGCACAAATGTACGGGGTAGACTCTTTTAAGGTTTTATTCGACAAAGTTGCTTCGCACTTCGCTGAAAACGGTTTGTTCAGTCAAAATGCGAGATATTAGATTTACGTATGAGAGAACAGGGCATATCGAGCAAAGACAAGTCCACAATTAACGTTTATTATTAATTTTGTTTATGCATGGGCGATCTTTAAATAAATATTAGAAACCCGTCCAAAATAGATAGAAAGAATAAATTCTCAATAATATCTCATTGTATTTCATGGCAAAAAAAAGAGACTAATTGATGTTATGTCTTCCTCTTCTTCTTATTCTCCTTCCTGTAAAGAGAACACGGAAAAGAAAAAGAAATTTGTATTCCTCCTCATATTGCAATAGAGTTTTCGACTCTGTAAGTGCAATTACTTGTCAGCATTCAATGATTCCTTATTGATTAATATGAAAATTCGCAAAAAATTATTCTTTAAGGACACGGAAGTTTTTCCACAAAAATAAAGGCGACCTTGAATCACGAACAACAACAAAACGCCCTGGCTGTGTCCTTTACTGCCTTTCTCACTTCTGTGATTTTCCAACAGTAAAAGAAAGAGATTCAGAGATGAATTCAGATAAACTAAAGTTTCCGTAAAGAGCCACAGAGCATGAACTGCTGATCCACTAAGTACTGTATGTCTCAATATCGACACAGTTATAAAAGGGGTGTAGCATGCCACTAAAGCCAACTGCACCCAAAATATGCTGGAAACTGTTTTCTGATATTGTTTGATGTTTAGTTGAACTCTCCCGTTTAATCTTTGTTTGGATGAACCTTTTACTGTCCATGCACGTACTCTTCCCCTTCCTGTACCTTTTACTCCTGCTCCTTCTTCTGTGGCTGTTCTTGTCCCCGTTATTGCGCCTGCTTCATCTTTTCCTACTGCTATATCTTCTCCTGCGTTTGACCGTCCTTCGCCAGGGTTGTCTTCTACTTCAGCCTGGTACCGCTGTAATCTCAGGTGGATCTTTACGTAGCAAAACACGGAAGTAACCAGAGATACCACAACGGCCACAAAAGCAACAATCTCCGAAACCGTTTGACTCCAGACACGAACCAATCCGCACAAAACAGCAATTATCCAGCATAAAAGTATAACAGCTTGAGTTCGCTTTAGTGTCACAACTTGTCTGTATCTCAGCCTCAATAACAGAACAAGAAGTCTGTCAACACTGATGGCTGTTGATATCAGTACAGTCACTCCAAACAAAACATAGTTGGATATACAAACAACCTCTTCGACGTAATACAAAATATCTATGTCGGTGTTACCAAGATAAATGTAAAGAAATAAAAGTTACGAACAGAGGTTGTGAAAATAGATCCACACAAATATCGGTAGTGGCTAGACATTCAAACAAGACCTTTGCAGCGGGATGCAAAGAGGACACTTTATAAAATGTTAATAGAAGCAGAGCATTACCAAGAGATGCAGTGAAGGAGATCACAATGTTGAAAGCGAGGAGAAATGCTACTACTCCAATTGGTAATTGTGAAGATAACTGGCTTGTGAGGGTCGCCATTGGCGCTCACGTTCAGACTTGTGGCTCTGTCTTTCCCTCTTTTGGCAGGAAATGAACGTTTATTGGGCGATCCGTAATCGATATAAGAGTATTATTGTTTTGTTGAGAATTTTAGCAGTTTCTATTGGATAAAAAATTCCTCCTGTTGTCTGATTTTACGATGACAAATGTCACAACTATCATTAGACTTGTTTTTAACTCTTTCGTGTTTTATTCAAATTCTTCGAATTTTCATCATGTTTAGTGAGCGGGTGCTACATTTATTTAACAAACTAAATGACGTAGAATCTGCGAGTTATTTTTCACCGATACTATGTAGAGCTTCCTCAACATGTCAGCTTTTCTTTCCAGTTCTTGACCCATGTGTGTCTTTGTCCATCTTAGCTATGCTTGTTTTGTTTTTAAGGTAACATATTTGTGGTTCCTTTATGATGAGCAAGTGCTTTTTAGATAAAAAAAAAAATTTGCATAATATACTGATGTTTAAGAACATTGAGGTCAATTCTCATAAAATAAAGGCATCCTTGAGCTATAAACAACAACAAAACGCTCTGATTGTCTTCTTTACTGCAATTCTCACTCCTCTGAACTTCCAGCAATAAAGAAAGAGATTCAAATTTAATTTAATGTTATCAACTGAGATAAAGTAAACTGGCTACCGTATGCCAGTTCCCTATTATTCGTAACAGAAAAATTAATTACTTTGCCGCGAGTGTGTTCCCTAAATTCAGAACTCATTAGCGAGAGCCAATTTGCCGGCACGTCATTATCAATTATCAATTCGGGCAGGATTAGCTGATCCAATACTAAATTATCCGAAGTAACATTAAAAGAATTCTATGGTTGACAGTAAGGAGAATTACAAATTTGATCTGGGAGTTGAAGAGTTAAAGTAGTGTTTTTCAAGAGGGATGAATGTGGTAGAGTATCTAAAGTTTCGTTTACACAATAGACAGAATTGGTGTCGAATTGTTCATTAGTCGTAGGAGCGCCAGCGACCCAGAGAAAATCGAGAGTCGGAGTCGTAAGTGGAGCCCAAAGCTTGACGAAATAGGAGTTGGAATATTCCGAGCAATTTCTTTTCTTCCGATTCCGCTAAGAACTCCAACGCTTATGATCCAGTGAAAACTAGATTGTCGGAATCACAGGCAATGCCAGTTCTTAACTGAGCTAACCGATGGCTCAAAACTCCAACAATTTATTTTTCACATGTCATTAGCGAAGGAGTCATAAGTGGCATTAGTATTTTGCTTCTGATTCTTTGGTTTGATTTCACAAGGTCATATCGCTCTGCTCTTTTTTTTTCTTTAGAAGTCGATCCAAGTTGATAATGAAGGAGAGACAAATTTGTTTGTTTGTGAAGTCTCTTCGAAAATTCAACATCCGTTTTCAACGCTAAGCTGATTGTTCTGCACTGCAAAAAAATATTTGAGGGATAAAAAGCAAAAGAATACGTCCTCAATTTGGCTCTAATATATACACGTATATTTTGTCTTTAAACATGATCCGTTCCTAAAAGCACACAGTTTTCCTCAAGCTTTACTCTCCGAAAATTCTTGGCCTCTCTAGACAAAATAAATGTCCACCAAAAAAAATTACGAGCATATTTTTACACTAAACAGAGGCTACTGTTTAATAGTCGGTCCTCGCTCAAACTTAAGTTTCGAAATTATCCTTCAGATTGAGTACACGTTTCTCACAAGCTTCCCACAAACTTCAGTGGAGAAAGTCTTACAGTTCTTCTCATTACATCAAATGATCAAGTGCCTTATTACAGCACATACCTCCTGATATTCTCCCAAGGGAGTCAGATACTGCAGAATTAGTCTCTGCTGCATGCCAAGAGTCAGGGGGGGAGAGGAAAAAGGACATAGGGACTATGTGGTCCCCTCCCTTAGGTGCATAAATTACATTTCCAGTGGAACGGAAACCCTTGCTTGTTTTAATTAACAATGGATGTTTTGCTTGTAGACAACTTTTACCTGAAACAAAAAGAAAATATTTATTAATATTAAGGAAACTGAGCTGGCTTGTGCAGGGCAAATCTACTTGGAGTACTTCCTTCCTGGCACCCCCCTCCTCCCCCCCCCTTGACACAAAAGAAGAAAAACAAATGATAATAAGCACAAATACTGAAGTGCTTGAGGAAGGACACTTCTCAATCTATGTTATTGTGACCACCTAGATATACTATCAAATCCCCCCTAGTTCAAAATTGAAAGCTAACCTTGTTTCCCGTAAACTCCCAGAAGTGATCAACATGTAACTTCTCTCTATAATGTACATACGTAATTCACTTAACAGCTAATGAGAATACACAAACTTATCAAGCAGAGGTTGTTATCTTGATCTAAATACCAAATTCTCATAACTAATTTACATGGAAAGATGTAGCAACTATAGGGGAGAATTAACAATCTGATTTTGGGAGTCAAAGGGTCAAAAAAAAAACATAAAGTGCAGCTTTCCAACATTTTTCACAAGAGTGGAATTTTGAGGCAAAAAAAAAAAATAAACTCGACCTCTCAAAGACCCTATTTGCACTTACTGGTATCTAGTGTTTATTTCATTAAAAGCTTCAAGGACCCCATCCAAAAGATCTTTCACTTTTTATTGGAACTTATTCATCACATTATCCTAGTGCTTTCAATAAGATTTTGAAGAAGGGTTGCTGCCTAATGGTAAGGCACCTGCCAGAATTCCCTCTTGTAATCCCATTACTTTATTCAGAATAAACTGGCTTAAAACAGAGTTTTTGGTGCTAAACTTTCACAGATGATCATTAAATATTTTGTTCTTGATAAAAAATTGTTTAACTGATCATTCTATTCCTGATCAAAATTTTCCATTTCCCTGACATGCAAGCCTGCTCCCTGAGTTTCACACACAAAAGTCCTCTGAAAGGATATATGGTAAATGAAGTTTAATAAAATTTGAGTCAGACTGCTGTTGAAACTCAAAATATCTTCTTTTTATTGCAAATGTAAGGAAATGTATGCTAGAATATATGATAAGAAAATACCAATCATTTCATCAAAACTCATTTATAAAGGTAAAAGTTGACTGAAAAAGAACTCTAGGAAGATCTCAAGGTGTTTAGGGTCTCTCATCATGAGTTTTGCATGAAAGCTCCCAGAGTATACCTGGCAATTCACTACAGAATACCCGCTGAGCTCCTACTGGTGCTGGGTCTTACTAAAAGCACTGCCTCAGCTGTCAAAGTGAAACCCAAGGAGAATAATTGAGCCTTCAAGTTGCAAACCAGTCCATACCACTCCGGTTTGAAAAGGCTTAAATCAACTTAAAGTTGTTAAAGATTCAACTCACTGGCAGAGGGGGCAAATCTGAGTTACAATACTCAAAAAGTGAACTAACCCTATCCATTGTCTATATTTGTTTCTTCCCACTTCCATTACACAAAACAGATGTTTCACCATTCTGTGGCACTGTGCATGATGGTCCTGGCTCAGCAAGATTCACTTTCTTTACTTTGTTACTCACAATATTTACTATTTTTGCTCTTGTTCCTGTTTTTTTGCCTTCAGGATAATCCTATTTAACAGGGTCTGTCAGAAGGACTGTATAAGGTCCGAGAAGTCCTTTAAAATGCTGCCTTGCGGCATACAGGAACCCTAAACATGTGAAATTGCTATTTAATCCTCAATATAGTTTAAAAAAGGTGATCCAAACAAAAATGCTATGAGGACAAAGGACAATTCTGAGAAGTGTAAACTCAACTATACACTCGACTTTTGGAAAATAAATGCTATTAAGCACAAAGCTAAGGTGTAATATTTTAAACCCTTTTCACCTAACATCAGTATGCATATCTCCATACTGTTCTATATACATTTCTTTAGTTGTTGACTTGGAGAATTTATTTAACAAGATGTCAAAACTTTCTTTATTTGGTGATCATTTCTTTGTTCTCTCATAGCCTTTATGTTTGATTCAGGGGAGATATTGTAAGGAGAAATTAGATACTGGTCACTCTTTAAAAGTTGCTATACTGACTTACCAAGGTAGAGTTTTCTTCTCTGAATACTGCAGCAATATCCTGGTTCTCCATGGCAAATGCTAAAAGACCTGTTAATAAAATAATTATCAAAGTTTCTATTACTTGATACTTGAAATTAAAAGCAAATTAAATATGCAACTGCAGCACATACACATTAAAATGAACAAAAGGAATATTATAATCCTCAATGAAACAATGACTATCTATATCTTAACCTTGTACACTACCTTGGATCACCCTAACTAAAACAACCTTCTACTTACACCCAGTTAATAAACATGTACACAAAAATTGAGTTAATTCAGAAGCTGAAGCTGTACAAGAATGAGATAAATCTAATTCCCAGGAGGCCACTTGATGCTAAATATTTTGTCAGCTAAATTTTTCTTTTTTCTCTTTTTTCAGTTATGGTGACCAAAATGTTCAAAGCCTGAATTACTGTATAAAAAGACCAGTAAACTATGACAAATACCTGTAGCATATGATCTTAGGGTTCTAAGGCTTCTCCAACCCACTTGGTATAATTTGTTGATACGAAAAATATGAGAAAGATGTTTATTGTCTCATCACAAGTGTAGGACAAGAAAGAATTCTGAGTCCCATGAGGAATTGAACCCCAGACCTTCAGATTCCATACACTCCAATGCTTCCACTGGAGCCAGAGACTCACAGTGAGTGAGGTCTATTACAAAGTTCATATGACATGCATCCTGCATAGTGTCCTGCATAGCATCATGTTTATAAATAGCATGAGAGATGGTAAGTTTTGAACTCAGTAAAGAAATAAAGAAAGATGTTTTTCATCTTGTCACATGTGTAGGAAAAAGAAAAAAATTCTGAGTCATATTCTGTTTACAAACATGATGCTAACAACATTGCTGATCCTAGCAGTATGCAGGACAAGTGTCACTGAACTTTGTAATAAACCTCACTCACCGCAGAGTCTCTGTGGCTCATTGGTAGAGCATCAGACCCCAGAATCCCAAGATCTAAGGTTTGATTCAACGTGGGGACTCAGATCAGAATTTTTTCTTTGTTGTGACAAGACAAAAAACATCTTTCTCTATTTCTTTACCAAGCTCAAAACTTGCCATCTCTCTTACTCTGTTAAAGAAATATGTATTTCTTAATTAAGGAAAAATGAAAGTGAATCTGAAAAGTTTGCATTTTTTAAAGTGTTTTCCACTGAAGTGAGGTGACTGAGAGCAACAAATAAAATCTCTTTTTTTTTTTTTCTTTTTCATAACGTAACTAAAAGAAATTCATATTTTTTTTTCATCCATAATTTGATAAAGTAGAAATTGTGTGAGTTAATATTAAGTATTTAATTTTTTTCTAAAAAGGAAGGGAGTGCCATGCCACAGAAACTGGACACAATTTCTGGACTTTAACATGAAACTCAAGCTGACAAAAAAATGTCACATCTTAAGATTATCAACACTTTAACTCCCACAAGTGATTAACAAGTAACTTCTCCCTATAATATTCATACATTATCCAGCAAAAAGGTAATGAGAATAGTCAGACTTATCAGGAAGAAGTTGTCATCTTGATCTAATATCTTGTAAATATGTAAGAAAATAAAAAAATAAAAGCGTGAAAAGTGTGAAACACCAAATTCTCATAACGAATTTACAAGGAAATGCGTAGCAGCTAGAGGAGAGAATTTAAATCAGATCTTAGGAGTTGAAGGATTTAGAATACCTTGCTAAACTTACCATATCCTGAAAACTGCAGCACTTTCCAGCCCAGGCATGGCATTTAACAACACTCTGGCTGCAGTGCAGTTCAGATCAAACTGTTCCACAGTGCTCATGATGTAGGAGTTCATTAGTTTGTCCATAAATTCATCATTTCTGAACAGCGCCTTTCCATGCTATGTTTCATTCGTTCTGAGGGGAAAACGATTTTTTTTGGGTGTGTAATTACAGCCACATGCCAATCCAACAACAGTTTTATCACAAGCAGGGTAAAATTTCCGCACCGCCCCATCCTACATTATGCATTCAGTTCTTGGATTGAGAAAATAATGACAAAAACAACACATTACCATTGGTGAAACAGATTTGTTTTACGATAGTAGGGGGCTTTGCGGAAATATTACCAAAAATACTACTACTATTACACTTCACCAACCTTTGCAGTGTTTTAACGGGTGATACATTATCCTGATCTTCCTTTCGCCAAGTATCCAAAGGATTACTGAGTTCAGAGGTGCTATCCAATGCAGCCGTGGCCAAAACAAATAGACAGTTTACCACAACGAATTGACAACGTGTAGAGTTTCGAAGATTGAAAAGCCCGCCATTTTTGATCCGAAAGATATAATGATGCAGGATTACATGGTCTTCCTCTTCGAAAGTGATCTCGCTTTTCTCGGCATTATTACTCTGATATTACTGCAAGTGATTTTGTTGACTATATGAAGGTCAGATGTAATTCCCGTGTGTAAACTATATTTACGACGATTAGTCACATGGCGAGTTCCAACACAAGACGCGCTAAGTCCCAGGCTATTATCAAATTTCGCGAGGAATGCCTAGTTGTTATTGACCTCTAACCAGTCTTTTTTATCTTGCAACTCGGTCGGCTGTGATCTTCTTTGGAATGGTTCATCTTTAACGACCAAAAATAACCATGACAAATGAATGACATCCGTTTTATTTTGCCCTCCTTAATTTTTGATTCTAGTTTGATAAATTTTTTGAAGTGCTTAAGAGGAAATTAGAGTACCACAACTGAAGTTCAGAAAGGTACACGCAAGTTACTTAAACAGTTACAAGTTCCTTTATGATTTTACATTTTCTTCCTTAAAGACTCATCACCAGATGATTACCCGGAAAAGTTTTCTGAGTAAGGTATGGAGTAGCATGGAGATCTGGTTTTCATACAATGTTTACCCCAATTGTCGTTTCTGAATTTTACAGGAAATGTGTTACTTTTTGGTTCATCATTTTCTGTCATTTGTCCTGACTTTCTCTGATACTTTTCTTCTGAATTTTTCAAACTGTTCATTAACAGAACAAACTTGCAAAAAATGTTCCCCGGCATCTGAAAATATTGACCGATCGGCTTGACAAGTATAAAACCATCTTTTGGATTCTGCCATATTTACTCCCCTGGTCTGGGAACTAAATGATCTTTACGTAGGATATTAAAACGGTTTTCGAATGAGGTCCGCCAAAACAAAGAAAAATACTCATTACCAGCCACAAAATCTACAAGTAGTTAATCATACAAGTAAACAGACAATCACGCAATCGAGCAATCAGAATTATGGACAATTCCATGCCGTTAAACGTGGAAGTCGTTATTGGTATTTTACTTGGTTCTCAGGGCAAGTTTTGTTTACCGATTGCACTGCAAATCAATGCAAAACCAAATCTATAATTCCAACCAAATTTTTGCTTTCTCCACTTTTTTTCCTTTCTCCTGGTAATAGGTTGGATCAACAGCTAAAAAGAACCTTGAGGGCGGCCAACCCCGATGGTCTCCCTGACAGCAGCATGTATATTGCACACCTCCGCTATTTGCAAGACAAGCGTCGAGAAGACTTGCTATTATCCATGCATGTCAAGTGCTCAGAAAGGTGGTTTCTCTCACAGCTAATGAAGAAATATGCAGGTATTGCATTGATATGTTCCAGTGCTAACAGTCGTCGATAAGACGCCCGATTATAGCTAACCAACATATCGTAATGAAATGATTTAGTGTAGGGCTTTCTACGGTATCATTTTGACTCATGCTGTGTTAATTCTTTTTTTAGATGGACAAGCCATTGCAAAACGGCTTTGTGCCCAAATTACGAAGGCAACGGGACCCATTAAACGGCTGGTCAAAGGAGTACACAGGACAAAACTTTGACACGGTGGGTTGTAAATACCCCTCACAATTGCGGTTGAAGACGCGTTAAGCATCGACAGTCCACTGTGGAATGTACTAAACGATGATATCCAACAGCAGTCTGCTGTTCCCTATTGTTCAAAGAGACAACTCATTGATTTGGTTCACACACTCTCAAAAGATGCTTAGAGAGGAAATAGCCAGCACCAAAGAGGAAATGGCTCGGATGTTCAGTCATTTCGAGGGAAAGTTGAAGGTATTGGACACCTAGATGTACTTCCTTCTCGCGTTACTCTTCGCTAAATATTCGCCTTTTTACTTATGTCTTTTCTTGTTCTCTTTCGCGTTCCACCGCATATTTTGGTGTCCTCTCTAACTTTCTTTGCGCGTTTTCTCGACTTACTTTTTACGTAATTTTTTTTTTTTTTTGGTCGCTCAGTCCCTTTCTTTTCGTCCTATTTTCACTCTAAACCCTCTCTCCACAAACTTGAATCATACCAATTTCTTCTCGTTGACAAAGCTTTAGCTCTGCCGGTATTGTTGCTTTGCGAGTTGATCAGAAAAGGCAAAATACTGAGAATCACTGTTCAACTTCAACCTCACCAGTTTGATTTCGCGCTCAAAACGCGATTATTTGCTTATGCGGCTTCACATGTATCAGCCCACGTGAAGCCCTCGTGCAATGCCCAGTCGTGTGCCCGCGGTACGCTACACTGAAGCTCGACACTCAAGTATGCGCACTTCATTGTCATCTGCCGGTGTTTCCTGGCGCACACCTCGATGAGCGAGGTCTATTACGAAGTTCTATCCACAAACATTACCCTATCGACATTGGTAATCCTCACAGTATGCAGGACGCGTATCATATGAACTTCGTAAGAGACTTCACTCACCATGGAGTCTCTGTGGCTCAGTCGTAGAGCATCGGAGAGCAGAATCCGAAGGTCTGAGGTTCGATTCCTCATGGGGACTCAGAAGTTTTCCTTGTCCCACGCTCGTCACAAGACCAAAATCAAAACTTACTTCGTAAGAGACTTCGCTCACCATGGAGTCTCTGTGACTCAGTGGTAGAGCATCGGAGAGCGGAATCCGAAGGTGTGAGGTTCGATTCCTCATGGGGACTCAGAAGTTTTCTTTGTCCCACGCTCGTCACAAGACTAAAATCATCTTCATTTCTTAACCGAGCTCAAAACTTAACATCTCTCTTATTTCTCCCTAACTGCTTGTTTATGAGATTGCAACTCTTCGTAAGCGCCTATATGAATGCATTATGAATTCACTCGAAAAATTGTTGTGAATACATTACACATACATATGCATGCATAGGGAGCCCTGAACGAAACAAATCTACATATATATCATGTTATTCGCCCGTCGGGAGGTCCGTATTGGGAAAAACTGTGCCCTCCGCCTTGAGTACTCAAGAAAGAGGGCACAGTTTTTCCCAGTACGGACCGACCCTAGGCTGGTGAATAACATTCTACTACATAAATGATTCCTTATATACATTCACAAAGTGTTCTGGAACATACCAAAAGCTTACAAAAGAATTATTTTAGTAGTATTACGTAATAACTGCATCACTTGATGTCAGCATGAATAAGCAGTCTGGAGATTTCTAGAAGCTTATCTTTACAACAACAATTACTCATAACAATAGATTCTTGCCGAACGAAGTGGAAAGTCGCTAAATATAAATATTCCTTTCGCGATGACAAAAACCGAAAAAAGGAAGAAGGTGCCGTTGCATAAAGATGCATTTCTGAATCCCAAAATCATTCTCTTTAAATGTTGACGACCTCACCTCGAATCGAGCCAGTAAGAGGGCAAGAAAATTAGGAGCTTGCAAACATCTGGAAAATTCAATTGACTTCTGAATAAACGGGTTCCTATAATTAGAAATTTATTATCACTTGGTTCCGTAATGATACTCAATTCAACACGTTCGAAAATTCAGATCGAGAGTAATTGAGGCATCTTAGGTTTATTATGAAATTTTTTTTTATAAGACTGCTAGGCATGAAACGTTCAAGGCGTCTCAAATGAGCAAACACCTTTGACGGTGAATAATTCTGAGGAGAAACTCTCCGTAAAAACATAGATAGTTATCAGATAGGTAAACACTGTTCTGTTGAGATAGAAATGGCGAGAATGACAATAACAATTGCAATAACGACGATGATGATACATGTAAATAATAAAAATACCTAAAACCATACTAATAAAATGATTAATGATAATCTATAGATAGGTAAATTTCGTGTACCTTTAATGTTTTCGAATACCGTTGCTGATCGGCAAATTAGCATCATATTCTTCCTGTTGATGAAAGATTAGAATCATGACGTTATCACTCTTTTGACTCAGTCAATCATGTGAGAGATCCGGAGACAGATTGCATGTTTAGGAGCCTTTCCTTCTTCGAAAGACCCCGGGAGAAGGGGGAGAACGAAAAATGAAAAACAGACTTCGGTGAAGTTTCTTTCTCTAATTTGCATTACTTCATCGATGTCATTTGACTTGCGTTATTTTTTCCCTAAGGTTATCTTTTACATTATTCCATATGTTCGAGCCTTTCTACTAATCCATTGTTTCTTCAACTGAGTGTTTTATATCTTTGCAAGATGTTCCGTAAACCATAAAAAAATCTACATGCGTCACTCGGTGGGCGTTTAGATTAAATCTATTGCCAAGAGATATTGTTTTTCTTATCTTTTCATTATTATTATTCCTTTTAAAAATTGCTCTCAGGGGAAGTGTGATTGGTTAGCCTTTCACTCCCAGTGGTGATCACTATGAATCTTCTTCCTATGATATCCATACATTATTCAGCAGACAGGTAATGAGAATATTCAAACTTATCAGGTTGAGGTTGTTATCTTGATCTAACATCAAATTCTTGTATCCAATAGAGGGGAGAATTAAAAATCAGAGCTTAAAAGTTAAAGATTTAACCTCCCTTAGCCCACCCCTGTTTGCCTATTATCTTTCCTGAGAGTAAGCCATCCAACATATTACATCCGCACGCTCACGCGATTCTCTTCTTGAAAAAAAAATAGAAACAAAGGAAGCATTTTTGTCTTAAAACACAGTACATCAAAAGAAAATAGAAACAACGAAAAAATAAAGGGAAAATTAAATAACAAAAATTTTGAAATTCTGTGGCGCCCCTTTTTATCGCCAAGAGATGGAAACAAACAGTGCCTTAGTATGCATATTTGTAGGAGACTATATATGTTGGACATTGTTCTTCTCGGCGCCTGTCGGTGAAGTGAACGTTTTATCTATTTTGGTTTATTTGCATTGTGGGCGTTAAAATTTCACTTTTTTGTTGACCGCTTGATCGCAAATAAACGCTTGCCAATTACTGATAACTGTCTAAAAAATGAACAGAAACGTTATAGAAAAAGCAAGACGAATCAATATACACTTGAAAAACAAAACGAGACCAAACAAAAATGACAAACAAAAACAAAAAACAAACGAAGAAAGACAAAAAGAAAGGAAATTGGAAACTGTTGGAAATGGGAAAATTGCTTGACGGCTGACGGTTGAAACAGTCTAATGACGCCACTAAACTTTATTTGTCACCAAATGGCTTCAAGCTTCAAGGATCTGTCACTTGATTGGCTGATTCAAAACAATGATGATGTCATGATTCTAATCTTTGATCAACAAGAAGAATATAATATTATGCTAATTTTCCGATCAGCAACGGTATTCGAAAACATTAAAGCTACGTGAGAATTTACCCATCTATAGATTATCATTAATCATTTTATTAGTATGGTTATTAGTATTTTTATTATTTACATGTATCATCATCGTCATTATTGCGATTGTTATTGTTATTCTCGCCTTTTCTATCCCAACAGAGCAGTGTTTACCTATCTGATAACTATCTAATTTTTTTACGAGGGGTTTCTCCTTAGAATTATTCAGCGTCAAAGGTGTTTGCTCATTTGAAAAGCCTTGAACGTTTTATTCTTAATAGCGTTATAAAAAATTTCATAAGAACCATAAGATGCCTCAGTTACTCTCGATCTGAATTTTCTAACGTGTTGGATTGACTATCATTACGGAACCAAGTGATAATAAAATTATATTTATAGAAACCCGTTTATTCAGAAGTTAATTGCATTCTCCAGATGGTTGCAAGCTTATAATTTTCTTGCCCTCTTATTGGCTCTATTCGAGGTGAGGTCATCAACATTTAAAGAGAATTGGATTCTGAAATACATCTTTATGCAAAGTTAACGGCACCGTCTTCCTTTTTTTTGGTTTTTGCTATCACGGAAGGAATATTTATATTCAGCGACTTTCGACTTTGTTCGGCAGGAATCTATTCATTCTCAGAGAGACACCTTAGAGAAAGGTAATTTTTTCTAGGCTATTTTTGTACCGTGTGGAACATTGAAAACATGGTAATTCTAAATATTATGTAATTCAGTTGTTTCCTGCTGATGATGTGCCGTGTATAATTGATCATCGCCGATGATCATCATCTCTATTATTTCGACTCGGTTGGTAAATAATTATTTTAAATCTGATGGTTTTTAGTACCATACAAGTGCTGATTCTAATTCTGATCGGGGCGACTTCGACGTACACAAGAGTGTTGTTGTGTTCATACCATTATCTCGGTATATTTAGCATTTTGGGCCAATTTTTTTTAGAGTACTTTGCTTCTGTATGCTTTATCTCTGATAAAGTGCTTGTTAAATAAGCGTTGCTTTTATAGTTCTAGATCTAAGTGGTCGTTATACCTGAATTATATTCGCACATTTACCTGTTTTCCTCTTAACAAAAAAAGGAAAAACTGCTGAAATATTTTGTCTTAAAATAGTACACTAAATAGGAAGAAAACAAGACAACATTGGAAGGAAAAAAATATGTGGGAGAGATCATGCAATTCTGAGTTAATCCACTTATTGTTATCAACGGACGGGAAACGACCGTGCGCTAGAAAAGATGAAAAAAAGATTTCTTGGACATTTTTCTTTACAGCACCCGTCGGTTAAGTTAGCTATTATGTTTCGGTTAATCTAAATTATTTTTTCTTGGCCGCTCGTTCTAAAGGAAACGGCTAACTACTAATAACTTGAAGACTATTATCATTTTCTTTTCTATCTCAAGAGAACGTTCTTTTTCCCGCTTGTAACTATCTATTTTCTCGGAGGGTTTCCCTCTAAAATACCTTACATCGAAGGTAATTGCTTATTTGAAACGCGTTGAACTTTTGATGCTGAACAGTGCTCTATCAAATTTCACACCAAGAAGTCTCGGTTTTTGTCGAATTCAGTTTCTTTTACCGTGTTGGAATGAGTATCTGTAAGGAGCAGATTGGTGATAAAATTCTCGTTAAGCTTGCCTATTCAGAGGTCACTTCAAGTGGCTTCAGGATGCTGTGACGAACAAGTAACAGAGGTAATCAAAATGTATTTATGTAATGTTTAAAAAACGAGCAGGAGTGTTTTATCGGGTTTAAAACCACGAGGCGTAGCCGAGTGGTTTTTGACCCGATAAAACACGTGCTGCGAGTTTTTTGAACGGCTTCAAAAACATTCTTGGAAAAGCGTGTGTCAAGAGAGTTCATAACAATTATGCTTTTGTGAACGTTAGAAATTAGCATACGAGAAAAACATTCATAAGTCACGAGCAGTGTCTTTATATCTGATAAAACACCGCATACTAATAAGGATGAGGTTTATCGATATAAAGTCACTGCACGTGATGTATTATCTACCATTTGATAGGTTAATGGGCTTATGAATTATTAATGAGTTTTTGAAGAATAATGAGATTTCTATTCTTTAGTTTTCTCAGTTTGATACGAACTCCAATTTCTTAATTGATTATGTTTTACTTTTTCAGATTGTACAAGCGTTTTGAGTCAGATCACTGCCAAGTGCAAGAAAGGTAAAGTGTTCCTTTTTTGGCTCCCTTACAAGTTTATTAGAAATGCCACTGTGTAAGTGATCAGAAATTACAAGACAACAAAATAAAATACCAAAAAATAAATAAATAAATAAAAAGAACAGTCATATTTTTATCATAAGACAGACATATTCAACACGATAACTCTCATGGACGTTTCATAATTACTTTGCCCATTTCATGCTAGCAGCCGGCGCTTTTACAGTACCATCTCTTTTTTTCTACAACTCAATGCCACTCAAAGCACAGTAGAGCAATTAATAACAAAAGCCCATACGAGAAAGAAATACGCGTATTTATGCGAGTATGTCGACGTATGTCGCTTGATACGTGCGCATGGTACTTCTATACAATGTCCCCTTATCTTTGAGCTGCACTGTGTATATCAGAACATTTCATTGTTGCTAATGTCAACATAAAATCTTCATTTCAAGTTCTAATGGTGAAATATCAAATTACACAACAAGTTTTCAAACGCAATTTCGATCGTTTGCCAATAGCTTGTGACCATAGTAGCATCATTATCATCATTATCATTATTATAATTACTACTTTGGCATTTTTTTTTTTGGTATTTATTTTTTCCTCCATTTCAACAGATTAGAGTCTAATGAATAATTACAAGTAAGATAAGAGGATGGAGAAGGGCATAATATAGCAAGCTAATTAGTTGCCCTTTACCTTAAATTACATGTTTTCATACAGTAAAAAGAAGCGATACAATAATATAAGATATAAGATACAAATATAAGATACAAATGTAATTACTACAACAACAACAACAAGTCTTTATTTCTCACAAAAATGGAATTACAATGAAATAAGAAAAATGATTATAATGAACAGGCAAAATAAACATAGTTGTATTATTTTGGAGGAACCGTTAGGTTTTCGAGCTAGCCCTCTTTGAATTATTATTACTATTGCTATCATTGTTATTATTTATATGATTATTTGTTACCTTTGAATTATTGGTTGAAAGTCAGTTGGTCACTGTGCTGTATCAGTAGCTATATCAGTAGCCACATGCAGTCTCAGACTGCCTATTGTTCCTTTTTTATCGGTGGGAGAACTTAACTAAGCAGCACAACAATCAGCGAATTGCTTATTTTCCTACCAAAAAAGGAACGATTTGAGTACATCCGATTTTGATTATTTTTTACCTTTTTTTGTTTCAACGAAGATTGTCATGAATCCCCAGGTTGTTCTACTGCTCATGCTGTTAGCCGTCCCCTGGACATCTGCGAGTATGTTGCTACTGCCATTTTGTAATGTTTAACTTCTAGTCAACCGAGTGATTCCCTATGAAACCTTATAACCAAAAGAAGTTTAGCATGATAGACGCATTACACATTCCAACCCTATTCTGAGCAGGCTTTTCTGTATCTGAAGGAGACCTTGGAGGACTTAACCCGTTACTCCAAATTTTGACCGAATTGATACACTAAGTACTTGTCACAACCTGTCTAAACCATTCAACATCTCATGCTGGCGTTACATTTAAAAAAATAATGAGAATAGCTTTAAATATCAGCTAAGAGGCTCGCCGTGATTGAGGCGTATCTTACTGGTATTTGCGACATTTCATCGAAAACTCACCATCTTGAAACGTTTCCATGAAAATTTCATCGGATAATAAATGATTATTTTTAATGATGGTAATAATAACAATGATGGTTAAAGTAAATCTCATCACATACAGTTGAGTCAGTGAACTTCTGAATTGTGTATGATGTAGGCAATTTGTACTCAAATCGTTTCGTGAGAGTTTCAATAAATTGGAAGGCTTTATCTCTCATCGCGAACAAAGGGAAACTAACCTCAGGAGTTTGTTGCCATCAAGAAATTGTATCCGGCTACGTTCGGGACGGAGTCAGACCTTCTTAGGCGCCTTCCGGAAAAAAATTCCCACGGGCTGTTTTTAAGTAAACTTTCAGAAACTAGGAATCGACGAAAAGGTTATTAAGTACAGAATTCCATAAAATCATAACGATAAACTGAAAAAATGTAAAGTGGAAGTTGATGATTATCAAACTTTGTCTTTGATGAAAAGTCACTGCAAAATGTCAATGAAAAAGATCAATCATTAAAAGTAAGCGGCTCAAGTCGTGAAGTAGCCCTTAACATTCATTATATATTTTTAGTAAGAAGTGTACAAGAGGTGCCAACGTTTTGTCACGGTTCATGTGTTTCTTTTAATCATCTGCTAGTAACTTGTCGAGGCGATCAGATTGCTTGTGCAAATCAACAACAGTGTATCTACGCGCTTCAACGCTGCGATGGGTTCATTCACTGTAGTGATGGATCAGACGAACAATGCAGTAAGTACTGTGGTTGATAGGTAACTTCTACTTCTTTACATCTTCTCATTCTTTATATGGGCTTAGCGTAAAAATGCTATTCTCAAAAAGTAATTTTAAATTAGAAGGCTAACTCCCTTTTCAAAAATATAGAAAACAAGCTATATTTTCCAAGAACCCCTCATTTTTAAGAACACCTCCAAGACAGCGAAATAAAGCTGTGACGTAAATCATATGCAGAGGTAGTTTTATAAAACTGAACTGGCTATTGGTTGAATGCCGTCACATTGGGCCATCTTTAGATTAAGAACTTTAATGACATGAAGACGGTTCTTGTGATGGCCAAAGTCACTTTAAAATCGAATGAAATAAACTGCAACTAGCTGAATGGGATAGCGGCGATTTCATATACGAGATGAACTCCTTTTGTATCTTACCGCTGGAAAAAATCAAATGCATTAATTGGGAGACCAGAAATGATGATTTGTACTTTGCAACGTAAAATGCTCTATATGATTGTAAATCAAGAAGAGTGTATCCACGCGTCTTACTTCCTATATAATAAACTTTTAAAGCAAGCCATTATCATGCATGCATGTAGTGAATGAACATTTCTAGATATCTCAAATATAGTGTGTTCCTCAAGCGTTAGCATATTAATTTGAAAAGAGCTTTTCTAGAAATATAGTCATGTACCCATCGGCATTGCCTTAATTGACTGTATTAATTGACCGCACGTATCATGGGTCAACTTTTCCATTAAGCATCAATCAAAAGACCTGAGTAATTGGTAGTCCTGATGGACTTTGGCCGAAGGGAGGCGGAAAAGCTCGTAACTGATCGAAAAAAATTATCGGAGTGACGATTTTGTTGCACTGGGGAGTGGGTACTGTAAATATGCACTGGTAAAATCAATCTCCATCGGTGTACCCAAGGGTAGACTTGACCCTCGTTTAGCGCATCGAGCCAAAGGTTCGCAAATTCAAAAATAATTAAAGTTATCCGTATTGCAGTGACTCATTTAAACCACCTCTCTCTATATGTAAGTCAAGTCGCCTGGTAAATGTCAACACACAAATATATTTTTTGGTCTTACTACTGGTGTTAAATGCAGTCGACGGTGACGGTTTTCTGCGGAGAGCCTCGAGGTGATTAAAGACCTTATTTCTGGCGCACAGCTGTTTTCAAACCACACGCTCATTTTTTAGAACCAACATGTTTAACTAACACAAGGATCCTTATTTACAAAAGCGCCGAATGTTGACGATACAAGATATACTGATCAAAGCAATGATTTCTAGTTTTTGCAGGAGCATGTATTTGAGTTATTTTCGTTTTCAATCAAACGCGTGGCAAGATGAGGGTGTTATATTTTTTCACTTATAAGTCTCGCAATGAAGAAGATGGGAGGTTTTTATTTATCTTTTGAAAAAAAAGCAGGTCTTGCTTAAAAGTAAGGAGAGTTGTTAAAAGTAAGGAGTTCACTCTCCAAATTTTCGCAGGGAGCAGGCGCTGGCGCACAGCTGTTTTCTAATGAGGCGCTCACTTTCTAGAACCAACATGTCTACCTAAGAAGAGGAATCCTTTTTGAAAAAAAGCACAGAATTTATGTAACGATGTTGATGACACAAGATGTACTGATCGAGGAAATTATCTCTAGTTTTTGAGAGAACATCTATCTTGAGTTATTCTCGATTTCAATCAAACGCGCGGCAAGACGAGGGTGTGTTATTTTTACTGACAAGTCTCACAACGGAGAAGTTGGGAATTTTTTTTGTTTTGTTTTATATTCTCTTTCGGCGAAAACAAAAACAGGTCTTGCTTGAACTAACATAGTTTTACGACGGATTCTAACAGTATTTATTAAAATTATAAAGCTACCAACAGTTTTCCCAAATATTCCCTTTGTAGAAAGCGGACGTTATCACTTTCTGCTTATTTTCAATATAGCGCGAAAGCAAATTATGGGAGGCAATTGCGCAGCACTTTGTGCATACTAAAAAAATAGGATGACTTTCGTAACGCGAAATTTGATTGCCCAATAATTTGGTAGATGAATTTGACAGCGTCAGTGACGTGATTGAATACGCCTAACCTGTTGAGCAAAAAAAAAAAAAAAACTAGGAGAACATGACTATGCGAAAAATATCTCACCTCCCAGTATCACACAAAAGGATGAATAGGTATCTATTAGATGTCGGCTTCTGTTGTGGAAGGAGATTATTCAGCTTTTTCGTGCTTACGAAGCGCGAAATTTAAATATGTTTTTAAATTTAAATATTATTAATATTATTATATTAAATTTAAATATTAAAAATGAACAGTTGATTCAAATGGGAGAAATTGACGAGCGTATGCGACAGTGAGCCTCTAATTGAATATATCTTTCGCAAGTTTCCAGCAATATAAAGGAAAAGCAGTGACATCTCTTTACTTCAGACACGAAAGCTACAGTCGCCCACCATCCACCCCACCGTGAATATTTGCATCCTAAAAAAATCTACCAGAATCACCCCCACGGGGAGGATTTGTCTTATTGTCAGTTTTGCCTATGGTTTCAATCTGCCGTACATATGATAATCGGAAATTTTGAAATATCCCGCGAGTAGTTTAAAGTTGTTTCCGCCATTGTTCCAAAGTAGCTTTCTACGGTCATTGTTAATCGTTTAACAAAGCTTGTTGTAATCCAAGCTTTGCTTTTTTCTTAGCTTTAAATATCAGCTAAGAGGCTTGCCGTGATTGAGGCGTATCTTACTGGTATTTGCGACATTTCATCGAAAACTCACCATCTTGAAACGTTTCCATGAAAATTTCATCGGATAATAAATGATTATTTTTAATGATGGTAATAATAACAATGATGGCTAAAGTAAATCTCATCACATACAGTTGAGTCAGTGAACTTCTGAATTGTGTATGATGTAGGCAATTTGTACTCAAATCGTTTCGTGAGAGTTTCAATAAATTGGAAGGCTTTATCTCTCATCGCGAACAAAGGGAAACTAACCTCAGGAGTTTGTTGCCATCAAGAAATTGTATCCGGCTACGTTCGGGACGGAGTCAGACCTTCTTAGGCGCCTTCCGGAAAAAAATTCCCACGGGCTGTTTTTAAGTAAACTTTCAGAAACTAGGAATCGACGAAAAGGTTATTAAGTACAGAATTCCATAAAATCATAACGATAAACTGAAAAAATGTAAAGTGGAAGTTGATGGCTATCAAACTTTGTATTTGATGAAAAGTCACTGCAAAATGTCAATCACAAAAGATCAATCACTAAAAGTAAGCTGCTCAAGTCGTGAAGTAGTCCTTAATATTCATTAGATATTTTTGGTAAAAAATGTACAAGAAGTGCCAACGTTTTGCCACGGTTCATGCGTTTCTTTTAATCATCTGCTAGTAACTTGTTGAGATGATCAGTTTGCTTGTGTAAATCAAGAAGAGTGTATCCACGCGTCTTACTTCGTATATGATAAATTTTTAAAGCAACCATTATTACGCATGCATGCAGTGAATGAACGCTTTGAGATTTCTCGAGTATATTGAGTTCCCCAAGCGTTAGCATATTAATTTGGAAAAAGCTTTTCTAGAAATATAGTCTTGCACCCATCGGCGTTGCCTTAATTGACTGAATTAATTGACCGCGAAAACGCGAACGGTCACAGCACAGGGGATATTAGATTGCTAATGTAGAGCTTACGAATAAATTTTTCTTTTACGCGTAAACTTTTGTCGCCAGTGCGCTATACATAGAATTTCATAGAGCTTAACAGTATTGTAATGATACTAATAGACCAATTGAGTAACTTTTCCTTTTCTTTCATGTTTTACCTGCGCCAATCAGCTGGCCGTAAGTATCATAAATCTAAATCTATCTTTGTGTCGTTTCCTTGAAATATTGCTCGGATAAGCATTGAAGGAATGGCATATTTTGTACACGTCGCTTGTATTTATTTGATTTACATGTAACTATCAATAGAAAATCTAAGATCGAGGATCTTTGAAGTATTAAAAAATGATTTCAGGAGGTGGATTGAAAGGACAAAAACGGAACAAAAACCAAAGTTAACTTGTCACCTCCTGCTTGATAGGGAGGCTGTATGAGATATGGAGGAAAGAAACTAATCAAACATGTTCATCGATTTCCATGTATATTTACAAAGCCTTTCTGTCAAGACAGCTGAAATTCACGGATATTCATATTATCAAAAAAAGGATAGAGTCGAGTCCTCGTCTCTTCCTTTTTTGAAAATTAGTCTAAAAGTCAAAAGGAGATAAAATGACACAGAGAGACCAAGGGTCAGTTGCAACTTCCTCCTTTCTGTAGACGACAGGGATTAAAGTTTAGAAAGGGAATCTGTGTTAGCAAGAGCTTGCGAGTTGCTTATTGCTCTGCTTATCGGTTCAAACATATTTAGCAGGGGAGAATTTTGAGGCAAAGGCATAACCTCGGAGATGAAAATTACTGTCCTATAGTTTTTGGCTTCAGAGCTAAGAAGTATGTCTAAATTGTTAGGATTATTTTAGGTTTTGCTTGTTCTTTTCCTTTTCTTAAATACACAAGCTCAATATTTTGTCTTTGAATTTAAGTTGTTTTTATTATCATACAGGAAAGTGTGCAAACTACGAGTTCACTTGTGCTTATGGAAGGTGTCTTAATAAATGGAGACGTTGCCGTGGGGGAGATGACTGTGGTGATGGTTCAGATGAACAGCAGTGTCGTAAGTTTGTTATCACTGTCACCGTTGTCCAAATAGTGCAGTCGCCTTTCCTATGGGCTGATGGCTAACTATTCAAGTTGTGCTGTAGTAATCAGGTCGAGATACAAACAAATATTGGGAGCTGTCTCTCCGCCTTCTCTCTTTTTCAATGAATCGAATAATTAATAACTTTAACTATAATATGGACCGAGAAGGCAAAATTAAGCTTGTTCTTATTGTTGTTACTATCGACAGTTAAGTATGTTTTTCTTCAGTTTCCATTTCATTTTTATTGTTTATTTAGTTGTTTGTTGTTGCTATTTTTTTCTTTCAACTGCAAATGCAATAAACAAATCTTGGTCACTACATAATTTGAGATTGTTTTCTTGTCTCTCAATGTACGAAACATTTTCATGGAAATATTAGCTCAAAGTAAGTAATCTTTTGGATATTTTATTAACTTTTTAGTGCAAAACAATGTGTTCGCTTCTTTAATCACTTACTTATTCTATGTCATTTATACCTTTCTGTAATTATTTCAGTGCAATGGTAATCACACTTTTGTCAAAGAGAAGTGTAGCAGCTACCTGTTTGAAGCATTCATGCTTGCGGGCGAGAAATTTTTTAGAAAGTTTTTTTTTTTTAATCGAAACTTACTGTTGACAGTCACTAGTATACAAAACATTTACTAAAAATAATTCAACGTGTTTTTATGTTTTCCCATTAAGTTTTGAAATGAGGATAGTTTGACGTCCTTCACGTTTCCATCATGATGGCGAGGCCCCCTGCTTTTGTATAAAATGGATTTGTTTTATTTGCCCTGGCGAGCAGGATAACAATATGCTCACAGGTCACCAAGTTTTTGCAACACGACTTACAATAGCTCTTCCTTT
The DNA here is from genome assembly GCA_942486045.1 of Pocillopora meandrina. NCBI lineage: Eukaryota > Metazoa > Cnidaria > Anthozoa > Scleractinia > Pocilloporidae > Pocillopora > Pocillopora meandrina. The sequence continues at coordinate 43,442 of CALNXJ010000030.1, forward strand.
TCAGGAGGAGAATGAAATATAAAACAGTGCGCACCTTTGCTGTCAGGGCGTTGATATTGATCTTTAGGGAATTTTTAAAAAGCACAGGGGAGGATTAACTCAGCTGCATCATTCACTATGATAATAAAAACTGCATGTCCAAAAGAAAAGCATTTAAATATTTTGATTAAATTTCTGGCACTGTATAGGAAATATCTCATTACTCTTCCCACTTTTGTTAACACGGGAATGTGATAGCCGGTCCGGTGATTTTCTTTTCTTTCCTTTCTCTATGTTTTTCATGGACTGCACTTCGGAAATATCAGGAAGTAAGTCCTACTTTAATTTCTTAATGTAGATGTTACTCCTAACCTGTCACATGACCAAAAAGCTGCTAATCACTCCCATTCTGTACCCTTTCTACCAGCTGAAAACTAATAATAACAAAAGAAAAGATCAGGAGGCGTTGTACTTCATTCAGAAGTCGAGATTTGCGTTTCGGCCTGTAAAATAACCCACGTTTCAAGGTCACACACTGAATCCTAAACCTTAATGAATAATTTTACTTTAGCCTCCCTTCAGGACTCACTTAATTTTGCTTTTGCATTGTTTTGAACAACAAATGATTGTTAAAATATGAAAAATAGTTTTATCTTGTGGCATCATATTTAACTTTGAGTGCAAGTTAGCGTGGATTTGAGTCCATTCAACGTTGAAGATTTGGTTTTTTCTTTCCCTCCTATTCTCTGCAAAGGAGATATCAAAGCGTCACCATCTTAAACTTAACGAAACTTGCTTTCGGTAAAGGTCTTGAAGAAAGACTTCTCCTTACTTCTGTTCCACCGAAAGAAAATCAAAATCGTTTAAAAACAATGTACTTCCTTTTTCTTTTTTCAATTACACCACATTGCATAAAAAAAAACCTTTCAATACTAAATGGCTTCGCTTTTCTTTCAGTTATTGATTAATGGGCCGATCAATTTAAGGCTTTAACATTCCCCCGTTGGGCAACGGTCGTTCGTGCCCAGGGTTAGGGAATGTGAGCCTCGCTTGGTTGGGGTGGGATTTGAACCGGAAGTGTCGAATACAAGTGTTTCAACTTGTAAGGTGGAGGTGTTTTAAGATAAAGAGTTCACTTTTGGGTACGAATGGCTCTACCAGGTCTAGCTTATAGGGCTTGGCAATGTATAGAATGTCAGGATCGCTCATTTTGCCTTTTCAAAAAAACTGACCATCAAGTACAGCACTTGGGTGGAGTATTGAAACACAATTTTGGCCCGGAGGCTGTAATTTGAACGGATCCACGGATTCCCCGTGGGGGATGTTGAGGCTTCGAATTAATTCGATGCATAATTCATTTATTGGCCTACTCATTTTTCATCTAATCTCCCTAACTTAATTGTCATTCTGTGCTTTCTCTACTCATGTGCGGCCTTTGTGAAATACATCAGCGTGTAAGTGATTTTTGATTAGATTACTGAAGTTAATAATTTAGTTATAACATCTGTTTCTACTCCACTTTCCATAACATTCCTAAATACCGCAAACGTGCGTGAGTAGCAAAACACAGGATGAGAGGATGAGGATGAGAATTTGATGTTCTAATACCAGTCGTTGTAATAGCAAAATAAATGACATATCTCGAAAACAGTTGATGAAGAATAACAAAGCCAGCTTTTAGTCCCATATGATGATTGATGGGAAGTGTGTTAGTATTGCCTACTTTAACTGTAAATGTTAGTTGAACTGGACAATGTTTTGTAATACTTGAATTCTGCTTATCCCTACCGTTTCCTTTGCTCTCGATATCGCCTTCGGTGGATCAAATACATGTAAATACATCAGGCGGTAGGTGAAAGCTTAGAACTAATTACTTTAAGGATAATGATACGTTGTCATCTCCTCTTGTTCGTTTTTGTTTGTTTTTTTGTTTGTTTAAGAATATTCTTATGATTAAAGCATGGATGACCAGCTGCATTGCGGGCACATCTGCGCCGCTGCCTTTCTTGCGTTTAGTGGACAACTAAGAACAACGAGTGCGGAAGATTTTCATAAGAGAGGGGGGGGGAAGAGGGGGAGAGAGGGGAACAGAGGGGGAGAGAGAGAGAGAGAGAGAGAGAGAGAGAGAGAGAGAGAGAGAGCATAATGTCAGCAGAAGATAATGCATTAAACACAACTTTCAGGGAACTGGGTTTAAGTAAACAGAGACGGAAAACTGAGAAAATTGAAATATCGATGTGGAAAGGGATGATCAAAATACAACATCGACAGTACACCAGAATATTTTTTTAAATTGGCATTTTTCGCCGCTCATGCTGTCATGCTGACAAGCAGAAAAAGAGCAAATTAGATAAAAATCTGGCAATTACTGCAAGCTTCCTTTCCATTCAGCATAAATGCCATTGTTGACAAGTCCGCTTATAAGATCGAAAACAACTTTGTCCCTCAGTGAACAAGCGGTAAGACACGTATCAAACAGTTGCCCATAAATATTATCATATCATTACCTTTAATTGTTGGTCATTCATCCTCTATGTCTCCAGCCCAATAAACCTTCAAAAGTGTGATACGAGTTCTTATCCCATGTGTTTAACCTAGTATCATTGATTAGTTTTAACATTACTGCATTCTTTTTCTTAAATTACTCTTTCCTCACCTAAACTAACATTTTTTGTTACTTTTCTGCCCCTGGTTACTGCTCAATACAGCATGTGAGTATTATTTTAATCGTCTATTCCAGTTGTGAACTGTTGAACTAAAACAATTGTTAATTCAGACACAATTTGCTGATTTATGATTTTACTGTCTTTTCTATTCTCTTTTATTATCTTACCTGACCTTGTGACAATAAGGCTGTAAGTAACCATTATTTTTTATTAACCCTCTTTAGCATTTTTGGTTTGACCGCTTACATAAGTCAATTAAAATTTTTATTCCCCTTTTTTATTCATTCAATTTGATTTAATCGAATGCATATATCTTCGTTCATCGTCACCATTTAAACATAATAAAATATTGGCGATTTTTTGTGGAAAGGTAAACCCAATGTAACTAAAGTGCAGATTAATTTTTTGTAGTGCGTGAGTCTTTGGTTGTCAGTTTTTTTGGTATATTGGCAAACAGCATAACTTCGAAAGAGGAAAAAATTACTTAAAATGTAATTATCGACTGGATGGGAGGGCCGGACAGGTAAACTTTTGGCTCGAAGGTCATCCCAGTGCTTATTATCCGGTCCGGCCCGACCAAACTCAATCAATGAACATTTTACCACTTAGTGTTGAAGATTTCGAAATTTCTGTCTCAACCTAGTTAGGATGTACCAGCATAAAAAAGAAGGGCGCGCGGGTCCATTCGGGTCATATGATGATTAAAATTACAATACATGCCTCCAGATGAGTTTCGGGTGTAATTCAGGCAAAGCGTCCGCTTTGAAGGGTCTCAATGGATTTAACTGTCAGCCATCAAACATCCCAAAGTTTAATCATCAACCGTTGAAAAAACAGTTCAGTTTTAACCTTCAAACGTTCAAAGACCTTTTAAATCTTTCCACCTCAGCTGCTTGCCACGAACAGTTCTAAGTGTCGAAGTATTTTACGAATGATAGTCTTCAGGTTTCCAAACACATTCACTTCATGACAAGAGATTATATCCTCGTGCTTCGTAATCATTTCCATTTTTAACTTGGTAGTTCAATATTTAAAAATTCTTTTCTAATCGATAACCTGTTGCCGACTATGTCACGCCACGCCTTGTCTTGCTTGCAGAACCTGCGTAATTTTTTTTGCGTCCCATTGGCGAACGGAGACAAGCGTTAGGTGAGCGCGAGGGAAGAGCGCAAAAAAATAAATACTTTCCACACTTCCACCGTTCCTATCAAATCGATCAGTGAATATCATGTGATAATCGAATATCTTTCAACAAAAGCGTAGCGTATCATGTTCTATGGACGAGAAGCCCTTCGTTTAATTCCGAACAAGCCAACTGTAAAGGATAGGCAAAGAAAATGCATCGCTGATGTATTTACAAGCACATAAAGAAGTAAATTGGGAATATGAACAAAACTGATCTTAAAAAAAATAACAACAACAACTGTAAACAATGGGATGGGATAAATGTCATTTATGACGAAGGTAGCAGACTTTACAAAACTTGTTCGCATACGCATTTGAAAACACCAAAATAACTGTAAAGATTTACTTACGTTCAAATATATCACCTTCTTATAGCTTACGCTCGCATAGAAGTATATGTTTACTTGTAACCGTCATTTCTTTGGAGAAAATGTTGCCTCGACATAAAATCATGTTTGTTGTAGTCTCCGCCGGTGTTTAGGGAAAAATTAGCTTGAATAATTGGCATAGGTACAGGGTACAGCTGGTTTTACCTTTCTTTTTTTGTACTCCTCCTTCCGTGCGTGACTCACTCTTCGTGCTCGCTTCCTACTTGCCTCTGTTTGTCGGAAAAACGCAATAAATTGCGCCTGTTCTGTGGGGCACAGGTGCTTTTTTTTTCCACTCCTCCTCTCAAGCGTGACTCGCACCTCACGGTCGCTTCCTGCTTGCCTCCGTTTGACCGAAAAACGCTGAGAAATTGCGCCTGTTCTGCAGATCCAGGCCTCAATGAAACTAAGGGTTTATGGTTTCCTCTTTCTTGTCTTTCTTCATATCAAAACGGATGGTAAAAACAAACTTTTTTTATAACCATATCAACATTCAGATAAAGTAGTTTTTCTCGGAGTTAGCCGAGAGTAAAAGCTGCGGAAAATATTGCCTGAAATAATCCGAATTGGAACGAACACAGCTTTACTGGTCTTTTCCCTGGGAATGTAAGTTAATGATTACTAAGCTAAAACTGTTAACAACACTTCACTGAAGAGCTGTTGTTTTCTTTCTTTCATGTCAACTGATGCTCAACAGGGGGTAAGTATCTACTTATTGTGCTACGTATGTTTATCCATTCCCTGATCTTGTTGTTTAAGATCAATCCTATTTCTTTTAAAATAGGCCTTTGACTAGAATTTGCATAAAATCCAATTTGAATACTTAACATTTTTTTAAAACTGATATGTAACTAAAATTCAATTAATCTTACGTTGTGTTTGTTACTTGTCACATAAATTTCTGGCCGCTGAATAATTTTGTTGGAGCTAGCTTGGAAGTTACAAGAACAATAAGAAATAATAAGCTACATTTTATATGAGGGTGTTCCATTTTGTTATTAAAAAAAGAAAAAGGGCCCTGAGACCGAATTCCTTCTTTTTTTTTTTTTTAATGATTCTGACATTTTTTAAAAGTATTTGAATTCTAATCATAACTTCCCTCGCTATTCACTATTCTGAAAATGTTTTTCGTGATTTTTCTATCTTGGTGTGCATAGGGGTACAGGTGTTTTTTCGTGGCTTTTTTTTTTTCACTCCTCCTCTCCCGCTCGCCTCGCACCTGCCTCCGTTTGACCGAAAAAGGTTGAAAAATTGCGCCTGTTCTGCAGATCCAGGCCTCCTCAATGAAACTAATGGTTCATGGTTTCCTCTTTCTTGTCTTTTTTCATATCAAAACGGATGATGAAAACAAACTTTTTTTTTATAGTCGAGATTAAAAGCTGTGGAAAATATTGCCTGATAATAATCCGAATTGGAACGAACACAGCTTTACTGGCCTTTTCCCTGGGGATGTAAGTTAATGATTACTAAGCTAAAATTATTAACAACACTTCACTGAACAATTGTTGTTTTCTTTCTTTCATGTCAACTGATGCTCAACAGACTGTAAGTATCTACTTATTGTGCTACGTATGTTTATCCATTCCCTGATCTTGTTGTTTAAGATCAATCCTATTTCTTTTAAAATAGGCCTTTGACTAGTATTTGCATAAAATCCAGTTTGAATACTTATCATTTTTTTTTTAACTGATATGTAATTAAAATTAGATTAATCTGACGTTGTGTTTGTCACTTGTCACATAACTTTCGGGCAGCTGAGTAATTTTGTTGGACGTAGCTTGGAAATTACAAGAACAATAAGAAATAAAAAGCTTCATTTTACATGAGGGTGTTTCAATTTGTTATAAAAAAAAAAAAGGAAAAGGGCCCTGAGACCGATTTCCTTTTTTTTTTTAAGTGATTCTGACATTTTTTTAAAGTATTTGAATTCTAATCATAACCTCCCTAGCTATTCACTATTCTCAAAATGTTTTTCGTGGTTTTTCAATTTTGGTGTGCATAGGAGTACAGGTGTTTTTTCGCGCCTTTTTTTATTTTTATTTTTTACTCCTTCTCTCGCGCGTGACTCGCTCTCGCGCTCGCCTCGCGTTTGCCTCCCTTTGACCGAAAAACGATGAAAAATTGCACTCGCTCTGCAGATCCAGGCCTCCTTAATGAAACTAAGGGTTCATGGTTTTCTCTTTCTTGTCTTTCTTCATATCAAAACGGATGGTAAAAACAAACTGTTTTTAAAAACCACATCAACATTCAGATAAGGAGGTTTTTCTCAGTGTTAGTCGAGATTAAAAGCTGTGGAAAATATTGCCTGATAATAATCCGAATTGGAACGAACACAGCTTTAACTCGCCTTTTCCCTGGGAATGTAAGTTAATGATTATTAAGCTAAAATTATTAACGACACTTCACTGAACAATTGTTGTTTTCTTTCTTTCATGTCAACTGATGCTCAACAGGGTGTAAGTATCTACTTATTGTGCTACGTATGTTTATCCATTCCCTGATCTTGTTGTTTAAGATCAATCCTATTTCTTTTAAAATAGGCCTTTGACTAGTATTTGCATAAAATCCAGTTTGAATACTTATCATTTTTTTTTTAACTGATATGTAATTAAAATTAGATTAATCTGACGTTGTGTTTGTCTCTTATCACATAACTTTCGGGCAGCTGAGTAATTTTGTTGGACGTAGCTTGGAAATTACAAGAACAATAAGAAATAAAAAGCTACATTTTACATGAGGGTGTTTCAATTTGTTATAAAAAAAAAAAGGAAAAGGGCCCTGAGACCGATTTCCTTTTTTTTTTTAAAGTGATTCTGACATTTTTTTTAAAGTATTTGAATTCTAATCATAACCTCCCTAGCTATTCACTATTCTCAAAATGTTTTACGTGGTTTTTCTATCTTGGTGTGCATAGGAGTACAGGTGTTTTTTCGCGCCTTTTTTTATTTTTATTTTTTACTCCTTCTCTCGCGTGTGACTCGCTCTCGCGCTCGCCTCGCGTTTGCCTCCCTTTGACCGAAAAACGTTGAAAAATTGCACTCGTTCTGCAGATCCAGGCCTCCTCAATGAAACTAAGGGTTCATGGTTTTTTCTTTCTTGTCTTTCTTCATATCAAAACGGATGGTAAAAACAAACTGTTTTTAAAAACCACATCAACATTCAGATAAGGAGGTTTTTCTCAGTGTTAGTCGAGATTAAAAGCTGTGGAAAATATTGCCTGATAATAATCCGAATTGGAACGAACACAGCTTAACTGGCCTTTTCCCGATCCTGTGGATGTTAGTTAATGATTACTAAGCTAAAACTATTAACAACACATCACTGAAGAGTTGTTGTTTTCTTTCTTTCATGTCAACTGCTGGTCAACAGCGTGTAAGTATCTACTTATTGTGCTACGTATGTTTATCCATTCCCTGATCTTCTTGTTTAAGATCAATCGTATTTCTTTTAAAATAGGCCTTTGACTAGTATTTGCATAAAATCCAGTTTGAATACTTATCATTTTTTTTTTAACTGATATGTAATTAAAATTAGATTAATCTGACGTTGTGTTTGTCACTTATCACATAACTTTCGGGCAGCTGAGTAATTTTGTTGGACGTAGCTTGGAAATTACAAGAACAATAAGAAATAAAAAGCTACATTTCACATGAAGGTGTTTCAATTTGTTATAAAAAAAAAAAGGAAAAGGGCCCTGAGACCGATTTCCTTTTTTTTTAAAATGATTCTGACATTTTTTTAAAGTATTTGAATTCTAATCATAACCTCCCTAGCTATTCACTATTCTCAAAATGTTTTACGTGGTTTTTCTATCTTGGTGTGCATAGGAGTACAGGTATTTTTTCGCGCCTTTTTTTTTATTTTTTATTTTTTACTCCTTCTCTCGCGTGTGACTCGCTCTCGCGCTCGCCTCGCGTTTGCCTCCCTTTGACCGAAAAACGTTGAAAAATTGCACTCGTTCTGCAGATCCAGGCCTCCTCAATGAAACTAAGGGTTCATGGTTTTTTCTTTCTTGTCTTTCTTCATATCAAAACGGATGGTAAAAACAAACTGTTTTTAAAAACCACATCAACATTCAGATAAGGAGGTTTTTCTCAGTGTTAGTCGAGATTAAAAGCTGTGGAAAATATTGCCTGATAATAATCCGAATTGGAACGAACACAGCTTTAACTCGCCTTTTCCCTGGGAATGTAAGTTAATGATTACTAAGCTAAAATTATTAACGACACTTCACTGAACAATTGTTGTTTTCTTTCTTTCATGTCAACTGATGCTCAACAGGGGGTAAGTATCTACTTATTGTGCTACGTATGTTTATCCATTCCCTGATCTTGTTGTTTAAGATCAATTTTATTTCTTTTAAAATAGGCCTTTGACTAGTATTTGAATAAAATCCAATTTGAATACTTAACATTTTTTTTAAACTGATATGTAACTAAAATTAAAGTAATCTACGTTGTGTTTGTGATTTGTCACATAAATTTATGGCCGCTGAGTAATTTTGTTGGAGCTAGCTTGGAAGTTACAAGAACAATAAGCAACAATAAGCTATATTTTACATGAGGGTGTTCCCGCTCTGAGGGCCCTGAGACCGGATTTCTTTTTTTCTTTTTTTTTTCCAATGATTCTGACATATTTTTAAGTATTTAATTCTAATCATAACCTCCCTAGCTATTCACTCAGGTGTGTTTTAGTGGTTTATTTTTCACTCCTCCTCTCGCGCGTGACTCGCTCTCGCGCTCGCCTCGCGCTTGCCTCCGTTTGACTGAAAAACGCTGAAAAATTGCGCCTGTTCTACAGATCCAGGCCTCCTCAATGAAACTGAAGGCTAACGATTTCCTCTTTCTTGTCTTTCTTCACATCATGACGAATGGTAAAAACTAGACAGTAATGCAGCTTTCCTGGTTCCCTCACGAAAAGTGATATGTTCACTCATTTAGATATGGAGTTTATTTAGACAACTCATTTGAGGATCAAAATTGTAAAAGAAATTATCCATTCGGATGTCTTTGTGTTCAGCTCAATTCAAGGTTTTAATGGGGAAAGTTAGAGGCACAACTTTTCTTCCGATGTGAAATGCCTTAGACCGCTCTTTAAGAGATCGCCACTTAAATTTTTCCTCTCTCTCCCCCCTTTCCCCCCATAGAAACCATACAACAAACAAACCTACAGGTCCTTTATCACTTTAGAAATAAGAAAATAGCCAACTGTTTATTTCATAATTTTTATCTTTTAAGGAGCAGGTGTATTACAACTTAGTACCAAATGAAGGAGATAATTAATCGAGAGTAAACACTGTAAAATCAAAAACAAAACCAAAAAACAAAAAAAACTGCAGCCTGAGTGTAATCCAACTAAACCGTAAAAACTAAAACGAAATTAATGAATAAATAAACAAATGTCATGAAAGCGATCCAATTAAACCAGGTTAGCCCAGGACATCGTCAGTGACAATTATGATCAATGATTTCCTCGCTTGTATCGTCGAAAAAGGGAAAAAAATCACCTGATAGTAATCTAATTAGGGCAGATCGTAGCGTACCACGCTAAAATCATAAGGCAAGAGAGCATTAATTTACTTTTGTATCTTTTCTTTCATTTCACCTGATTCTCAACAGTTTGTAAGTATCTATTTATTGTGTTCTGTACGTTTATCCACTCGTTGATCTTGCTTTCAGCTTCAACTCAATTTTATCTAAAATAGGCATTTTGTTAGTATTTGCGTAGAGATCAACTTGGATATGTATACATTTTAATTACCTGAATTGAAAAACCTTACGCTACACAAACTTATCAGTGCGAAAGAACCCATCTACTACACTACTCAATTTTATTTCATACTTAGTCTTGCTGTAAGTTGAGCTCAATTCAACTAAATTTATTTTCCTCCGAGTCGTGTTTTCAGAGATTTGAATTTATAGATATAAAGTTGAATTTCATTGTCTTTCTGTACCGTTTTTCACTTGTGATATTATATTTAGTGAAGCAAAAGAATGTTTCTGAACATATCATGGAATTCTTTGCAATAAAGTCTTTAAATAATGGTTTTAGTACATCACTATGCAATGTTTGACTGATAAGTCACTGAGCTATGTTATGATTAATAATAGAGTAGTAATACTTACAATGGTTCTTATCACTTAAATTGGTATCATTAATGAATCATTTAAAAGTTTTCCCAATCAATGAAACTATTGGCAGCTTTATTAAATCAACATAGCGAATTTCTGAAATGCAGAAAATTAGGTAACACTAAGAATAGACCATGTTGTTCTAAATGGTGCGCATGGAACTTTCATACCTTAAAATTTAGATAAAGCGGTAGTTAGAAATATATATTAGTTCATAAGTTTTTGCATCCAATACTAACAATATTTTCTTTTATCATTATTTCTCTCTATTTTCCAAAATGAAATTAATCTCCAGGCTGTAAGTACTCACCATTTTATTTATTTACGCGAATCACAGACATTCTAACGTTTGTACATGCCAAAAATGTTTTGAAGTTAGCTGTAATTTTAAAACACTAATTCTGCTTCTTTATTTCCTTCTTCTCCCTCAATCGTACCGGATATATCAAGATGGTAAGTGGTTTTTACGTTAATCATCAAAACGAACTTTGATCTGTGACACGTTTTACTTAGGCGCTCCGTAGTAGGGTCGGTTCATTTCCAAATCGCTGTCAAGAATGTAAGGAACAAGTGTGAGTGGAAGTATTTCACATCAAGCGTTCAAGAACTGTTAGAAAAATATGTGAAGTTACTCTGCTGTGTGGAAGTGATAACTCTTCCACATACCTTCCACACGTTTTTAACTTGCCTAATGTAATTCATACATGGGCAATAAATAATGGTAATAGGACTGAGTGGAGTCCAATTCGGGAGTCGGATTTGTTAATTACGAGTATGATCACAGATAGAATTAGACGACTTGAATTCCTGTTTTTAATTAGTCAGAACGATGACAAAATTGGAGAGGGAAAATAGACATTAGTTTTTCATTAAAAAAACAACGATTACCTCGGTGAAATGCGCGACAACATCGCTTACTGTCCACTTACACAGGCATGACGTGTCCACTGTCCTGTTAGTGCTTAGATCGGGCTGGTGACAACCAATCACGTTCGAGAATTTTGTTATGGTTTTGATTAGAGTGAAAATTGTGTGTAGATAGTGATCAGAACTCCCCGTTACGAGCGCCTGAGTACACGCCCAAATGCGTCTAGTGGAGTAACTCCCTTTTAGCGGTTGAGGGAATGGGATTGATAAGAACCGTGTCACTTGAATTGGGAAAACACTGGGTGGAGATGGTATTAAGATAAACTTTTTGGAAATGGGATCAGTATATCCCCCATCCTGACACTAAATTAATTGTAAATTACTATCAGTCTTTATGGTCTTAATGGTAGCTCGTCGTTCCTAAGACCTCTAAAAACATTAATTAAATTTCTCCCATAATGATTATTCTAGATACACTTTCAACCCCCTGGACATCAGGGAATAATAGAATTTTCAATGCGAGCACTTTGATTCCTTAAAAGTTCGTAGGCATACAATAGGACGCTACGAGTAGTTAGATTATCCTTTAGGTCAGTTTCATCAAACTATTCGCTTAGTGGAGTCCTTCGCTTAGTTTAGTACCTCTTTCGCATTAATTAGCCTCCTTGGGAAATACTTCTTCTTACAGCTCGCCTGAATGCTAGTCGTGTTGATAAATACATGTTAGATTCTTCTTTAAGGACTACTCGATAATGATATCTTTTCTCTTCATGGTTGTAAGTGTACTCAGCATGTCATAAAATATTAAAATTGTTTTAGTTTGCACAATGACTAATCCAAAAAGTGTCCTTTGACAGCTGACTATGTTTCGGTGGGCAATCAAATGACCACATTTTTTTTTTTTGCTTTGGCTTTTTTGTTAACGGTTGAATTATAGATTCGTTTTTTCAAGCGACAGTGACAATTGACGATCTGCTCGTGCACCTCGTTGCGTGTCATTGCTAGTGTCTTTGTTATTGTTATGGTTCCGAATCAGGCGAAAATATTAAGCAAGCAATAATATAAAATATATTCTTAAGCAAAGAGTAACTTGTCAAAATATTTCTCCTCATCTTTTCCCCCTTTGAAATCTGCGTTGGACTTCAGAACGTAAGTAAACAAAGTATTTCTCTTTTTTCCCTACTTTTGAGTCTCACTGTCTAAGAAGTCCAGCGTACTATTCGACCACAAGCGTTCTCTTATAAGCAGCACAATTTGAATCCAGGCCTGGTGTGGGAGAAGGACCAGTTTGGACAGAATTGATTCATTTGATCTTTATGATCAATATCCGTTTGACTAACTCAAACACATTTCAGCCTTCTCCGCGATAAAATTATGTTGAGCCCTTTGGGATGAATCCAATGAGTTGGATTAAATGTCAAGGCGTTTTATTTCATTTTGTGCATGAAAAGTTAGTAAAACTTGATATTCGTCATTTTTTTTTCTCGAAGTGGGTGGTACTGTCTAAGCATCCAAGACGATTTCATTCTCCTTTTCCTCGTAATTCGAATATATATTAGAAGGAATTATTTTGCCTTGCCTTTTTTTTTTGTTTTCAGGGTTGTTTTGTTTATTTATTCATTCTTTTTGTTTTCTTTCCTGTATTTTCATGTACACGATGGAATGATTAGGAAGGCGTAAGTGCCAGTTTTCTTTTATATGTTTTTTTCAGTGTTTGTATAATTTCGAAGTCAAGCTGATGTCCAGTCTTAAGATGCTTTGTACAAAATAAGCTATCTAAACTCGACGGTTCGTCATGTTTGTCCTTTATTTCTCGAGGTGGGTGGTACAGTCTAATGCGTTCAAGAAGATTTCACTCTCGCTTTTTCTCGGATTTTGAATAAATTGGTAGGAGTCCCGTTTCAGTTAGTTTACTGTTTTTCTATTTATCTATTCTTTTTTTTCTCATTCCTGTACAACCATGAATATGATGGACGCACCTGTCGTAGGTAAGTTCAAACTTTCTTTTCTTTGCTTTTGACATAGTGTCACTATAAATTCAAAGTCGAGTTTAGGTCCAGTCTTTAGATGCTTTGTACATCTTTGTATAAACAGTTTTAGGTGGTCCTCCACACTCTATTTCTTTACCCCGCTTATCAAGTTTTGGATAAGTACTACACCAAATGCGAAAATGCCTGACTATTCGGTCGGACTGAGTTAAGCTGTGTCAAAGCGAGGCTATTAGTCCTAGGGTTTTTAAGAATGTGGTACTTATGCGTGGTTGTCTATCTCATTCGTCTATTTACCCTATGCCGATGAGTTTTTGTGTTCCTTAGTCCAACAATAGGGAGGAAAATCAACATGCAGGTGGTTCTCGTGAGATAAAAGGTCCTCTCGAGGAACCATTCCATATTTTTCTATCAGAGCAAAATTTGGCAAACTGCTGTTGTCATTTTGTAATGAAAAAGCCAGAACTTGATTTGGTTCATATGGATTTCCTTCCTACCCTTAATCCTCCATACATTTTCAAGGGAGTGGTATCTTAAGACGAAAGAAAGGTCAAGGTTTGTCATCGGAGTGAAAGCACCGTTTAGATGAACAACTATTGTTTTTTTTCCTCTCGATGTTGTCACTGCGACTATCTGGTAGTGAATTGATCTACTTTAGTGAAGGTATTTAGATCTCCAGGGTCAAGAGGTCCGCGATCTGACTTGGTACTATTACCCTAAAGTCGGGTGGGCTGGGGTCGTTTTCCAGTTTCTGTAAAGCTGTTTATACAGCTGCCTCGGTCGAAAAGTTTGTCAACAGTTCCATAGAGCCCGAAACGCATCATTGTGCTTAGTTTGGAGACAATTTTTTAATTGCGGCAACAGTCACCGCAGGATCATTGCAAAATGGACTCTTGCAAGATCTGTATTTTGAAAGGAAAATGGCAGAGTTCAGTGAGCCCTGGGAAATAAATAATGCTAATGGGACTAAGTACAATTAAATAAGAAAGAATACTTCCCATGTGGTACTAATACACCTCGCCTCAAAGGAACGAAATTCAATTTCCGGTTTTTCATTGATATCTGGGTTTTATCAACTAAATTTAGTCGTTGCTTCGCTTTTTTACTTTCCATCTTTCGTTCCTTTTTCCTTTTTATTTGATTAAAGCTACCACTTTCCAATTATTATCGTGCACGTTTTGATAAAAAACACATAAATAGTGAGATATATCTTCTTCGTGTTGCATTTGATAATTCTGTCATAAACTAATTGTAGTTTTTGCTTCAGAGTGTTTACTTTCTTGATTGGTTTTTTATCATTTTCTTTTTAATCTGCTGCATTGGCCCTCACTTGTCAAATCAGCGTGTAAGTAACGTTTTCGTTGTATAATAATTTTCTCTTGTCATTAGTAAAGATAATGGTTAATGTTTAAGTAAATCGGTGTTCATGGTTTCTATTACATTTAACTTGCTCGAAACAAGTGGAATATCTAGATTGACACTGCCCAACGAGTGAAACGAGGCAGAAGATTTGCCTACCTGTTCGTAACTGATAATTGAGTTTTATTGATTACTTGTAGTTTGTAGTTGATTAAAATCCATCGCATTCTGTTAGTGTGAGGGACACTCGTTAAAGTGCATTTTTCGAGCTGATTTTAGCCTTTTACCCCAGGGATTTATTGTGGGGGCTTTTATATCTCAAGGATGAGCCTGGAGCCCGAAGCACTCCGTATTCTTGAATAACTTAGTGACCCTCACAAACTGTGAAAGTTTGAAAGAAATCGGTGAGATGACATGCGTCACGCCTGCCTGGTCTTATCGTGGACAGACTTATAGAAGCTCTTTCTGAGGAACCATTTCATATTTTTCTTTCAGAGCACTAGGATTCGCAAACGATATAGCGCCCTTACCTTTTTTTATGTTATTTGAATCGAACTCTTTGAGTAAAATCCAAGGAAGTTTCATTTCCATTAACCACGGCTTGTGTTAGCCCTGTTACTCCCTAACGATATGGCCGAAAATTTCACGCGCTTTCTGCTTTTGTGCTTCTTGTCGATCAGATCGTGTTTCTTCAATGTTACTGCTGCTATAGTGAAAATATTTAGATCTCCAGGGTCAAGAGGTCCGCGATCTGACCTGGTACTAGTACCTTGCAGTCGAGTGGGCTGGGGTCGTTTTCCAGTTTCTGTAAAGCTGTTTATACAGCTACCTCGATCGAAAAGTTTGTCAACAGTTCCATAGACCAGGAAACGTATTATTGTGCTTTGTTTGGATCCAATTTCTTAATTGCGACAACAGTCACCGCAGGATCATTGCAAAATGGACTCTTGCAAGATCTTTGTTTTGAAAGGAAAATGGCAGAGTTCAGTGAGCCCTAGGAAATAAATAATACTAATGGGACTAGGTACGATGAAATAAGAACGAATAATACCCATGTGGTACTAATACGCCTCGCCTCAAAGGAACGAAATGCAATTCCCGGTTTTTCATTGAAATATGGGTTTTATTAATTGAATTTAGTCGTTCCTTTGCTTTTTTACTTTCCATCTTTCGTTTCTTATTCCTTTTTTTTTGATTGAAACTACCACTTCCCAATTATTATCGTGCACGTTGTGATAAAAAACACATAAATAGTGAGATATATCTTCTTCGTGTTGCATTTGATAATTCTATGTTATAAAGTAATTGTAGTTTTTGCTTTAGAGTGTTTACTTTCTTGATTGGTTTTTATCATTTTCTTTTTAATCTGCTGCATTGGCCCTCACTTGTCAAATCAGGGAGTAAGTAACGTTTTCGTTGTGTAATAATTTTCTCTTGTCATTAGTAAAGATAATGGTTAATGTTTAAGTAAATCGGTGTTCATGGTTTCTATTACATTTAACTTGCTCGAAACAAGTGGAATATCTAGATTGACACCGCTCAACAAGTGAAACGAGGCGGGAGATTTGCCTACCTGTTCGTAACTGAGAATTGAGTTTCATTGATTACTTGTAGATGTAAAATCCATCGCATTCTGTTTGTGTGAGAGAGACTGGTTAAAAGTGCATTTTTCGAGCTGATTTTAGCCTTTTACCCCAGGGATTTATTGTGCGGGCTTTTATATCCCAGGGATGAGCCGGAAGTCCCAACTCCTCTGTATGCTTGAATAACTTAGTGACCCTCACAAACTGTGAAAGTTTGAAAGAAATCGGCAAGATGGCATGTGTCACGCCTGCCTGGCCTTGGACAGACTTATAGAAGCTCTTTCTGAAGAACCATTTCATATTTTTCTTTCAGAGCACTATGATTTGCAAACGATACAGCGCGCCCTCCCTTTTTTATGTTCTTTTAATCAAAATATTCCGAATAAGTTTCATTTTCATCAACCACGGCTTTTGCCAGCCCTGTTACTCCCTATGATGATGATGCATTGGCCCACTCTGTCACTAAGGTGGTCGGTTTTTCTTTTCTAAGTAGCAACGTTCTCAAAAATTTGGCAAACTGCTGTTGTCATTTTGTAAGGAAAAAGCCAGGACTTGATTTGGTGGATTGTAATTCGATCCGTAATCATACGAGTGATTATCAAACTAGGACGAACGCGCGCAGTCCCATTTGTCAATTATGACGATGATTTTAGACAGAATCAGGCGAAACGAAGTCCTGTTACCAAATAATTATAACTATTACAATTTTTTTTCTCTTCAGTTTGTTTTATATCATTTTCTAATTCCCTTACTTTTTTTCTGTTTCTTTTCCCTTTCATTTGGGCAACTTTTAAAAATTAGGCTGTATGTAACATTTCTGTTACACTTTGAACCCTTATTGGGGATAAGTTTTATCTACTATGTAGATCTCAAAATAGCCGATGGGACTTTCCAATGAAATGAAATAGAATGCTTCCCATATGGTACTAGTACACCTCGCTTTAAAGGTGTTCAAATTCAATTCAAATTCAATTCACTATTTTTCATCGATATCTGGGTTTTAATAATTGAATTTAATCTTTGTTTCGCTTTTTTACCTTCCACCTTCTGTTTCTTTTTCCTTTTTATTTAATTGAGGGTACCACGCCCCGATTATTAAAGAGCTTTTTGCGATACAAAACGCATAAATAGTGAGATATATCTTTTTCGTGTTGCATTTGATAATTCTTTGTTATAAACTAATTGTAGTTTTTGCCTTAAAGCGTTTACTTTCTTAATTGGTTTTCTTCCTTTTCCTTTTAATCTGGTGCATTGGCCCCCACTTTTCAAATCAGGGAGTAAGTAACGTTTTCGTTGTCTAATAGTTTTATCTTGTCATTGATAAAGATAATGGTAAACGTCTAAGTAAATTGGTATAAATTAAATGGTTTCTCTTACATTTAAATTACGCGAGACAAGTGGAATATCTAGATTGACACTGCTCAACAAGTGAAACGAGGCACGAGATTTGCCTGCCTGTTCGTGATTGATAATCGAGTTTT
Organism: Pocillopora meandrina; assembly: GCA_942486045.1. Classification (NCBI taxonomy): domain Eukaryota; kingdom Metazoa; phylum Cnidaria; class Anthozoa; order Scleractinia; family Pocilloporidae; genus Pocillopora; species Pocillopora meandrina. Next base: position 61,049 of record CALNXJ010000030.1, read on the forward strand.
ATTGGCTGTTTGTAGTTTTTGGTTGATACATACTTTAGTGCCTTTACTTTCTTTAATATTTTTTCTGCACTTTCGTTTTAATCTGGTGCATTATCCCCCATTTGACAAATCAGAAAGAAAGTAATGTTTGGGTTGCTTAAGTGCCGCTTTCGCTAAGAGTGGTCCTCTCGACTTCCCGTCGGGAAAAAGTCTTCTTTCATTTTTTGCCCATGGAAAGGGTTTAGGACACATGTCTCAAAAATAGTTTGGTTGTTCTCCAATTCTCTTTTTTTGGGTCGCTAGAAGCCAAAAATGATTTTTGGCTAGTACACCCGTGTGGACAGCGATCGAAAGTGTAAATTTCACAGATTTTGTCCAGCGCGCAGCAACTGCAATAATATAGCTCACGCAATTCTATCTTGCTACAAGTTACAAGGTGCCTTTAATCAGTTCAATGAGAAAATATGGAAACTTCAGCAGAAATATTTTTCATACAAGCGTGATCAGAGGAGATCCTTCGCTTCGACCTTTATTTGCATGTCAAAATTCACCAATTTGTACGAAAGAATTCTCAAAATGCAGGCGTTAATCGGGCTAAAAGATTGCCACAAACCCATGGGTATATCTGTAGCTTTCATCCACCAACATCTTAAAGACAACGCAAATCCACGTGTTGTGAATGATCGTTTGCATAATTCTGAAACTCGACCAAGATCTCCTTTTGACCGATTAAACTTCGTTTGTTTATCCTCTACGTTGAGGATTTCAGGTTTTCATAACAACTGAATGAAGAATAGATGCCGAGTTGTCCTAAAACGTTGCGTAAACGTGATCGGTCGTAACTCTTGCGCGCTTGCGTGACTTACAGAGTAGACAAAGGTGATCGGAAGGCGCCTTCGAGATAGTTTTCGTTGAAATATCTGGTCATGAACTACGCGCAGTGTGGAGAAGATCAAAATTAAAAAATAAAGTTTGGCACTCTAGTCACAAGAGACATATCGCCGTATTTAAAAGGGCCCACAAACAAGTTGAGATACGTTACAGTTTTATTTACCAAAACAACACGCATACACTCAGAGAGAATTCTTGCAGTTTCTCCCGAGATTTTGCACACGGAACGCGATGAACTAGGCCCCCTTTATACAAATGTATTGCGTGACGTGATCGTGCAATTTTTCCCTTGATATACGACTAACATCGCGGAACCAAAATTAGTTAATGTAACGCATTAGAATCGAAGGTTATTAAAATTGACTAAAGAATTTTACATTTTACTGAAAATCTTATCTTTTAAAATGTTTACTTGACTCATGAAAAGCAAAGATTGTTGTGGCCGCGGGTATTTCAGCCCTGATTTCTCTCCCGGAATTCCGAGACGTCGTATCGATTCATTTGAATTACCACCAGCTATCTAGCCAAATCCTTGAGTACAAGTTAAGTTTGTTTTGGTCCGGTCATTTTGGTCCCGATATGGAAAAAATAAAACAGTTATCGAAATGTTTTACACATCGGAACACTTTCGGAAACATTGGAAATGCGGTGAAAGTACTTGTTGGCACCCAGAGCACAAGGGAAAATGTGAGGCCGTGAAAGAAAGCCAGACTGACTGGAGATGTTTTCGAAGTTTTCGGAATTATAATTGTAGTCGGATCACACGAGTAATATATTTTCAATTTCTCGAATGCTAGCTAAAAATTGATTCGTAAGGGCCTCTCTGGGCTATCTGCACGAGTAGACAAAACCAGAATTCTCCTAACAAAATCAAAGGAAAAATTGTTATGACAAATTGTTGTCTCGATTTTTGCATTTTTTAAAAATTTCAATGCTGTCAATTTTTTTCGTCAAGGCTTGCTTTGCTCATGAGACCAGCCGGCATATTTTGCTAATGGACTCAAATTCTAGTTGCCAGGATTTATCGTACGTCGTTTCAAAGTTCTAAAACCCACGAGTTTTGCAACAAAAGAAAGTAAAAGCCTTCTTGATAAATTTTAGTCAATTCAATAACAAGCTGGTGGTAGTTTTTACGACAAATGGCGTGGAACACTCAGTCTCCTTACACTACCTCACTTTTTCCATTGTGCTCTGGATGCTCAAAAATACTTTTACTACATTTCCAGTGTTTTCCAGCTGTTCCCATGTTTAGAACATATAAATATCTGTTTTGTTTTCCGTTTCGAGGCCAAAATGACCGGACCAAAACAAGCTTAGCTTGTACTCATAGAAATCAGGGCTGAAATACCCGCAGCCACAACAATCTTTGCTTTCTATGAATCAAGCAAATATTTTAAAAGATAAGATTCTCAGTAAAAAATTTGAAATTCGTAAGTCCATTTTAATAGCTTTTGACTCTAATTCGTTACATTATCAAATTTTGGTTCCTCGATGTAGGTCATCTGACAAGAGAAAAATTGCACGATCACGTCACGCAATACATCATGCTGGGTTTGTCCAGTTGATTTTGATGGTCGCAGAGAAACGTCGAGTTTGTCGGTCAAAACCGTTGTGGTCCATAACACCGTAAAATCATTAATGATGGAAATAGATTTTTAGAAAGGAGGGCTAGTTCATCGCGTTCCGTGTGCAAAATCTCGGGATCTTTAATTTTGATCTTCTCCACACTGTGCGTGGTGCATGACCAGATATTTCAACGAAAATTATCTTGAAGGCGCCCTCCGATCACCTTTGTCTACTTTGTAAGTCACGCAAGCGCCAAAGCGTTACGACCGATCACGTTTGCGCAACGTTTTAGGACAACTCGGCATCTATTCTTCATTCAGTTGTTATTAAAACCTGAAATCCTCAACGTAGAGGATAAACAAACGAAGTTTGATCGGTGAAAAGGAGATCTTGGTCGAGTTTCAGAATTATGCAAACGATCATTCACAAGAGCGCAATTAAGCAAACACGTGGATTGGCGTTTTCTTTAAGATGTTGGTGGATGAAAGCTACAGATATACCCATGGGTTTGTGGCAATCTTTTAGCCCGATTAACGCCTGCATTTTGAGAATTCTTTCGTTCAAATTTGTGAATTTTGATATGCAAATAAAGGTCGAATGAAGAAGAGTTGTATGAAAAATATTTCAGCTGAAGTTTGCATATTTTCTCATTGAACTGATTAAAGGCACCTTGTAACTTGTAGCAAGATAGAATTGCGTGAGCTATATTATTGCAGTCGCTGCGCGCTGGACAAAATCTGTGAAATTTACACTTTCGATCGCTGTGCACACGGGTGTACCAGCCAAAAATAATTTAAACTAAACTATTTTTGAGACATGTGTCCCAAACCCTTTCTATGGGCAAAAAATAAAAGAAAACTTTTTCCCGACGGGAAGTCGAGAGGACCGTTCTTTGGGAGAGCGTCACTTAATAGTTATTAGCGTAATGAGGTTTTTACCATACATTACATTAAGAAACAATTCAAGTTGTGTTTGCTTTGTTGCTCTCAGAATAGCACAGACAGTGTTAAACATTATGCAAAAAAGTATAAGTTTTGATTGCTATCATGCAATTATCCTCACAAAACATCTGAAGATTAAAATTTCCTTTTTGGGGGGTTGTATTTAATGATTATAGGTATTCATCAAATTGCGTTTGTACTCTAGTGTACTTACTTCCTTTTCTTTCTTTCTGTATTTTCCTTTAAATCTTGCGCATTGATCCAAATTTGGGAAATTAGACAGTAAGTAACATTTTCATTCCTTCTAAGTAACTATTAGTTAAGATAATGCTTTCTATAGGATTGGAATTGCTTGAGGCAAGTTGAATATCTATTTTGATATTAAATGTAATTAACAAGTGAAATGTAGTGCCAAATTTGCTTTCTGCCTGTTCGTAACCTCTAATTGAGTTTCATTGACTAATTGTAATACGTGTTCTAGTTTGTTTACTGTCTCTATAATTTTCGCGAAAAAATTTGTGCGACATTTTCTGACCAGTTCAGATCTTCTTTTCAGTGAGTTGAAATTTCGGGTGCTTAAGACGCATAGTGGAGCGGCCGACACAAGCGAAGCAAATTTCAACGACAACTATGAGTTTCGCTGGTGAAGACGCACTATGAAGCGAGGATATATTTTACGGAAAAGACTTGAATCGTTTTAATAGCGTAGTCGAGGTATCCAAGTACTTATCGTAAACTGAAATATGAAATTATAAGGAAGAAGCTCAGCTAAATTCTAAGATACGGACCAACATTCCAATCATTCCGATATAAAAGCAAGATCCCAAAAGACTAGCTAAAACTCTAAAACAAACTCACAAAAGACTATCTTCAAGGATAAAGGAGAACCGCTTGCAAACGAATTCTAACAAAACTAATAACCGAGTGAGAAAAAACGAGCGGCTTACTAACAAAGCATGAAAAACGTAAGCCACGTGTTACAAAATTGCAAAGAAACTGGTATAAAAAACTGGGCGAAACTACCGAAAGACTAGATGTTTAAACAAGTACGAAGAGAAGGAACATAAGCATAACATAACAGTCCCGCTTGTGGAGGTTTGACCAAAACGAACTTCGAGATAAGGTGGGAAAAAGGGCGCTTTTCGATAAACACGTCTTATCGTTAGCCCAACGCAAGATAACTAAAATGCGGTTCTGGGTGGAACTTAAAGATCACGTCCCTAACGGACAAACAGTAACGTCACTATTGCGGTTTAACACGTTTAACACGAAACAAACTTATGACAAATCAATGTCCGGTAGCAAAGGCGTGGCAGCCGTTACACATAGTTTCTTCTCGCGATCAGTAAAAGAAAGCGCAGTTCGAACCGTTACTGAATTTTTTTAATTTGAAACTTGAGTGTTAAATTCTGCTCGCGCAGAAAATTTCAGTCAGATGATCGCTTAGTATGTGAAAATCCAGTTACAATTCATCTTGTCTAGAATTTATATTTTGCGTAGCATATCTTTGCTTAGAGCACTTCAGGGTGAGTTAAACAATCTACGCACGGCATGTTCAATCTTTTAGTTAGAAAAGTAGAAAATCACTCACGTAGGAAAGTTTCATTGTGTTGTGGTATTTGCCATTTTCCTTTTGCGATCATTGGCCTTTCGGTACGTTTAAACTCTAAGCAACTCATAAACTAAGTTATTCAATACGGTGAAAGAAAACAAAACTCTATATTTAATAGAATTTTGTTTTCTTACACCATATCAAGTATTTAAAAGCATCAATTTGTTGCCTTAGTATTATTATTTTGTATGAAACACTCAAATTCAACTAACAATTTATTTCTGTTGCTCTTTCCTCTGTGAAATCATGGTTTGTGGACAATTTAGCGGGTAAGAAATAATTTTAGTTCATACATAGAACATGTTATTGAGCAAAACGTCAAAAAAAGTGAAAATTAAACAACCGAAGCCCTTTGCTTTTATTCTGTTCAATTCAAAATGCTTTGACTCTCTTACTTTTGCGAGGTATATCAAACATAATCATAAGTTCTTTTTCCTTTAAAAGTCAGTTAGTATCTATTGTTATCTTTTGCCTTTTTTTTGGCAGCGAAAGCAGTGTCGCTTTATTATTTTATTATAGAACATCAATCGTTTTCGCAGACGTCGAAGTGGTTCATTTATCGCTGTCCGCAAGAGATTGTATACTAATTACTATCTCTTGTGTCCAGCTTATAACCTCTTGTGTCTGCAAGATATTATAATCTCTTGGTGCCTGAAAATATGCTCAAAGGCATAAATTAATTCGCATTAATCGATTTTATCATATGGCCCGTCTGGCACAGCTCGCGCAATTCCATAGAAAAGCTGATGTGTGTAGGGCCGGACGGGTTGTTGTGAGCCGGCACCAGTTTCTCGAAATGCCCAGTAAGTTAACGGGCTGGAGGCAATATTTTAAAATCAAAATTTTAGGAAGAGAGAAGCGGCCTGACAACCTTAACATTCCATTTTGCTTCTTTAGCTAATAATTTTATTGTAGAATTTTTAAGCTTTTGAAACCTCTCAAAGGAAAGCAGAACAGCTTTACGGGCCCGTTAAGTTACCAGAACCCAAAGAAACGGGCTCCCGGTCCGGAAAAAGCCGCCCGGCCCTGGTACACTTGGGCAAAAAATATTGAAATGAAAAGCATTGTCCCCTTTTCTGGCCAAAAATGAGTGACAACAGAGAGTACAACTGAAAACAAATGCCACGTTTTTCGATGAAATGTGAGTTTCCTGTTTTAGGACAGAAAGGAAAAGTATTAATTGTAGAATCGTTTTTGTGGTTATTCCGCGCGCGCCGGTCTATCGCGTAGTATTTAAGAAAAACAATTCGAAATTTCTAACACTAAAAATTCATACGATAAAATGCGTAATGACTGTGTTAGGTCGGGCTGGATGGGAAACATTTGGCTCTCGGTCATGGCACTCGAACCTCTGTGCTGTGCTCGGTCCGTACGTCATGACCTCGAGCCAAATATTTTCCCGTCCTGCCCTCCTACTCAGTCAATTAGTTCACAGTATCTCACAACGGCTTTAAACTGATAGTGGATTTGAGTTGATTCGTTTTCTCTTCTTTTCCATCGGGTTCACCAACGTCTCATTGACATAACAGGTCGTAAGTAGCTTTTTCTTTACTTTTCGTTATTCATTTTCACATTTCTAACAAACCAGGTACTATTCGGCAGTCATCATGTGTTAGACTCTCTTCATAATTATCATCATTTTTGCGAAAGAGTAGATTTGTAAAAGAAAAACGCTTTACTTACAATGAAGCGGTATAGTTTTCGCCCCAATTAATATTTTTGATTTCGGCCAAGAGTTATACTTTGGCAAAATGTCCTTTTTACTATTGGTGGCTGACAGCATGTTGAAGACTCTTATCTGGTCAGACTTCCCCACTGACTGCCAACATGGCAACCATTGAAATACCCAACAGTTGTGGCAAGTGTAATAGGATGCGTAGTCATACTATTGGCTGTTCCATTAACAAGACACTTTTACTTAACGATACCAAACTGAAGAACAATGTAGGCAATAACAAATGTGCATCACTAACATATCTCTTTTTCTTATTTCCTACCTTAACGGGCAAATAGATCGTAAGTATGTCTTCTTTTTATAGTTATTTGGCGCATTTCACATGTCTTTTCACTACTGCAGTAACAGTCATGTAACATATTTGTGTCACTGTCGCTTACTTTTGTAATAATGAAAGCTACAATTTCGTTTTATTGATATTATTATGGATGAGAAATTATGATCATCAATAAACATGGCATTCTGATATTCACCTTGCTTCCTAACTTACGGTTGGAAACTTGTTGACGTCGTTTTGAACTAGGCCCATGAGAAAATGTATATTCAGTGTGAACCATACGTAGATAAGGATCAGATTTTGATTCAGTGGCTCAGTTTACGAAAAGGTTTAATGTCGTCTGTGGTAGACTGTAAAATTGAGGTGTTAGTTACTTGAAACTAATTATGAGAATTGAAGCCATAATCATGAAAATGGTTTCATATCAGAAATATTTGTAGAGCAGAGGTCTTAGCCGACTTATTAATGAATATCAACTCTCTTAGCAGTTAATTACTTTCATTTTATTTATTTTTCTGTTCTTGATGCATTTTTTTTCTTATTCCTTGGCCTTGGCAACTGTGAAAAAAAATTAGGACGTAAGTACATGTTTCGCTGTGATTTAAAGCATATCTATTTGCAAGGCACTTTTACAGTACGTTTACGTTAACATATTCAATTAAAGTACAGGTGATAAACGAAAGAAAAAGTGCATAGCATTTCTCAATAAACAAATGAATGTTTTGAGCAACAGATGCACGTTTTAATTAATTTTTTTTTAATAACTTTTATTTACATGCCAATTCTGCAATCACTTAGCTGGTAAGTTGAATTTAGTTTATCTCGCGCAATTCTTATTCTTGATAATCATGCTCAAGACAATTTAATTTTCCTTTAGTACCTAAGATCCTATTTACAACCGGACCGCGTATGAATTTTTTACTCTTTTCGGAGTGTATGTCGATTAAGTGTCGTAAAAACAAAGCTAGGTTTTCACCACAGCGAATCAGAACAACGAAAAATCATTGGAGCCTCAAGAATCTCATATTCAAAGCAAACACTTGGCATCCAGGACTGGAAAACTTACGAGATCATGTGAAATCAAATTTGCTGAGAAGCTGTAGTTGAGGACGAGGCGTAACAAAACTCCGATGTTATCAAGGATTACTTCTGAAACCCCCATTGAAAATCGCTTTCTCTTACAATAATACCGTTTCAACCAATGAAATTTACGCAGTCATCCATGTCATCAATGTGTTTTTAGTCTACTTTTATGCTTTATTTTGAATTTTGAGCTCAACTTGTGCTTTCGGTACATTTTTATTGGTAGAGACTTCCATAACTGGCCCCTCATCCTGTGATCTGCTGGTGATAGCTAACGAGGAACATTCGATTTAGCAATGCCAACTTTCTTTACTTCCTGATAGCGACTAAATCTCGTCCAAGACCGCAAACAAAAAAGTTCACGGTGTCTACCACAGGATCATTATAAGGCCTGACAAACGCATAACAGAAGTAAAACAAAGTTTAACACAAGTAATTCAAGGGCTGGTCATACCACGCATAAAATCAGTCAAACCCTTCACGCGAAACCGGCGTGAACGAGGTTAAACAAAAATTTAGAAATGCAACCTATCCTTGACAATTTTCTCCTAAGTTTCTGGAGAATCTTTTTCCAACATCACATCCTTTTCTGGGAAATGTAAATTTAGGCGCTAATGTTCGCTTTCCATGTGTTGAGAAAGTACTGGAACCTAATTCCTTTCCTAAAAAAAAAGGGGGGGGGGTAGAATTTTACGATGAATTGTTATGTCATAACTTAAGCTATGTTATTAGATCATTAACTGCTCCTCCTTTCTTATCTCGTCTTTTCTGTCTAGCCAAAAGGGAAGGTAATTATCAATATCATCCGTTCCTATAAATAAAGAACTCTCCTGTGGCTCAATATACACTCTTGACTCTCTGCACCGGCTGATTACTGATCAGGAAACTGCAATCGTAAATAGCAAAGAATTATCTGCCTGTGTATCAATGACAGTTAGTGATAGCTGTTAATGTTATAATATTACTATCCAAACGATTTTACTGATGTGGACGGTGTAAGTATAAAATCAGTACCTAAGTTCTGTAATAAACGATATTTGTATAATTATCATCAGTTATCAGTCATAATTGGCTGATTGTTTGTTTGATTTAACAAATTCTGTTGCATAGTTATCGAATTCAATGTAAAATATTGACGTACTAAACAAACTGGTTGGTTCAAATAAATAAATGAATAGATAAATAGATTAACATCTTTTTCAAATTTGTTTTTCTCTTTCTCGGCGTTCTTTTCGGATTCAAAAGCGGGTGAGTGCCACGAGTTCAGTTTGTTTGTTAAGCTTATGATGTGTTAGTCAAGTAATCCAAAGCCATATTAAGCCACTAATTTACTCATCAAATGTGAATATTTTTTTTCATGTTCACCTAACATCCTCATCCTAACTGATATAACAGATTGTAAGTAGCCATGCTTGAACTATCATTTATCAGTAAGCAGGATAAAAGGTCGATAAAGATGGATGAACAAACGAATCGATCCCAATAGAGGGATTCAGACAGGATACTCTTCTCTGTGGATCAGTGGATGTGTGGACAAAGATGTTACATAGAAATAAAACTTTTAATTGTTGCAGCAATTGAATTTCAACGTTTCAGGCCTCTGCCATATACTGATGGAACTTTTACAGTAAAGTTGAAAATTAAAAATTGAAAACGTTAAAATCTTAGTTTGTTTCTTTTAACATTTTTGCACAGTCATCCATTTGAGCAATAAAAAACAATGTCACTCTCCTTGGCTTATAACATGATAAATCCCTGACAGGTGTTTAGAGAACACCAATGATGCGTATAAATAGGGAACTGTAAGTTGGGTGATTTATAAGCTTTAAGCTATCAATCTTTTTTAACTTGGAGATGTTACTTCGAAGTCTCCCCGGAAATTAGAAACTGGGGATATCGACGATAACAATTACGTATTTAGGTATCCTTTATGAGTAAAGAGCATAGGTAGGGTGATAACATGACATATGACTCTTTGCGCACAATTTGTTGTTTTCAAAGGTTGTATGGCGTGGTCATCTTGGAGTGGCGGCTGTAAAGAGTGCGGTCAGTACCGGCAAAGAGTCGGTAAGTGACAAGAGGGAGTGTTTAAGAATTTGTGACTCGAAAGTGTAATGGCGGGTTTTCGCCATTGTTTTACAACTTCCAAAACTATACAGCATTTATAAGTTTTTATTCAATTGAGTTAATTCTTGTGTATATATTGCATTTATAATTAGAAACTGCCAATGGATGTTTTCTTTACTAGAAATAAGATGACTTAATCTCCAACCGTTTATTACTTTCAAAAGATTATCTTGATATCCTTACTTCCAGAATTTAACTGCTCAAGAACTCGGGAATCACGACCTTGTAAATGTAAGTGGTTTTATATATGAGGAGAAAGTAAAATATTCATTTGTTGGTAGAAAATACTGCACAGATATCCTTCAACCGTCCTTTTATCAAACGTCAAACTCTTTGTTTAATATACTTTGGTTTTATCAACAGAGTTGGTAATTTAGATTGGCCACCGTAAAAATTATCAACGCTGACGTTTCGAGGTTTAGCTCTGACGAAGCGCTAACGGTCGAAACGTTAGCTTAGAAAATCTTTACGGTGGCCATTTTACATTTTCAATTTTAATTCAGTTGATAAGACCCGAGATATTTTGGAAACTTACCCCCTTTTTCTTTATAAAAAGAAAAAAAATGGCTCGCACTGAATTAAAAAGATTTTATTTTTTCTGCTGGAGTTTCATTACTACCGATTAGATGCTAGATTTACATTTTGTCACAAAAAGACAAAGGCAATTTTTCTTTCGTAGAAAAGAAAGATCATTACAGTTTCATGTAGAACAGGCGTGATTTTCGCGAGCGGGAGCTGAGTATTTTTCCTTGGTGAAAATCATGGTTGCAAACTTTGATTTTAAGGGCAGGGGAGAGTTGGGGAGAGAAAGAAAGTTGCACTTAGATTGTGAACGACGGTTAAAAAGAAGTAGAAGGGGAGGGGATGGGGATCAAGTTTTATATAAATTATTATTTTCCTTTTCAAAATTAAAAAGGTCCTCCTGAAATAAATTCTCGGCGAGAGATGTCTGTCAAATTACATTCAACACTTCAAATTCAGTGCTTCGTGAAGGGTTTTCCTAAACCAGAGGTGAACTGGACAAAAGATGGAAAGTTACTTGATACCAGGAACATGCTCACGACTAATCGAGTGACTTATGGCGATGCTGGTCAATACAAATGCAGCGCTAAAGACAGTGAAGGGAAAAATGAAGCAGCTTTTCAACTTACAGTCACAGGTAAATGTTGACTTACTTTTTTTATTTCAGTTTCTATTCTCATTTTCTAATTTTTTTTATGCTTTCACCTTTTTTGAATTGTACTTTTGAATTCTATGCCCAGGTCCTCCTGAAATTAATACTGAGCTCAAGAATCAGTCGGTTGCCTATAACTCGTCTCTTAAGTTCATTTGCTCTCTAAGCGGTTTCCCTACACCTAAGATATTGTGGACTAAGGATGGGGTTAATCGCGGTAACAAGAACACTCTCACAATTAATCGAGTGAGTTATGAAGATGCTGGTCAATATAAATGCAGCGCTGAAAACAGTGAAGGGAAAAGTGAATCAGCTTTTCATATTACAGTCACAGGTAAACGTTGACTTAATTTTGTTTCCTTCAGTTGCTCTTCTTATTTTCTGACGTTTTTTTTTTTTTTTTTTTTTTCACTTTTTTTGAATTGCACTTATGAATTCTATGCCCAGGTCCTCCTGAAATTAATACTGAGCTCAAGAATCAGTCGGTTATATATAACTCGTCGCTTCAGTTCATTTGTTGTCTAAGCGGTTTCCCTACACCTGAGATACTCTGGACTAAGGATGGGGTGAATCTCGGTAACAAAATCATGTTTGCAAGCTTTGATTTTTACGGCAGGGGAGAGCTGAGGAGAGAAGGGCAGTTGCACTAAGATTGTGAACGACGGTTAAAAAGAAGTAGAGGGGGAGGGGATGGGGATCAAGTTTTATATAAATCATTATCTTCCTTTTCAAAATTAAAAAGGTTCTCCTGAAATAAATTCTCGGCGAGAGATGTCTGTCAAATTACATTCAACACTTCAAATTCAATGCGTCGTGAGGGGTTTTCCTAAACCAGAGGTGAACTGGACAAAAGATGGAAAGTTACTTGATACCAGGAACATGCTCACGACTAATCGAGTGACTTATGGCGATGCTGGTCAATACAAATGCAGCGCTAAAAACAGTGAAGGGAAAAATGAAGCAGCTTTTCATATTAAAGTCACAGGTGAATGTTGACTTACTTTTTTTATTTCAGTTTCTATTCTCATTTTCTAATTTTTTTTTATACTTTCACCTTTTTTGAATTGTACTTTTGAATTCTATGTCCAGGTCCTCCTGAAATTAATACTGAGCTCAAGAATCAGTCGGTTGCCTATAACTCGTCTCTTAAGTTCATTTGCTCTCTGAGCGGTTTCCCTACACCTGAGATACTGTGGACTAAGGATGGGGTGAATTGCGGTAACAACAACACTCTCACGATTCGCCAGGCGAGATTGAAAGACTCTGGTTCATACACCTGCAGCGCCAATAACAGCGAAGGAAGCAAAAACTCAACTTTCTGGATCCAAGTGGTGGGAGGTACGGTTCTTATTTACACATAGAAAGAACTGGAGTCGATAATCAATTTAGATCTTTGGTTGGATGAGGATAAAATCGTTTCCATGATACCAAATCAAATTTTAGGACTTGAAACCACAAAAATTTCAAAATTGACTAAAAATAATTAAAAAGTACTCAATTGATGATAACATTTAAAGGGCGAGAACATGCCAACTTACACACCAAATGTAAATGAATTTCGCGATCAGACACATGTTATTAATTTTTGGGCAGTTTAAACTGATTGCCTTTTGGAACGTCGAGCAATTTTGACTTTATAGATATCACCATATTTTGTCACGGCATTTATTATAAAAGTCCATTTAAATTTTTTAATTACCTTTTTTTCTGCTTCTTAAATACCAATGACTGACAAATCACGATTCATATACCATTTTAGAAGTGCAAAAATGTCAAAGTGGCTATCAGTGCATTATTTAAGTATATATTACTGAAGTTGGAAAGCGAAACATCCATGTAAACTTTTCATTGATTTAAAATTTGAAAATTCGGCGACCAAAACTGCAAAGAAATACATGAAAATAATCCCGCTGTTACGTCGTTATGAACTTGTACTCCTGCTACAATGGACGATCTGAGCGTTTAAAATGACAGATTTAACGTAATCTTTTCATGGAATGCAAACCTTTTAACCATTACTATTTGGCTAGTCTTCAAAGTAAATGTGTAGTTTGAACTTAGAGAAACTGGTACTCTTGAACATGGTAGCACGGGGTGTTGATATTACGCCTAACAACCAGTAAGAAAATGACGAAGAAATTAATAAATAGGTAACTAGATTATTACCTCCTGGGCTGTTGCTAAGATAGGAAATCTTTTAAGGAAATAAAAAAATGTTTTGATGTCACATTGGGCTGACTTATACCTTCCTATATCAAAAGTGAAGAAAACTAATTTCAAAATAACCTTGGATTAAAAATAGACTTGGCAATAACGTAGTTTGCTTTTATTTTGAAACTAGTTAATTTAGGGTTGGATAAGGGAAGGGGGAGAGGGGCTTAAAATGGAAAATGCGACCCTTTGTTTAGCTTGGTGATCTTTTTACTTCAAGTCTCTCCCCAGATCATTGAGCCTCCGAAAAGCCAATTTCTTACCGAAGGATACCCTGTAAACCTTAATTGCGTAGCCTCAGGTATTCCAACACCAACCTTCGTCTGGACTTTTAATAATGGTGACCTGCCATCTGGTATCAATCAAACCGATCACGAAGAAGAATCATTCCTAGTTTCGCCAAGTGTCACGAAAGGGATGAGTGGGACTTACAGGTGTACAGCAAAAAACAAAGCAAACACAACCAGTTCCTCAGCAACTCTGCGTGTTTATGGTAAGTTCAGTTATAATGATATTGATGATGATGATGATGATGATGATGACGACGACGATGGTGACGTTGATAATGACGATGATAATGTTGAAGATGAAGAAGAGAAATAGGGAGAGAAGAAATTAAGACAGAAAAATGAACTTGTAAATCCATAGGCAATAGCGACGGAGAAAAGGAATAGCGCGAAGAGAATTTAGGCAAACTCGGCCCAGTTGTATAAAGGGCAGATAACGCTAACTAACGGTTAAATATTTATTCGGTGAATGTGTGAGAGTAAAACATAAAGCGTTATCCACCAGATAGAGTTTTATCTTGTGGATAGTGTTATCTACCCTTCGATCGACCGGGGCCTGACCTTCAAATCCCAAACTGGAAAAATCTGAAGAAGAGACTTTCGAGATGGAGAGATCCAGAATCTCAAAAGAGAACAAAAGGGAAGCGAGACGCAAAAGCCAATTTTACATACGACACACAATTGGCATTCTCGACATTGAACAAGGACACTAAAACAGAGGAAAATACTTCAAACGAAGACGCTTCCATCCGTGACCGAAATCGGAGGTCGAATACCGATCGAGCGTTCAAAAGAATTCCTTCGCACTCTCAATGGCTCTTGTAACTCGTAATGAGACTTAACCAATGAAGATGGAGAATATCACAGATTAACGATTTACGGATTTACACGCTGAAAAGGTACGAAATAAGTTTTCATTCGTAAGCTGGTCTAAGAAGCCGAGGGCCAATCAAATGGCGCGTATCGCCTTTTTTACTTGTGAGGAAAACGATACATTTAATCGGGAAGTATTATGCTTTTTGACGCGTGGAGCGCACCAATGTCATTCTAATTAATCCTTTCAGGAATAGTTTCGCTTTTCAAACCACTCGTAAAATTATAAAAATCCGCTTTCAGGACTGTTTAACGAGTCAAACTACTTTCAAACGATGACTAACGAACATCTGTGGAGAATCATGCGGAATAGAAAGCATGCAGAGGAAAAACACAAAAGAGAAAACAGCGGGTCGGTTTGTACCAGAAATCTCATTCGTTCGCTGCGCACACCTGTACGGACAGACTTTCCTTGAAGTATTCCCTGTCGGTTAAATTGTCATAAGAGATTTTGATTCTAGTTGCGTCTATGATGTCCACAATTTCTCCACGGAAATTCAACCACGCGAGCTTGAGAAAATGTTGCAAGTCCACTCTCCTCAGGAAGTGATAGAAAACGATCTAATGAAGATGTTGTGGTGCTTTAGAATTTAGAAAGACGATCATTTACTTGAAATCAGTCCCATTAAAATAGTGCTGGAAAAGAAAGAAACTTCGTGTTGCATGAGTCACTTGTTGCGTCCTCCTGATTCAAGGGTGCAGAAAAAAGAATAAGAGAAGATGAAACACTATAAAGACCTTAATTCAGAAGTTTAGCTAAGGATCTGGGGCGGTCGAAACAGGAAATTTAAAACATGAGGGCTTCAAGCTTGTTCTGAAACTCTATCGAAACCCCTCCGATACTCTTTTATCATCTTCGGTCACATTTGACTATTTTCGTTTCCATGTTTTTGTTTGTTTTGTTTTGTTTTTTGGAGTGTCTATAATATAGTTGTAGTTTTAATTCGACACTAGTATTCTAATGAATTGCCTCATTTTGAACGCAGGAAAAGCCTCTGCTCAAGTTGTTCCAGAGAAATACATAACACTGACAAAAGGAGACATCCTCACTTTGACTTGCAAAGTCAACGAGGAAACAATAAGCGTAATATGGAAAAAAGATGGAGACCCAATAATAGAGAGAGCAATTATAGATCAAAGATTACATAAACTTGTTATTACTGAAGTTGTGGAAAAAGACAATGGTGAATATTCTTGTGAAGCACGTAACAAGCCAGGAACTGTGGCTCGCTCTGTTGTGACAGTAAATGTCAAAAGTAAGTTGTTTAAGCAAGCACATATAATTTTAGTAATTAACTATGTACGGTCATTATTATAAAACACACCTCCGCTTTTTATGTTCCTCACAAACTTTTCCAGTGGTTTTATGGTCTTCTGGGAGCTAGAAATTTGAAATGAATTAAATTTGTAAGAAATTTTTAAAAAATTTTTCAAAACGAATTTGAAATAGTAGCAGTATGTTAAACATATTCTATAATTCTTTCACCAATCTTTCTCCTTCTATCTGCCTGTTTTTTGTAAAGTAACACATCTACGTCTGTTTTTCCAAAGGTTAATCCCGCCCACCCAACGCGAGCAATGAACAACGTAAATTGTTGCAACAAAAAAAGAAAAAAAATTAGCTCTCTATCTGGATAATTGGTGATATTAATTTTTATTTTTAATGCCGACCAGCAAATTAATTTCCTACAAAGCTTCTTCTATTATTATATTTCAGGAAATTCAGAGGCTCCCTCCAGCAGCTCACCTCCCTCCAGCAGCTCACAGGAGTGGTACTACATTGGGGGACCTTTGGCTGCTGTGGTTTTTCTACTGGCGCTCACTTCATACATTAAAAAACGCCGTGAGACAGGTAAAATGTTACCATACGGAAATAAAATGTCTTAATATGGCAGATTGTGGCTTTTAATACGTCAATGTTTTAGAGCACGAAGGAGCTATTTTAAGCAGGTCATATTCTGCATTTCCAGCGCTGATTTTGAAGGTCCCTCTACAGTCCCGGCAAAGCCCATTACTAATCAAATTACAAAAACGTTACAAATTATATGAAACTAATCACCATAATAACCCACCTTATTCCTTCACCCGTTGTTTGACAACAGAGTCAAATATAAGTCACACGTGGTTTCTGAGTCGCAAGCTTTAACTTAGTTAATGATGTCATTCTTACTCACAACGAAGCGATTTCTTTCATCTCTTTCCACATATCCTTTGATAATAGCCCCACCTGAGGTGCCACCCAGGCTGCAGTAAGTGAATTGTCTTTTTTTTTTTTTTGACGCTCACTGTTTGAACGTGTGGTTATTTCCGAATAAGTTTTAGTAGAGTAGTGATAAGTGTCACTGCTGAGCAAATACGTCTTTTTTTATCAGTTTGGACCGATTATATTGACCATTAAGAGCACACTGGCCAAAATAAAAGGTTTTTATTTCGAAGCAGCTGCAGTTTCGAAGAGGTTCTTATCAAATGGCAGTCAAATGTTTCCTAATATTCTTTCTGTTTTGGATTCGTTCGTCCTTCAATTGTTTTAACACCTTGTTTAGTATCTTTTTTTTTGTTACCAGTATGCCTGGTTGTGGGTGGCGTACTTTTAAAGAAAAAGAGAAGCTTTGACCCTTCGTCACTCTTTGTTACAGAAATTACAGTTGAAATACACTCGGAGTCTTGTAGACCGATTTAAAATACCACTCGATATATCGATTGTAGACAATACTTCGGATGGTTTGGTTAGTATATTATTTCTCGCGCAGGAGGCACGATATTTATATGATGTAAAATGCCGAAAAACAGTCCAGTTAGGTTATTTTGAGATTATCTTCTATCTTTATTCTTTTTTTTTTTTTTCAATAAAATCTTCTCTCTGGGTCGATGCGTCGAAAAAACGGGTTCAGTAAATTAGCCTCCAAATTTCACCTATTTCAATAATTTTTCATTGGCAAGTGATAATTTTCTGAAGCACCCGGAAATGAAATGAAAAGAAAAAAATTTGAATTGAAGATGTAGAGGATATCTTTACCACGTTATTTTAAACCAGATTCAAAGAAGGAAAAGATAGATAGGTAACACACATAGTTAAAGTCTTGTTTTCATCTGCAATTATTCAGTGAAGGGGAAGATGAAGTTGAGATGGATCAGCTGAACGCAAACACAGACGGATGGGAGATTGCAGTTGACCGCCTCATCCTTCGCGAGCATATTGGCAAAGGGGCATTTGGTTCAGTGTGGCGAGCGCTACTGGGTCGTTCCCGTGGCAGACCTGGAAATCGCACAGTTGCTGCGAAATGCTACCTACGTAAGTACTTTTTCAGGTCTTTCTTTTATACAAAGCTTGATTGAACTATCCTTTATTAATTTTTTGAGTAATTCATCTCAATAAAGAGCATTTCTCTTAGAACATGCTTTATTAACCTACCTAATACATAACATGTATGGCTTAAAAACTATGAGCTGTTCAAATGATTTATCAGCTGGCATGTCAAATTAATTGTTAGCGGATGGTTCCCGGGGGGACCAGTTGTTAAATCTTTTGTCAAACAACTCTACTAAAATAGAACAGAACACGAATATCATTTGGAGTATAAGAAGCTGTGGAGAAAAATGAAAATTTATCGATTAAATTGCATTCAAGTGTATAAAAGCGGAAAATACTACAAAGCTAAAAATGTCATTATGTCGTATATTTTGCAAAGTTGCCCGCTTAGAAACTTTTAGTGGGAAATAATGTCATGACACCTCAAAGAAACCTTGAGAGGGTGAGTCTAGCGGAAAAAACTCGGAGCCATTTGCCAGTCTAGTGGTGGTAGTATGATCTTCTTGCGCTGGACAAGCTGAAAATCACAATGCAGTAGAACCTGTATTAAGCGGTCACCTTGTAATAAGCGGTCAGTTTTGAAAGTCCCGAAGCTTTCCTCCTTTACTTATAGTACTTTTTATATCAAGCGGTTGTGGTCACCTTTTACTAAGTCCCAAAAGCCTATTTGTAATGTTCCCCACCTTTATCGAACGGTCACTAAAGCGGAAGTAATCAAATAAAATTAAGAATAATCTTTCAAGTAAAATTTAATCCATGTTTATCTCCAGAAATCAATGTTAGGAATATTTTTGAGCGAGGTTGTGTATGTTAAGTGGTCCGTGATGGCATAGAGTGGCTTTTTTTAAACTTTTATCAATGTAGCCCTATTCCGTGGAACCTATATTAAACGGTCAACCATCCCCGCGCGTGACCGCTAAATACAGGTTCGACTGTAACAAACGTAGAGAGTCAAATGAATTTATAATAACTCTGGGAATGCTTACGAATTATTGTAGCTTTTAGTAAGATAAAAGCAAGGATTATCTAATTTATGACCTGCAGGAAACAAGAAGGCGCAAACAGAGCATGTATTTAAAAAAAAAACTGTCCCAAATATATATTCGACTGACTATTAGTTATTATAACAGATGGAATTTCTAGGCTTAATTGCGTCTCTACTTTTGTAAGTTATCTGTAAACAATTGCACGGTTCAATGGGCTTGCCTAGTTAACAACAATGCTCGAGATGCGCAGCGTTTTCTTAGCAAATATTTTTTTCAAGGAGGATGAATCTATTTTGGAAATTTCATGTTCAATAAATTGAACAATACGGCTAACTGACATTTTTGTGGCAAGTATGGATTATATGGAGTCTAGTAAATTAATTTTTTTTTATGTAGACCAAATGCCTTATAATTTGCGCTGGTAAGATAACACCAAGCATACAACAATTCCAGATGTGGATGTTTACCACATAATTAATTGTGTCTCTCTTGACATGCAAAGTTTGTTTGTTTATCTAATTTTTGTGTGGTTTCCTAGCAATCTCCGGAGAGAAAGGAAGAAAGGCCCTGCTGAGAGAGATCGAGTTATTAAAACTCTTTGGAAGGGAGGGCCATGAAAATGTTGTTAAGTTCATTGGTTGTGTCACAGTTGGAGGTAATCAGCTATTGTTATGATTATAATCAGCTAATTCACAGCAACGATAGAAACATCTCTGAGTTCAACTACTGGTACAATTACTTCTATCAGTATTCTTAGTCCTTGCTAAGATGGTGTACTAACTCAATGATTATTTTCAATTTTTTGACTGTTTTAAATGAATTTACTTCGCACTGTATGAGGGGCATTTTGCTTGGAAGATATCAGCTCTAAAATCTACATGCTAATTGTGATAAAAACTTCAACTTACGATGGCAAATCTTTGTCTATTTATCTGCCATCTCTGTTTTTTCTGTCTGACTGTCCGTAGATTTCTATCGGCCGTATGTTTCCGTCTATTTTCTATCTGTGTGTTTTCTTCTTTCACTTTCCCTCTCTGTCTCTACTTTGATTCATTACAGATATAACCTAAGGTATAACTAGATAAAGCATGTACATTTCAAACACGTTTTGGAACTTCTGCACTGCTTGCCGTAAAATAATGTTCTTGTTTTTCCCTTTTAGCTCAGCCAATACTTATCATGGAGTACCTGTGGCGAGGTGACTTGCTGGGTTATCTCAGAAAATCCAGGGGGGTTTTCGACCAATATCATCATGGGGTCGGAGGGGTCGACCACTTGACAACATATGACATGGTGCTGTTTGCTAAACAGATCGCACATGGTATGACTTTCCTCGCGTCCAGAGGGGTAAGTGCTCAAACTCTTTCTGGTCAGCATGTGGTCCTGCATGTGATAAAATGGCATGACTTGCAAATCGTCAAAGTAATACTCCATACGGCTAAAAATATGCAGGACATTAGAGTCACTATTTCACCGAGAAATGGTCTGACATTAGCATGATGTTAAACTTTCTACCTATATTTTACTTTTTATTTTATGTAGTTTATAAAAGTCCCTTTTAGCAGATCATAAAATTATTTGTTTTCGATTTCAGATAATTCATCGCGATCTTGCAGCTCGTAACATCCTTCTTGATGAGCATCGTGTCTGCAAGTTGACTGACTTTGGGCTCTCTTATCAGGATTTCAAATACGGCCCAGGAAATGCCAAGAAGGTAATTTTCAGAATTTTTTCATCATTTAGTCAATTGGTTTTGGGGCTGCTGGTATGGAAGATAAAAATATGAAGAATTAAAATATTACTGTCCTTACAAACCTTTCTTTTCAGTTATACAGTCTTACTGCAAAACATATTTCCCTTTAATTGGAAAGCCATTCTAAGCTATCGAAACTTTCACAGAAAAAAAAAATGTACCTAAGGAGTGAACACAGGAAATAAGAAAGCCGGAAGAGATATCGTTCTCTGAATAGCAAAGATACAAACTCGAAGGGCAAAGTAACACAGGAGATTTAAAGCAAAAGGAGTGTGTGAATCGTTTTCATAGAATTTGTACAAAGGTGTCTACTGCTGTTGACTTTATTGTGAATCCTCACATCACGGTTTTCATCTTATATGCAAATTATTTTAGGAGCTGTATACAAGCCTCTTTAGATTACAGATGTTTATAATATTTTGGTTACTCATCCAGGGATGTATCCCAATCAAATGGACTGCACCCGAGATTCTCTTTGGACATGTGGAACAGCTGTCAACCAAAAGCGATGTGTACGTACAGTATTGGTTATTATCTACATATATTCCAAGAATGAATATTTTTTACGATTGTACCTTAACGTAGCGAGGGAAACTAGAATATTCAGTGCTCTATTAATAAGAGAGTCATTAGGAAACGTCAAGCTGAGGAACAGCTGAGGTTGCAGCTGTAGTATGAGACTTTATATGAATAATAAGTTTAACGACCACTATCCAAAATCTGATTAGGACAAGAAAAGACGGATGAAAGGATGAGTGGATAGTCAAACTAATAAATATGGCGTTTTCTCTTAGGGAGGTTGCTTATATCTTGATGGCATGTTTTTAAACACCCCGAGTATCTGAGTAATTATTATCTTTCTACCCTAGTTGATATATATCGTCATCCTTCCATTTCTTTGACAGGTGGTCCTACGGCATCGTCTTGTATGAAATCTTCACTGTCGGTACTTAACTTATTTGTTACTTTATATTCAGGAAATATACTTGCCGAAATTGCACGCATGATTACTAACTGATGAGTGATACCGAGCGGACAAAAGAGCATTGTACAATAGAGAAGTATAGCAACTTGAAATAAAGCTTAAGTTTAAGTAGAACGGAAAGTCTTTAGTACATTATTGAAAAACCTTAAATCCATCGCTACACTTAAATTTGCTTTTTTTACAGTACTCTTTCATCTGATATAAAAACGAAATGTATTTCAGCAATTAATTGTCGTTTTGACAGAAGAATCATTTCGATCGCGCTGAGAGGAATGAAAGTGATTACAACAAAAAAAGTGTGCTTTTTTGGCCAACAGAAAAAAAACATTATTTTTCCACAGGAGGCATTCCTTACGATGGATGGTCTCAATCCACGACAATGAAAAAAATCGAAGAAGGTTATCGTCTGCCAAAGCCTGAACATATCGACGACAGTTTGTAAGTGTTGCTTCCTCTGTGTGGAATGTTATATAAGTCAAAAGCAACATCGATTGCTGCTGTGGTCAGGTGTTTTTGATACACTCGCTCTGAATAAGTAGCCTTCCTAAGAAATTAATTTTATCTTGTCACTACAAAAATTAAAATGAAAAGTTATTGAGTCAAATAAAGAATACGGTGGGTTTTTCATCACAGAATTCGTTTGAGCTGCAATGTAATGAGATAAACTTAGCATTTCAGTTATTTTTGTGACTAGTTGTGGTTTCTCAACTTTGCTACTTGCAATATTAATGCCTACCGCAGAATTACTGTGATCATATGTCCCTGTGTTTTTCTATAGATACGCGGTGATGTTAAACTGCTGGAAATACGAAAGCGCCAGCCGGCCACACTTTGTGAAGCTCTACCAAACAATGGATACATATATTAAAACAAAGGTTTGCCATACAGCGTCTAATTCAGGATATACTTCAGAAATTGAAATTGGTGTCCTACCAAGTCAATTGCGAATTTCTTTTCTCGTCAATAATGTGATGTCAGAACGCATTAACTACCCAGCCGCTAACAATTTGTGAATTCAGTTTCATCATGAACCAATGTTACTTTTAAACATACGCAAGTGTGGTTACGTCATGTCAGTCTGGATCATCCTTATTTTCCCTCTGTTGTCTGTGCACAAGAAAGAACGGAACAGATCTTAAAATAACACTTTTGGAAAACTTTGACAGAAAGGAAGACCTTACCTGACTTTTATTCTTATCAATTCATGCAAGTACTAATGGTTCTCGTCTTTGTGATTGATATCTGATCTGCTCCTTTTTTTCTTTTTAGTGACTCATTTTTGGAATTTCTTTGTTGAATTTTTGAAATTCATTCGTTCAAGATTTTTTAACTCATGCAGTTCCTGATTACCTTCTAATCTTTTTCATAGACATATGTAGATATCTTTGACGATGACAAGTATGATCAGGATAAGTACAACTCTGTCGATGACCGTGGAGCTGTTGCAAACCCAGAAGATGCAGGACCGGACGAGCTAGGAGCAGCTGCAGCAAATCCCATCGGTGAAGTGGGTGAACACGGTGCTACGGCACAGCCCTTTCTGGTTGCAGTGGACGATGATGCTACAGCTTTCCCTCTTGGAATTAACGTAGGAGACGAAGGAGCACCTGCAACAGATCCCGACCGTGAAGTGGGTGAACACGGTGCTACGGCACATCCCTTTGTGATTGCAATAAACGATGGTGCTCAAGCTTTCCCTTTCGCTATTAACGTACCAGAGGAAGGGGCAGCTGCAGCAAATCTCTCCCATGAAGTGGGTAAGCACGGTGCTGCTGCACATCCCTTTGTGGTTGCAATTGACGATGGTGCTACAGCTTTCCCTTTCGCTATTAACGTACCAGAGGAAGGGGCAGCTGCAGCAAATCTCTCCCATGAAGTGGGTAAGCACGGTGCTACTGCACATCCCTTTGTGGTTGCAATTGACGATGGTGCTACAGCTTTCCCCTTCGCTATTAACTTACAAGACAAAGGGGCAGCTGCAGGAAATCTCGCCCGTGAAGTGGGTAAGCACGGTGCTACCGCACATCCCTCTATGGTTGGAATTGACGATGGTTCTACAGCTTTCCCTCTCGGAATCAAAGTAGAAGAAGAAGGTTGCGCAGCATACCCTTTTGAGAGTGATAAGAAAGATATGGATGCCCAAGCGTACCCTTTGGAGAGTGATACTTTACCATACCTTAGCGAGAACGAGGAAGATGTTGATGACTCCGAGTGCCCTCTTGCGATTGAGGAAGAAGAAATTGATCCTTTACCATCCTCCCTGGTGATGGAGGAAGATGGTCTAGCTGCTTCAGCATGTCCCCTTGTGACTGGCGAAGAAAATTCTGATTCTTTAGCATGCCCCCTTGTGGTTGAGGAAGAAGATTCCAATAACTCAGCATGCTCCCCTGTACTTGAGGAAGAAGATTTGGAAGCCACAGAATGCCTTTCTGTTACTGAAAAAGAAGATCCTACCTCTTTCGCACGCTCCGCAAATGAGGCTAACAAACGCGATGCCTCACCATTCCCTTGTGTGATCGAAGAGGAAGATCTTGATTCTTTAGAATACAATCCTCTGATCGAAAAAGAAGGCCTCAGTGATTTCTTCTTCCCTCCAGAAATTCAAACGAATGACGAAGAAGGTGTAACAAGTAAACCTGAAAATACCGTTGGTTATGAAGGTGCTGTAGCAGTTCAATCTGAAAAGGAGACAGTAGAAGAAGAACCTAAGACTTGCCGACAAGAGTACACGAAGGATGAACAAGACGATCTTGGAAACTATATGGACGACCAAAGTGATGCTGTAGACCTTTTTGACGGAGACGCTGGCGTACAAGAGTATGATGGTAATCAACTTACTGCTGCGGATATGGACGAAACTGGAAATGACGACGACGAGGAGTCATCTGAAGCAACTCCTCTTGTGCAGGACTGAGGCTTAATAGCAGAATTGCTGAACCTCTAAGGTTGTAGTCTTATAACACTCTGTGGTAATTTGTAGTTTATATCTCGAGAATTTCAGTCTCAATATTTCATAGTTTTTGATTTTAAGACGTAGGTTTTTTCGTACTTTTACTTTAGTAATGCTTTGGTAGTGATGATAACCATTTTCATAGTTTATAAATGGAGGTTAAGTGGAATTTCCTTCAAAGAAAAAACTTGTTTATTTACTTCACTTTTGCATTTCTTAGTTTACCGTTTATTCACTTGGTGCACTTGTCAGTGCTTTGTTGATGTTATGGACTGTAGGCTGATAGAGACAAAAAAAAAAGAAAAAAAAGAAATTGCTGTTAAGATAATTTTTATAACTGATCAACTCAGAAATGCTGCGCAAGTTTGTGAGTGTTGTTCCTAGTATAAGTAATATTTCCTAATCTAATTAAGAATAATTTACTTGTTGTAAAGCACTCCCTAAATGCTTCAATAAACTTATTTAAGCTAAACTCGTTTCGTTTACTCCATTCATTGCAGCAAAATTGCTGGTCTGGATCTAATTGTACATTTGAAGGATACCATAAACTAAAATGACATCTGGCCTCCTTCAAAGAGTAAGATTGACGAAACTCCAGTAGCGCTGCGTTAGTTCTGATAAGTGTATATATTTTTCTATTCCCAGCTTACGCTCGCTTAGCAACCAGGAGTAGCATATCCTCAAAACATTATTAACCCAATACATTTTATCCTTTTTGTAGACAGCTACTGACTCACCGGCCTTTTCAATCGAGTTCTCTATTCCAATTTGTTGATTAGATAGGCGTTATTAAGCTGATTAGTCTTGAATGTTGTTAATTCACATCACTGCTTCTAATCATTGTCTGAGAAAAGTGTTTTAGAAGTTTGAAACATAAATGACCCCATTGTGATGATTCTTAGTGCAGAAGTCGGCCTAAGGCAGATATTCCAAGTGCCGAGGAAGCATGATTTTTTACTTTTTATCTCCACAGTTTCAGGCATTTTGGCGTCTCGGGATATTGTGTTTGAATATTATTGACACTAATCGTACCTTCCTGGTGCACTATGTCAGCAAATATGTCGAGTTTAATCAAGCAATAGATGGCGTTTTCGAGAAACACAGACGAGCTAATATAATAATGGATTCTCATTCAGTCATTTTCAGTTGTTTTTTTCACGAGCACTTACATATAACGCTGACATTGCCTAACCCATTACTTCAACTTTCATCTTGAGAAGTACTGTGCTATGATTTTTAGAGAAATAGACAACGGCAGTTAATTTCTTACTGTCCGTCGTCGTGTTTCTTGACATGAGCAAGGCCTTTGACAAAATAAACGAGGGCATTTCCGCGTGGCTTAGTTCATCATTAATCCATCTGCTAGAAAACAAGTAGCGCTCATAAATTCTGAGTCCCTGACTCTCTGGTCTTTGAATCCAGAGTGCGACAAGCGGTTATTCCATGACTTGTTTTGTTCAGAATTTCTGTAAATGACTTTTTATATGCCCCTCAATCTTGTTTTACTGAATATTATTGGATGATACTAAACTTCAGATTTCTCAACCAGTTCAAGGCTGGGCTAAGACAACAATTTTTTCTGGGACAGGGAGTGTCCTTTAAATGAAAGTGAAATAAAACCACGATCGTCGATCAAAAGATCGGTGGTGACTTTGATGTCGATCTCAAAAATTTTGGTTTTTGCCTTTTTTCAGTATTTATCTCTTTGACTGTTCAATATGCTTATAAGGAAGTATTTATCGTTTAGATAGGGTTTTGAAATTTCTGCACAAGAAATTAAATTAAAAATTTTTTTTTATTTGAATCTCCCGAAAATCTGACATATTTCGATCCATATATAGATATAAGGAACCCGAAAGTAGTCACTAAAACGTTACTCCGCACATCCTTCTCCATTCACCTCCAGGGGATTTGCGCCCAAAAATATTGTGACTATTACAGGAATAAATTATTCAAAATCATATTTTTGTATTATTTTATCTCACAGTATTAAATTATATACAAAAACAAATATTCATCTAAGTGCCGGTGGCTAGGGGTAGATATTTAGATCTGCGCTTGGCAGCTTGGTAAATATCCACCTCTAGTTAACTCTACCTTGGTGAAGAGTTAAGAAATAATCATTTGATAAACTTTCAATAGGACGATTGGCATCGCAACTTATCGTAATAATGCAAACATTTCCGAGAAGACAATATTGGAAAATGGATCATTTTTCTATCCATATCTTGTAAAATTAATGTCAATGAAGGAAATATAAATAAACTTGAAAGGTCTTGGCTGGCCACCAACACCAGCACCTGTACAACAACGACCGAAGTGTGTCAATAATCATGAATTGTTACCCTTGGTGTTATCAAAACAAGCAGGCTGACATATCTCTCGACCAAAAACGGTTTATTTACGCGACTAAGAATAAAGTATTTGAAAGCCTAATGACCCAATTTGCCAGTCTCTAGCTAAATACTATAACAGGTACCGATAAGTAAGCACGTAATACTTCTTAAAAACCGTCAGGAGGAGACAGATTGTGCCTTTCTGTGAGAGCGTAGCCGGTTTTAATGACTAAGCTATTGAGTCATTCATCACGCCCTTAAAACCAAGACTATTGCCAAAATGGCCTACAGTATATTCTAGAGCTTGTGTTGTTTTTGGAAGCAGATGTGAACTGTTTGTGGAAAAAAAAATTGTTGAACATTGATAAGGGCTGAGACGACCGCTGGTGTTTTCATCATAAAGTTAATGTTCAAGAGAACTTAAAGTTTAGCTAAATCTCGTTTTTCATTATTCTCGAATTTAATAATAGCAAAATATAAGCCATTTAATTACCAATCAGCCATTTTTGTGGCGTCCTCAATTTGTGAGATGTTTAATGTGGTCTTATTTGATATTCAAGCATGACGCATTTTAAAATAAAGGTTACACATATTCATCTTGAGGTTTTTCCTCCTGATTGTGGGGAAAAGTCAGCTGAAAGAGGCCAAAAACGCAAAAGAAAGCAGTGGTTGACTGTGACTGTATAAATAGAGAAGTCAGCAATAACTGAGGCGGCGAAAAAGGAAAAGAAAATAACAACCTTCCTTGTTTAAAAGCGCCGCCAGCAAGAGTACTAAAGGGACAAACTAAAACGTAGATTCCTCTGGGTTTCACTCTCATTAAGTACTGTTGTCAATCACATCACTTTGTATTCGTCAGGACATTTTACAATCGAGTGAGTCCAGAACACATATTACTTTGGCTTAGATTGGGAGCTAAGTATAAAGCAAGAAAGAAAGGAGTTTACCGTTCCTGAATCCTTCCAAGAGGAGAAACTGGATTGTTATTTAGAGGCCCCCGAAAAGAGGGGGCGTTGGGGATTGGCGGGAAAAGTAGATGGATATGGTTGGGTATGGATCTTACTCTCCCAGCCTTAATTTGTTCCGATATGAGTGCCCCATCCCAGTTTTAACATTACTATTGCTTATTTTTCCTCTCTAAAAATTACAAATCCAGTGTCGATTTGACAGAAATCTGCACAGACTGCAGAAAGATACACAGCAAATACGTTTCCCAAAAAAAGGGATTGACTGTACCCTGAGGAACCTGGACAACATGTGCTACTCCAAAGGTGTGTTTTAGAAACGGTCTGTTTCTTAGTTCGTTGGATTGTTTTTAATTTCTTTCACAACTTCAAGTTTGAAGGGGGAAGGAATGCGAATATGGAGAGCTTATGGTATTGGGCAGGGGAGGCTGATTCCTTACCAAGATTTAATCGTAAAGCCTCAGGGTCCTACAGGACTTGTTGTAAATGAGATCTTCTTACTGCTCAAGGCGGCTCGGCTCTATAGGTCAACAATAAATAGCGATGGTGAAAAATCGAATGGTCTTTTCGCTTGTTCTGAGCCAGGCTACAACATGGTTTTTAAAAAATGCAGTGAACTAGAGAGTCACCTTAATATCGGCGAGCATGCCACATTCGCCGAAATTTTGATAAAGCTTATGACAGACTTAAAAGAGACTGGGCGGAGAAATTCCTCAGTGTTGACAGAGAGGATAGTGACAGTGCACCCTTAGATCTAGTGGTGAAGAACAGCACGAACGCGGAGATTGGAGATTGGCGGCTGCAAGAAGGAGACAGGCAAGCCAAGAAGTTGAGACGTGGTAAAGTACTAATAAAATCGGCTTTTATGAATTGTTCCCTCGCGTTTTCCTGCCCTTCAGACAGTTTGATTGTTTTTAATGTGCGTTCTTCTTGACTCTTTATATATCCTCCTTTTCTCTGATTGGACGTTGTGATTGCTTTGCTTAATTTTTTGGGTCAATGAAACCAAATTATCTCTTCTAACCCCCCAAAAAAGACCTCCAAAGCCATTGCAATACCCCATATGCTAAAACAAAGGCACTTTTTTTAAGAAAATGAGTCACTTCCATCAAGCGTCTCTGTTGTGTTGTGGATGATATGGATATTTTGTTTATTTGCATGCTGATGTAATTCCGACATCTCTATTCCATATTCACTGCCGCTCCTGATAGAACAACTCTATAACCAAATGGTCTGTCCAGAATCTCTTTGATAAAGATTTTGTCGTTGAACAGCTCGTGTTTGTGCTCCGCTGCAACGTATGTGTTTGGAAGAGCACCTTCGACTTTTCCATCCTCCAGCACTGTTGAACGGAAGTCCTCAAAGATGGTATATTTCTTAGCTATTATTCAGTTATAGGTAAGATGAGACCTATAATTATGAGCATTTCCTCACGGCTTTACTGATCAATGAGCATTTCAAATAGCGTTTTTTTTTTTTTTTTTTTGCTGCATGTTTACTTTTCCAAGTGATTTTGCTTAGATTTCAATCTCAAAATAACCGGCCATACGAGCTTGCATCTCGAAGATCAACGTGATTAATATTTTGATATTGATGATATCAATTGGATTGTTTGCTATGACGTCAACAATAACACAGCAGGAAAAGAAGTGAATAACTCACTAAACAGTCGGTAGTAAATGATATGAGGCTTAAAATTATCCTTGTCATGTCAGCTTTTCAATTTCATGACACCTCCCCTTACTTAATAAAAAACGGGCATGTCCAATCTTGGACGAGGGGACCTGTCTGGCAAAACAAAACATTTTTTTCCACGTTTATGTATCAAGGAAAACACGCAGACTACATGCAGATTAATTGTTTCCTTTTGATTAAAGAAAAAAAAAACGGAGTTATCAAAAAAAAGAAAGAAAACTTCAATATTACCTTCGTTTACTCTTGTGTTTTTCAAAGAGCCGACGCTTTGCTTTGTAGAGTTTTGAATGGCTCCAATATGAATTGATATAAATATCCACATACCAAGCAAACTGAAATCTCAAGCATCTAAGTAATATGATTATAGTAATTTTGCTCCTAAATTCAAAATCAAAGAAGAGATTAAGGACACTTTTGTGAGTGGTCTGGACCAAGCAATGAGACAACCAATCAGTCACTAACTACTTCTATCTATCGATCGATCAATTAATCCACCAATTACTTAAGTAAGTCGATAATCCACCAATAACTACCCATTTGATTGATCAGTCCGTTGTTTGTCATTAACATGCAAATTGAATTTTCCAACTTTTTGTCTCAGAAAAATTTGCTATAAATTCAATTATAATAATAATTATAAATTATATAGTAATGGTTATAAAAGTGTTGTGACAGTCTACGAAATAACTCACCTTTCACTCTTAGACATGGAGCAGTTGACTAGTAGTTAGTGTAAAGCATTTTCGGACAGCGACAGGTTTCAAAAAGAGAAGGATAAGACGGAAAAAAGAGGAAAAAATTTCCATGTTTTTTTGCCGGAAGGACAAAAATCAATACCCTCTAATGAGGTAATGTCCTACCCTCTCCCTCACCTCTCTGTCAACGAGAGAACCAAATCATCAAACCATATAAGGAAGCGGTCTGCATTACTTATCGCGGGTGGGCGTCAGAGGATTATGTTTGTGTCACGATATAATTTACCTTATCCACATAAGGCCCTGTAATATGCTGATGAATCCCTAATTGACAGTTAACTGGCAGTAAATTTCAAATAATCTTCTAAAAACATTTTACAATGAGGCTGTTATCATTCTTCTCCTCTCCTGGTATTTCACTCCCACATCAAACTTACCACCATAAACATAATCGCTATACGGGCCCATGCCCTTTTGAGTGAACGCCGCCACTTTAATTTTGTAAATTGAGTAGGTTTGAACTTTCAGATCCGTTGATTTTGCCATGGCTGTTTCCTCCTCCGTTGGAAGAACTTCCTTACCAGGTGTTACAATTCTTTGATATTTTATGAAATATCCTATGAGAAGACCACCGACATAACCAAAAGGTACATGAATCCAGATGACTTGAATAAATTCTGAAGCTTTAAGTCTTTCGGTAGCCACCCTTTGAGGAGGCTTAATGGGCACTAAGGATAAGAAAACAAGCTCGTGACAAAACCATAGATTGATAAGATTTCAGAGCCTTAGCGAAAGACTCTGCTGGAAAAAGCCAGACTTTTTCTAAAAATTTAGCTGGCTCGAAGCACCTAGCCTGCAGAGCAGGCGTAATTTTGTCGAGCGAGTGCTCAGTAATTTCATAACGAATATTATGGCCGCCATCTTTGATGTTAATGGCAGCGGAAGGCTGGGGAGAGAAATAAATTTGAAAGGTGGGGAGAGGGGTGGGGGTAAGGGAGTGAAGATTACGCCTTCCTGAAGTAATTATTCTTTTGCCATGCTCCGTTCGCCCACGAACGGAGTTCCTGATTGGTGCGATTAAGCTCCAGCTGTCAATCATTCGAGCGTGACATTTTGCTCATGCAGGAGAGAGAGAAAGATGGCGAACTCTAATCGTGAAGTTATTAGTTTCGATTATGCCCTCGAGAAAGCACCAAGCGTCTTTTGGAATTTAACACGTCTCGTGCATTAAAATCGGAACGAAAAGAAACAATTTCTACACTGGTTCCTGGAAAGTATTTACTGGTCGTGTTGCCAACTGGATTTTGGAAAACACTGATCAGGTGTTGGTTCTCATGAAAGAAATTATGACGGGAAACCCTCGAGCGTAGTTGTTGTTTGTCTGCTTCAACGTATTGTTTATGATCAAATTTTTTCAAAAAAAAAAAAAAGAAAAAAAAAAGAAAAACAGGAAACAAAACAACAGCCTCACCGTTTCACCAGAGCATGCCAGTTTGCATGAAAATCATGAAAACCTTGGCGGGTACACCTTCGAGTGTAATTGTATGTTGCTTTAAAGTATCGTTTACCACCAAATGGAAGGAAAAGAAAAATTGTCAAGTAGATTAACTGCAGCTCTACTCAAGGACTTGCGTTTGGAAATTAAAGAGCTAAGGAAATATCAGCTGATATTTGTAACCGCGGAGGAGGTTTTGTCGAAAAAAATAAATAAAAGACAGAAAACTGCCTTATCGCTTCACTCCATTACACGTGATCGGCACCATCATGTCACAACGAAACGAAAGGCAGACGAGCCTGTCCAAACCTCGGGCAGGGATTCATGATTGGCGAAACAAATACATACCTCTGCATATTTGTAAGCTAGATTTATCCAGCAAAATAAATTTTAAAAAAAATCGCATAAGTTTTCAAATTTTTCCAGATTAGCAACAACGAAAGTGTTACGTTCTCCACTTAGAGCTAAACATGTCTTTGTTTAAAAGTGAAGTGTATTATTTTACTTTACATTTTACTGCTCTGTTATCAAGGGGAATTGGATAGACGGCTCCACGGAATCCAAATGCGATAGGAGGCGCACCGCTTCATTTACGGATACCGCAGAAATAACATTTCCAATCGCATTTTAGAGGTTTTATCTAAATTAAACTGTCAGTTGGGATGATAAAAAGAAATAACTGAAACAGGTAACTTTAGATAAAACTGTTACAGATTCCTGGATCCTTCTCTCTCCACTTTTTTTTTTTTTTTTTTCACTTAGCACTTCACGGAAGTGGGAGTTGTGCGGTTTATCAGCATACTAACCCCCTTCGGTAGTAGGAACGTTGTGAAAGCAGAAATATATTTCGACTGTTTGGTTCAGGCTTCCCGCCGCAATCGAAAGAGGGGGAATGTCTCTCCCCCCTTTCCCACGGGGGAAGACACGAGAAAAGGTGTTCTCCCAACATCTAACGCAGAGTATTACGCCGGTAAACCGCTCGAAAGTGCGATTTTTTAATTGAGTAAGAGTACATAATTAAAAAATGTTAATAAATATCTTCCTATTTATTTTATTTTTACTCGTATAGCTGCCGTGCATGTCTGTGAAGTAATTAGATTAAGTGCAAATTCAAAGTTTCCCCGCTATGTCCACGCTAAAGAATTAAGATCATGATGAAATTTTTCCTGTAACAGCGTATTGTGTTAATCTTGCCTTCCCACTTTAAACAAGTTTTTATTTCAAGTGCTCTTTACAAAAGTGTTTGCATGTATGTGGGTAATTGGTTTGATCTTGCTGTGTATATAATTTCATCAGGACAAATTCAATATGCAGTAACTAACATTCGTTGAATTCTTAATAATTACTTCTCAAGATAACCAAACGCAGCGAACCGTAAGATGAGGTTTGGATTGGTTTTAAATCAATTTTGGAAACACAGTGATTTTCTCTATTGGTAGATATCTATTTTTTTTCCTCACGTTTCACAGACAGTTTAACAGTTTCTATAAATATCAACGCATCTTGCTTAAAAATCCAGATACTTCCATAACAGTCTACAATAAATAATGCAGTCCACAATAAATTATGCAACAAATTGGGTTGCTACAGATTCAAACTGCTTCATCTAAAAACAAGCTAAATGCAAAGGCTATGGAGAAGCCAATCCAAGTTAGTTATCCTGTGAAAAAAAAAATGCTTTCGAATTCCAATCACTTAAGAAGTTATTACTATATATTGTTTACCTTAGCAGATGCTGATAACACTACTTTGGAGTTTACTTGGATTTGTATGGATGCTCTCGCCATTAATGTGTGTCAAAGGTATGACTACTGAAACAACATTCAGTTTTATTTCGAAATCTTTGGAAAAGGTCATAGACATCTGGACCGAAACTAAACTCATCAGGATATAGCCATAATTTAAGTCTTTATAGAAAAATATCGGCGAGAAATCTTATTTTAAGAATAGTGTCAAATCCAAATTCTCTGATATACGAAAAAATTTAAACCTGGCCGGGCCCTCAGTTAGGAAAGACGAGCAAAAGAGGGAGCGGGTGGAAGTCGATGTTAGAAGTACTGTGATCAAGAGAAAACTGAAATCTTCAGATGATCAAGAAATTATTTTTCTAAAAGCTTTCATGGTCATTCTAAGTCATGGTAGCTAAATCTCACTTTCTATAGAAATATGACAACGCAGCACGCACTTGAAGAGCTATTTATATACATCACCTGCACTGCATCTTGAAAGTAGCTACGTTAAAAAAGTGCTAAAGTACTACGTTAGAATTTCTAGTTTTTCAAATATCATTCCACTCGACAATAAAGAAGACTCTGAAGCGAATCCTTTCGTTGAAAACAAAAAACAGAAAAAAAAAACTTTTCAACGGAGCCTTGTAAAAATCAAAGCTTGCTAATCGCGCGTAAGCGATGAATATTGATAAATGAATACATATCACGTATCAAAATGGCACTTAATTTGTTAGAAGTGATTCGATGTGATTTCAAAGGATGTGTAGGTCATTTAAAGCAATGAACCATCAGAAGTGCATACCATATGGATCGCAGATAAGATATATACCGATAAGATAACTCCGCCGTTGTTTTGTAAAGAGGTGACACGTTTAATTAAGTGCCAGGTTCCAGCTGAGCTCTTTAAACTTTACAAAGCCCACCGGTCTAAAACTTGGTTAATGAAAATCAGCACCAAATTGACTAAACGGAGCTTTGTTAATTTGTTTGCTTATCGGCTATTTATTTACTTAGATGGAAACATATTCATCGATATCGTTTGATCTGTTAGAAATTGGGATTCGTTTAGAAAATTAGTTTAGAAAATTAGCTCGATTTGAACCTTTAAGAATTCCGTTAGAGATCAGAATGATAAAATAAGACGATCGCCTTAATTCTTATGAGTTTTAGCAGGATTTCCGTTTAAACCAACACTGTCCTAACATAAAACATCAGTCCTAAACGAGTTCTATTGCTTTCTTCAGTATGTTCTTTTATCAAAATGCAATATGCGTAATGTAGAAGCCCAAGAAGATACACAATATCATTTCCTAGGCTTCGACTTCCGTTTTTTTTTTTCTTTTGATATAAAATTAAGACATGTCCAACGGCATTTTGAACTGGTATTTACATTGCAAATGTACATAATTTGATATTGTTCATGAAAGAGCTGCTTCATCTTTCTGTGAGTCATTCGCCCACTCCCACGTATACTTGGTGGAGAAACTGAAGACGCAGAAAACGAAATGTTCTTTAGAGCAAATGAAATCAATGGGGGAAAAAATGGAAAAAAAAAAAAAACCTAAAATGGATCGACGTGAGAATTGGGTCCACATGGAAAGTGGGCGGAATGGATAAGTTTGTTTGCAAGATCTTCACGTCCTCTTTTTTTTTCTAGGAAATCGTTGCGAGGAAACTTACAAATTTTTGAATGAAAGTGATCGTTCCATCCTAATAAATTCAAATGTGGATAGCTGTGATGCCTCTGACTTAGACGAACAGTGGGGCTGGTTCCGAGTTTCTGGAGATGCAGGGAATGCCCTGGCGTCCAGTCTCCCTCCGTCAGATACTTGTAATGGAGGCACTCGAGCTTACCTTGAAGATGATCATCCGTCATACGGTGTCGGCGATCTTACTCTCACGCTCTGTATGGCTACAAGAAATAACAATTGCCTTACTCGAAAGAGCCTCACTGTAGTGAACTGTGGCGAATTCTACTTATACAATCTGTTTAGGATAAGGAGCTGCGGCAGCAATGGGTGGCGTTACTGTACAAATGGCATTGGTAAGTTTCGCTGCCTTGCGTACCGGATGAGATAGAATTTTATTTAGCTAACACGCTTTAGTGGCAGATTTAATGTTTGTGGTATTTGTGTATTCCTTTCTCATTCTCGATTCTTTCTCTTCGGCCTTGCTGTTTTGTTCACATTTGTGACTAAGCCGTCCAGAAAGTTCTTGCTTGTGTCCTCCTGCTTACTTCACATGGTTCAATTTCGCAACGTTTCACAGTGTCCTTGCTATACACATCACAAAGCTATAACTAGCTGATACCTTACTTACGGGTCTAAAAACTTACACCACCCATTTGAATATGCTGGAATTACTCCATCTTTAAGGATTCCTGCACCTTACAATTTGTGGAGAGAGAGGACACTTGATAAAACGCTTTTTCTATCTGTTTATTTTGTTTTGTTTTGTTTTTTCTCTCTGAGGCGTGAGGACCTATATCAGCAAAAATAATAACCAATTAATCATGATTATCTCGCGATATAGATTGTCTGCACACAGTTCATGACCTTTCCTGTGGCCATTTATGATCGGTATTAACCCTAACGTGAAGCGAAAATGATGTCTCTCTGGGCTTTTAGGAGATACCTGAAGGAAAAAACTGTAAACTTCACGATATATTTGGGAAATACCTCGTATTGTATCGTTCCAATTGAAATAAAGTCCAAATTACGCTAATAACTCGCGATTTCCGCGATTTTTTTTAGCTTATTGTAATTACTTGGCACTTTGCTGTATGTCGTTTAGAGAAGCTTGAAAGAAATTTTCGAGTTTAGGAAATCATACTATTTTCCTGCTCGATTGGAACAGTTGCCATTGTGACTTAAGGGGCTACAGCTTTTAATCTTCAATCATTATTTGAAAAAGGAAAACTAGAAAACAAATAACATTCTTTTTCAGCGGACGATAAATGCTCTGGGGATAAATGTCCAAACGGGAAACTGTGCGTTTTGAAGGATAATGGAAAGCAATCTGAATGTGTGGATGGTAAAATCTATGACTACTTCGACTCAAATTTTAGTCTATCATGTCAAACATATGTGTTATTAATTGAGCATGAGGGCACTATGGCTACATTGGCCGAGGTCTCTTATTCTGTTGATATGGACCAAGACGAAGTCAAGGTCCGTAGAAAAAAAGAAAAAAAGGGAAAAAGGACCCGACTTATATCCAACCATCTTGTCCGAACGAGCTTCGTCAATAAAGGATTTATTGCAAAGTAGAAGGAACATTGCTGTATCTGGAATTAAGAATTGGTATTTCGTGAGATGCGAAAGAACACCATCTGTTTTTTGTAGCACTTTTTTCCTTGCGCGGGATCAGTGCGGGCACTCCCGAGCGCGTAAGATGGGCGCATTTTGCCCGTTAGGATTTTTTGCGCAATCAGTACACAGGATTCCCATCTATATTGCTCACGGTCACTGCCAGCGAACCAATAAATCGATGTATGCTATTTCTGAGCCATGGTGCGCTAGAATTAGTTAGAAACGTTAGCAATTACTGCACTGACAGGCACGCGCCATGTGACACTGAGTAAGGTTTTACTTCAGCTTGGAAAAATGTCGCCTGTTCCAGGCCTATCAAATACATTTTTCGTACTAAAGGGGAGATACTGTCATTCATTAAAAGCTACGACTTATTTTTCTTTATCCAACCCGACGTGTTGCACTGATTGGGTAGCGATAAAGACCTCTTTCAAATTTAAAGCAACATTTGGCTTTGTCATGTTTATGACGGTTAGTTCTAAATTTTTGTAGATAGTTACTTCACAAGTATTTACTCAAAACTCTCTTATAGGACGTCAAAGATCTAATTTAGTATAAGAGTAATGTTCTGTGGAATCTTCAAGTTTGTAGACCGTTTCAGCTAGGTATCGCAATCACTACACTTGACCTAACCATTTATGATGAATTTAAAATGTTTTATTACAGCCCCTCCGTCAGGGACTCAGTCTCCGATAATTCCTCCCTCAGGGGATCCTTGCTCATCCAATCCTTGTTCGCATGGTGGTACCTGCAGCAACAACTCCAATACCTATACCTGCAGTTGCATGTTTGGGTACTCTGGCGACAACTGTGATATAAACAGTTATGAAGGTAAAAACTTTGTAGGTATAACATACAGTATATATATATATATATATATATCTAGATAGATTTGGATAGATAGATAGATATATTTCGTTAGAAAATATTCAAAATGTTTATAAATTAATAACTAGATGTCATTTTTTCCTGGTAGGAAGCTTCTTTCGAAACATGGGGCTCATGACTATGAGCTTCCCTCCCTTCCCCTAAATAAGACTAAATTGCAGCAATCATGTGTGGACTATTATTAATGGAACATGGGGGATATAAAAAAGACAAATAATGGTAATAACAACAATGAGTAGAAACACTGAACATATTATGAAAAACAAAATAAAAACACAGACGACTGTCAGACTATATCTGAAAGAGAGATTGTAGGGGCATTTGTTCTCTTAAATCTTATGGCAAACCATCCAGCAGCCTTTACACCTCACTGGCTCTTTATTCCATTTATTTATTCATCTATTTATTAAAAGAATTCTTCTTTGATTTGTCATTAATTCCTATAGTTCTGGTTTATGCCCTTTAGTAGTTATTTCAGATTTAGTGTTACATCTTGTAGAGGTACTAGAATGGCTTGGCCTATTGGCTCATACTTTAGTTTCTCACTTTTTGAAAAAAAAACTTAGATTGTACTAATGCCCTGGGCATGCAGAGTGGCGCAATCCCAGATATCAGCCTCAGTGCAAGTTCAACTTGGAATTCTTACACCGGAGCAAGCTTGGCCAGGCTGAACCTAACAGAGCGAGGGAACTACAGCGGAGGTTGGGTCGCTGGTGTCCAAGCTCTCTCACAGTATTTGCAAATTGTTTTCAGTGCGACTGAAACTGTTCTGACAGGTATAGCGACACAAGGGAGAGAAGGCGCTAATCAGTGGGTCAAAAGTTACTTTTTAATTTACAAGAATTCGAACTGGCATAATTACAAAGAGACACGAGGAATTGCATATACTGTGAGTATGATACAAGCTTCTTTGAGCGATATAATTATTTAAAGTGGCAGAAGCGTGTTAACACTTCTATAAGAGGTCATATGTTTTTCGCGAATCCTCTTGAAGGTTGGAGCAGACTTGAATTTGAGCGAATAATTTATTACCCATAGAAAACGTGACTGTTTAAACGAAGACTTGGATGCTGGTGCAAAGACTTTATTGATGACTTAAAGAGAGTACTTGGTTGCTGATAAGAAAACTTCAACCTTGAATCTTTTTAGGCGTGTTTGAACTCGGATTAATGGCAGTTAGGAACGAATTTGAATGCAAAGAAACGGTTTTTGTATTTAAAAGTAAGATAATGTTTAACAGAAAAACTTAAATGTTGAAATTAACATTTGAGAGTTTATTTGGAACCAACATAATAACCAGCTCCCAGTTGGCTTGTTAGCCCAGTTAGTAGAACGTTGCACCGGTAACGCGGAGGTCGTAGGTTCAAATCCCGTACAGGCCTGGATTTATTTACTCAGTAGTGTTCCTAACTGCGAGGATTACTTACATATTCGTAACACTTGAATGTTACATATGGTTTAGAGGTAAACTTGACTGTTAATAGTAAAACCTAAATGTTGAAAATAGCGGCTGAATTCTGTATATGTTTCAAAAGAAAACTTGAATGTTGAAAATAACACTTGAATTTTGGCGGGGAAATTAACGGCATACTGAGTAGCGCAAATTGGACTTCAATGGCCTAAACGAAAATAATTCCGAGATTGAGTGCGGCGTTTTTTGGCGGTGTACCATAACGTTTTATCTTGTTTCATAGGAATCTTTTATAATTTTAATTATTGTTATGATTATAGGTTCATTAATCATTACTATCAACAGCATCATGCTTGCAGTTTACAATCAAACAAACAAATGACCAGTTCCCTCTGGTTTGTTAACTAAGTTAGCAAAGCTCTCGTACAGGCCTGAGAAATTTTCAGGCTTTATTTAGTGTCCATAGATGGGAAGATCACTCACATAAGTCTCTTTGATTGGTGGTGATAGTGCTAGCAACAGTAATAGTAGTAGTCGGAGCAGCAGCAGTGGTATAGGTAAAATAAGTTGTGGTAGAAGTAGAAATTGTAGTAATATAAGCAGTAGTAGTAGTAGTAGTAGTAGTAGTAGTAGTAGTAGTAGTAGTAGTAGTAGTAGTAGTAGGAATAGTGGTAAGCCAAGTTCCAGCCGAGAGCAACTCCAGCTTTTTCAGTTGAATGCGCTCCAAACTTCCCAAGTGTATCAATAACTCGATAGACGCACAGCTAAAAGCATGAGCAAATTCTTCTATAACAGAGCGACAACAAAGATCTGCGCGAAGAAGCCTTTTATTGTGATAGAGTGCAAAATTCTCGCAACGCACAAAAAAAAAAGTAAACAGACGTCCCTATCGACTGGTCAAAAACACGCCACATTTTATACCTTGGTTTGAGCGAGAACATTTCATCCAGTTAACCTATAATTGTGAATGAAAAGCTCAAAATTTACGGGGAAAATGGAGAAAATGGTCTAGAAAACGTTCTTGCAAAATTTTATGTGGGACAGAGCACTAATGTCGCATAAGCAGTTAAAAATGCATATTAATCTCCTTAAGTAAATTTTCTGGGATATGTAATCACTCTTCTTATGAAAGTTACTATTAAGAAGTGCCACTTCATTGCCTTAAGTGTCATGGTCTTTCGCGTTTCAGTAGTTTGTTTTCTTTTTATGTTATATTTTACCAATTTTAGGTGTTTCAAGGAAATACAGACCGTAATGGTATTGTCAGACACAAATTGAGCCCCATTATCAGAGCACATACCTTTCGCTTCGTAGTTCTGGAGTGGCACAACATAATAGCAATGAGAGTGGAGTTATATGGTTGCAGCGGTAATTAAAGATTCAAGCTGCTTTCCCTTTGTCTTCATCGAGAACGATGAACAGTTGCCAGTTTCCAATTTCAACCTGAAGCTTTGGATGAAAGCCACTTGATTGATGCACAACAGCTTAACCTTTTTCTCATCTATTATAAGACTAATTATTTAGTATCTGATGCGAAGCATTATATAAAATCGAAAAGAAAGACTCACTGTACTAAATTCACAAACTTACTGATACACTGACTCACCAACTCTTTGACTCCCTGACTCCCTGACTCACTAACTCACTGACTCACTGACTCACTGACTCACTGACTCACTGACTCACTTACTCACTTACTCACTTACTCACTTACTCACTTACTCACTTACTCACTTACTCACTTACTCACTTACTCACTTACTCACTTACTCACTTACTCACTTACTCACTTACTCACTTACTCACTTACTCACTTACTCACTTACTCACTTACTCACTTACTCACTTACTCACTTACTCACTTACTCACTTACTCACTTACTCACTTACTCACTTACTCACTTACTCACTTACTCACTTACTCACTTACTCACTTACTCACTTACTCACTTACTCACTTACTCACTTACTCACTTACTCACTTACTCACTTACTCACTTACTCACTGAATCACTGACTCACTGACTCACTGACTCACTGACTCACTGACTCACTGACTCACTGACTCACTGACTCACTGACTCACTGACTCACTGACTCACTGAATCACTGACTCACTGACTCACGGACTCACTGACTCACTGACTCACGGACTCACTGACTCACTGACTCACTGACTCACTGACTCACTGACTCACTGACTCACTGACTCACTGACTCACTGACTCACTGACTCACTGACTCACTGACTCACTGACTCACTGACTCACTGACTCACTGACTCACTGACTCACTGACTCACTGACTCACTGACTCACTGACTCACTGACTCACTGACTCACTGACTCACGGACTCACGGACTCACGGACTCACTGACTCACTGACTCACTGACTCACTGACTCACTGACTCACTGACTCACTGACTCACTGACTCACTGACTCACTGACTCACTGACTCACTGACTCACTGACTCACTGACTCACTGACTCACTGACTCACTGACTCACTGACTCACTGACTCACTGACTCACTGACTCACTGACTCACTGACTCACTGACTCACTGACTCACTGACTCACTGACTTACTGACTTACTGTATCACCAACTGGCTGACTCTTCAAATAACTTACTGACTGACTGGTTCACGGACTCACTGACTTACTGACTCCGACTGACTGACCGAAAGAATGACTGACTGACTGACAGCCAAATAGACAGAAAAATCCGCTGACCGAGTTACTCACTGAATAACTGTTTAGCTGGTTGACTGACAAGCTGACTGAAAGCCAGAATAATTAAAACCTATGTACCCTGCTCCGCTGCCTTCACCAGTGAAATATTTTAACTTTTCCTGTGCGTTTGGGGTAAGAGCTTTTAAAACTATTGGTGATTGTAATTTGCTTTATTTTCATGGCTTACCACTAACGAATTTTATTCATGTTGTACAGATCCCTGTTCAAGCAATCCATGCCTGAATAATGGCACCTGCACTAGTGACCCTAGTGGTTCCTATGCTTGTGCATGTCCACCGATGTACACTGGTTCTCTGTGTGCCACTTTGCAGGGTAGGGCCAAAGATTTCAGGGTACAGTGGAGTGGGCAATACAATTTTTTCAGCATCAATGTAACACGCATTTACTGTGAAACTAATAGTAGCACTTTGCAGCCCTTCTGTCTCTTTTTAGACATGTTGATATATCAACTGTTTTCTTGGAGGTTTTCTCATTCCTGCCATTGCTAGCCTAAGTACCATGGAGTTGCAATAAATGTTACATCCCTCGTCTTTTTCCTCTTTAATGTCACGGAGCTTTCTAAAGCGTACTGGGGGTGGGAGTTACAATCTCCCCCTGCCTTCTTAAACATATTATACAGATATATTTTATTTATTTATTTATTTATTTAACGTTGATCCTCTTTCGTGTTTGTATTTCATACAGACTTCTGTTCTTCAAACCCCTGTCAGAACGGCGGAAGCTGCATTAATACGCCAGATGGCTTCAAGTGCACATGCCTCATGTGGTACACTGGGAACGACTGTAGCACAAAACGTAATAGGATTTCTTTTTTACTAGTATATCGCACAAAAATCATCAGTCCCTCCCTGGCATTACAGCGATAAAAGATTTCTAGCAAGGATTCTCAATGAATGAACGAGTTAACGTGGGGACAGACAAATGAATGAACAAAACCAGCAGGAAAAAATAGAATAGGTTGAAAGAACCCGCCTCACAGACTCACCTGCCTCAGAGACTGACCGCCAAACAGACCAACTTATCAAGATTTATAGTCTGGCAGACTGACAGACTCTGACAAAGGGCTAATGCACCAAACTCCAACTTTGAAACTCTTAACGCCGACCAATTTACGTGGTCAACTCATTTGATAACACCAAATTACCTTGTTAAACTATAAGGATGTCAGACTGACAGACCTACTTCCTGA
Source organism: Pocillopora meandrina (assembly GCA_942486045.1). Lineage (NCBI taxonomy): Eukaryota > Metazoa > Cnidaria > Anthozoa > Scleractinia > Pocilloporidae > Pocillopora > Pocillopora meandrina. Next base: position 104,261 of record CALNXJ010000030.1, read on the forward strand.
CTAAATAACACACTGACCGACTGACAGACTAAAAAAGTGACAACTAAGGAAAAGACCGGCAAACTGAAGAACTGACGGAAAGATCGACTGGTTGACAGACCAACAGAAAGTTAGAAATATCGCACATTAGGATTGATTGTGGCACAGAAAATTTTCGACTTGCTGAGTAGTGAATGTTTCGTTAAAAAAAATGCTATCACCCGACATTTGACAAAGAACATTTGAAGATCTTTGTACCTTTCTATGACATATTTTTACTCTGATACTCGAACAGAGCAATTTTTTTCCTAACAACAGAGTGTCACGGGCCTCTTGGAATGCAAAGCGGTGCAATTCGAGACCATCAGATCATTGCATCTTCGGAAAAAGACAATTCTACTCGCGTTCGCTTTGCAAGACTGCACTACGAGTACAATAAGAAGCCAATGTCTTGGGTACCTTTGCTGGACCATAGAAATCAATGGTTGCAGGTTTATTTAGGGAACGAGCTGACCTGGGTCACAGGTGTAGCCACCCAAGGAAAACAGGGTAAAAGAAAAGCATGGGTCAAAAAATTCCTGCTGAGGTACTGGGGAGCTAGAGTGCGAGTGCAGTATTATAAGGGCCATGGGGATGTCCACGCCAAGGTGGGTGAAATAGAGAATAATCCATGGGCGATGGTATAAAATTTCTCTTGAACTTTCAACGTTCAACGATTACAATGCTCACTCGTTGAAAAAAAGTTGAACACTTGACTAGAATCAAAAACCTATAGGCAACTGTGAATTATTTTGTTTGTTATATAAACAGGACCTTGGATTGATAATGGTGAATGCTTTGCTATTCATTCGTCAATCCTCATCGTAGCTGTGATAGCAACTTTAATTTTCATATGATAAGGAGGGTTTAGGATATGCTACAAGATGGAGTATCCCATCCCCCATTTTAACAGTGGCGATTGATTGATTCGTCGCTTTTTACGGTTTAACTTGTAATCAATCTTACACATATTATCATCTTTCCAATTTCAGACATTTACTGCAAATAAAGACAGTAGCAGCGTTTCCCACAATGAACTGAACCCACCTGTCAGAGCGAGTGTCTTTCGCTTCAGTCCAACGAAGTGGCACAATAACATAGCGTTGAGGATAGAGCTCTATGGATGTCGAGGTAATAAGGAGTTTTAGGGAAAACAGAACATCTGAAAGCAATTTAAAGAAAATTTCGGGTAGAAATGGAAATAATCCATCTTCCAGCGATCTCTCAAAAATGATGTAGACTGATTGACAACGGTGCTGGCAGGGTAGCCCTACGCAGTTATGGTTATAAACATAGTACAATGGAAAAAATGGGCCTTTCGTTTTGCTGAGTTCTGTACATCTACTTGATCTATGCTGAAACAATTATATTATTTGTTCTGGGTTTAAATGCACAATAGCTGATTCGAGCCTGATGGTCGTCAACTCTATAACACTGGTGTCGAGATTTCTTTCATGTGATATATGACGAGGGCAAGGCCCGAATCAATTTCCAGGCATGGAAATCGAGAGCGAATAATCTTAACGTTTTGGCATGAATCTAGTAGTCATTCAAGCGTGTTATTAAGTTTATAGCTGTTCACAGTTAGGCTACTTTATATAACTCGCCATCCATCATAGATGGTGAGCAGAGAAGTGGTACACAAACCTTAGGTGCTCGACACAGTCACAGACAGTAATATTATTGTGAATCTTTCTAATTAACAACGCTTTTCTCCCAGACGCACACTAAACTCTCTCCCCAATTATTTTGCAAACTTTTTAATTATCGTTTGAAATGTCTGTAGATTCGTGTTTGTCATATCCCTGTCGGAATGGTGGAACCTGCAACCGCAACTTAACATCCGGAGGTTACACTTGCAGTTGTTCTCTAGGATACAATGGTGATAGATGTGAGATTGGTAAGGGACTTCTCCAGTTTCAATTAAAACTCGGCATGCAGGGGTTAAATCAAGATAATACCCTCTTTTTCCATCTCATAACAGGTGATGTATGCTCACTAAGTCGGCCATGTCTAAATGGAGGTACCTGTTTATTCCTTAATTACTGGCCGTACTTCAGATGCAGTTGTCCAGCTGGATACCTGGGCCATAATTGCTGGTATCAAATACGTAAGGAACTCCATTATGTCCCTCTTCAGACCACCAACATATGCAAAGACCAATAATTAAAGATACAGATAAAGGATGGAGTAATCATGTGATTACATCATCAAACGAGAGAAAAACAAAACAAAAACACAGATAGAGGAATGAACTAATAAATTTACAGGCTGACTGACAGACTGAAAAAAACGGAAAGAAAGGTGTCCAGAAAGAAAAAAGAAAGAAGGAAAGACATTCGTACTGAACGACATGATGCCAGAAAATGAAGGATTGAAAAATACACAGAAGGGAAGATTGACAGAATCATAGAAAGACAAAATGACAGAATGACAGAATAACAGAATTTTAAATTATGATAACAGAAAGACAGAATGAAAAAATGGCTGAATGAGAGAATTACAGAGTGATAGAGTGATAAAATGAAAAAGTGATATGCTGACAGCATTTCAAAATAAGAAAATGACATATGACTCTCTTGACTTACCACCAAACTAAAACAATATCTGGACTTGCAGAACTAAAAAAAAAATAGAAAGTAAAATGACAACAGATCTCAGATTAAATATTCTCCTCCTTATCAACAGCTGATCAGTGTTCCCCTAGTCCTTGTTTCAACGGAGGAACTTGTGAATACATCAATGAATGGCCGTATTTTGAGTGCGATTGTCCATTTTCTTACTCAAGTTATAATTGTGGATCTCAGTCAGGTATTATAAACATTTATTTTATCCTCGCCATGGAGGGTGGAAGGATGTGGAAGGAGATACCGAGCAGAAAACCTCTTATTAGAAAGGTCCAATCGCGTAGCATCGATGCTGTGTATCTTGCGAAACGTAAAGGAAATGAATAAGTAACCTCTTGATATTCTTATATGGGCAGATAAGTTGTGTAAGGGAATGGACGGATTCTCTTCAATGACGAATTAGTAAGCTCATAGATTACAATTGGAGAGATGAATGCTTATAGATAATGCTATGGAAATAAATTAAACCAAACGCAAAAGACAACTTCATTGAAAGTACAATAAGCTATTAGGACACTCTCGGTGGTAGAAGCAGGTATGACGAACTGTATGCGAAACACCGCGCAATCATTTTGGCTCGGGTTCGATTCACGTACCTGTGTTTACATAGTGGCTGAGTTTGGCTTCAATTCTTATCCATGTGTTGAGGGTTTTTCCGGAGGACAGTTTAGTTTTCCTCTTTCAACAAAGACAACATTCCAGATCTTAAATTCGACTTGATGCATTAGGTTGGACGTATATGAAGTTTTTACCTCTGATTTGACTTTTTGCATTTTCTTTATTTATTCTGTAGGTGACCCGTGTTCACCCGAGCCCTGCCTGAATGGAGGAACCTGTACACCAGAGAGTAACCCGCTGGGTTTTGAATGCAGTTGCCCTTCAGGGTATATTGGATTTAATTGTGGCGTCGAGCAAGGTATGAGACTTTCACCAAAAGTGCAATCAATAATTGTGCCAAATTTTAAAGACTTATTGAATTCATAAATCCTAGAATTGACGCCAGTCCATCTGTTTTTTTTACCCGTAAACTGTTCTGTTTATTTCTCCATACAACAACAAGTCATAAGGTTGCATCAATTTATTAGTTTTATTTTCTACTTTTTGAGCCTTATTTGAGTGAGAACTTAACTATTTAGGAGTCTCTTATGGAAGTCAGAACTATATATTTGTAATGCAAGGTATTCAAAATATTTGCATTTTTCTAAATCAAAATTCCTCATCAGGTGACCGATGCTCTAACAACCCTTGCAACAATGACGGGATGTGCACAGCAGAGAGCAACCTTCTTGGATACAGTTGTAACTGCACTTCAGAATTTGTCGGTTTTGATTGTTCTCTTCTAAAAGGTGCTATCGTGATTACCCAAATAATAAATAACTTTACTTTACAGAAAACATGAGCATAATATTTACGAAACAACAACATCATTCCGGGACGTGCCATAGCTTTGAGTGGTGGTTCTATCTGTGCTTAAAAATCATAACGATGTGCATTTCATAGAGATGTATACGTACATTTTTTATCCATAGAATCTCTAAAAATTTAATGACAAAATATTACGTACAAAACAGAGAATTTTAAAAGAACCTTATAAGATTTACATTTATGTCGCATAGAGATTATGCTCGTCTGCCATTATTGCGACTAACATTTGAACGCAATAAACTTGACTCCTTTTCTACTTTCAGATCTGTCGTTAGGTTTTGAAACCCAAAAGATTGAAATTTCCAATCTTTAGCTTAGGCATCATTATCTAAGATCATTTTTAAGCTGCAACAAGTTTAAAAAGAAGGTTAAGAGCTTTCTTTTGGGTATATCTATCAACAGACGATCCCTGTCTCCCAAATCCATGTAAAAACGATGGTAACTGTATAAGGACAGCTGACCTAAAGGATTTCACGTGCAATTGTACCTCAGAATACACCGGTGATACATGTGAGAACAGGACAGGTAAGATAACTTTTTAAAAGTTTAAACGAAAAGTTGTTGTTGTCGTTGTTGTTCTAAATAATTTTAATGAATGTAAGAAAGAGGAGAATTCGAGCCTCCTTAGATACAGCGTTCTAATGCCCAACCGCACAGCTAGTACAAAATAATCTATGGAGAGCTAAGCATCAGTAGCATGGAGTATACTGCTACGATCAGCAATTTTACAAGCGTCTTGAGCGTGGATGGATAAAGAAGGGTTAGGTTAAGCTAACTAACGACTTCTCTTTAGCTCAGTGGTTAAGCATCACACCTTGAAATCTTAACTTCTGTAGCCAGAGACATCCCTCAGGGCTCCGATTTACTCTATGCTATCCCAGGCACCCATTATATATATATATATATATGCTTCTTGTATTACCGAGATCAAACGTTTTCAGCGTCAATTTACTCTGGAAGTGGCTGGTCCTTTCATGAATATGTACTCTTGTCGCATTAGATTAAATTCTTAAATCTTTCGGGCATTTTGAAGTTCACGGCAACTGGAGCGACTGGAATGAATGGCCCAACTGTAACAAACCCTGTAATGGCGGATCCAGGACAAGAAAACGCACATGTGATAACCCAGCACCAGCTTTTGGTGGGAAAAACTGCGAAGGTTTACCCACAGAAATGGAGAGCTGTAATTTGGCAAGTTGTCCAGGTTCGCCTTTTGTTTTATGATGTGCAAGTTTACTTTCTATGACAGTAACTATTTGATTAAGATATCTGGTAACCTTCTAAGGTCCATTTATTTGACAAAAAATTTTAATGTATCGGTCGATAACTATTTTTTTTTTCTATTTTCAGCTGAAATGATAAACTACAAACTCAAGTTAAAAAGTAGAGACTGGAACAGCAATCTAGTTAGAGTGGAAAGTGAAGATTACATGGACCTTGAAGAAACAATTACGAAAGAGGTCATTTCTTTTACGGAAATTTTAGTCTGTTTTATTACTTATGTAAGCATAAATGCCGATGCGTCCTTCTGACAGGGTGGCACCGATGCCGGTGTATGCGCAGTCAAATTTTTTAAAAATTTCAAAAATGGTTCATGTCTGGAATGCGTATACAGAGGTAAGTATGCAGGAAGGAAGTTTATAGTGCAAGAAAGAAGCATAAAGAAGCGCAGAAGGACATAGGGCTAAGGATGAGAGAATCAGGTCACAGAGTACAGGCTTTGGGATGCGAAATATGAGAATCGAGGCACGGGATTCTGGATGCATGATTAGGGTTGGAGTTATCATCTTTCTAGTTTAGATTTTGGCTAGGTTTAGTTTGAAATTAATTACCATTAATATGTTTACTTGTTTGTTTAGTTTGTTTGTTTGTTTGTTTTTGTCGTTCTCTTTAGGTCATCAATTTTTACAACAAAAGAGATGAAGATGTTACAGTGGTGGTTTTGGAGTTCAGGTACGTTATGTAAATTATGTTTAGAATTCATTAGAAACATGGCAACTTTTAGAGAGAACCAGCCTGACTTAACAGTGGGGTTTAACTCACGATAGATTAGCATCCCCTTTAAGCGGACCTTAACCTGAGGTGGTTTCATGTGAGTCATGTGCGCAGCTTTAAATCTAATTGATACACGATGAAGCGCACTTAACAATACAATATATCAACGATTTGTATTTGGAAACGTCTTCTTTATTTTCAGGCCAGGAAGTGTTATTTCTAGTTTTAACGTTACCTACCCTGGAATAGACTCGTTACAGATCGTTTCTCTTCAAGAAGAAATAACGGGAGGTGCATTGGGGGAAACTTCAGCTGAGTTACTTAACATCACAGCCGCAAATGGTACGTAAGCAAAGCAACTCTCAACTGATGATTATAAAAAGCGTCGCGGGGTTGCGCTGCTTCAATCTTTCTATGATAACCTCTATCATTAGTTTCAGAACCTAGTACCCTTCTGGCATTTTGCTAGTTTTGGCTCTGAGCTCACGGCATTGTTCTGATAAACCTTCGTAGTTTCTAAGGGCCTAAAACACAATTAGGCCGTGCAAATCATAAACCGTATTGCCATTATTATGAGAATTGAAAAAAATTAAAAACGAAACAGTCTGAACAATAGTGAGAGCGGGCTAAAATACATTTAACCGTCAAAATCTCCGTTTAAGTACGCATTACGTGATTTGGATAGCTTTGACAGTATGTTTGTTCTGCAGTACCGGAAGCTCCGCTGATCTCTGAGGCTATTAGTACCACTTCGACGAGTATTGAGTTGAATTGGACCGCTGCCATTCAGCCACCTTCTGCTCCACTGCTTGGCTATGTTATAGTGTACAAAGAAATCAATCAAAAATTCCAACCAGATATTATGAAATCATTACCTCCCAATCCCTCAGAAGCAGCGCTTGAGGATTTGAAAAAGTTTACTAACTACACCATCCGGGTGTATGCGTTTACAAGCAGCGGAAATGGAGTGTCTAGTAAGGCAGTCTCTCTCAGCACTCAGGAAGACGGTGAGTTTGAAATATGACGAGAAACCTTTCAGTTTCTGTGCCAGGCCTCCCGCTAGCAGGCCCCGTAAATCTATAAAAATCAGCTTAGAGTACTGGGTGTTATATTAAGATGACGCCCTTTTGTTGGTAAGTTTGTAATTATCCTTTACATTTGTTTGTACAACATTTTTTGTATGTATGTTGTTAAGTATGTGAAGAAATAGCCAGTTAATTACTTTTAGAGCTAAAAGGGTTGCCACGGTGGGCTGAATTTGTTCACGACTTTCTTTTTTCCCCCACCGTTATAAACACCCTAAGTTTTAAAATTGAAATAAATTTCAAAATCGAAATAAGAGCCACCATGTAGATGTGGCTTTGCCGAAACTAAACCATTCAGGTTGGACGGGTCACAATAGTTGTGCCAGAGAGTAGACCTCATCTCTAATGACGCTGAGTTACGTTTTTCTTTAATCAGCTAAATAATAGTAAGTTCTAACAACCCTTTTATACTGAACTTGGTACTACTTTTCTTCTCTACCCAGTACCAAGTGAGCCGCCTCCCAATAGCGTCATTAAATCTACAAGCGAGAGTTCAATCCGTGTTTCCTGGGAACAAATCAGCCAAGTCTATGTGCATGGAATACTTCTCGGGTACGAGGTGAGATACGCAATGGATGATGGGTCATCGCCTTGGGTGAGCAAGACGCTAGGTGTAGACGAATATGAAATAGTTTTAAAAGATCTGGAATATTTCACACGGTACAAAGTTGTGCTTTGCGCCAGAACATCAAAAGGCTGTGGCAAAGAGCATTCTGACATCGCTTATACGTTTGGTGATGGTGAGTTTATGCACTCTTCCATATACAGTTAACTTTTTTATTTCCGGGAGTTACAAACGTCTCCTTGCAGTATATTTCCATTTAGGGAGTTAATACGAAGAAGGAAATATAACTTAAAGGAGAAATTGACTGGTTTAACAACAAATTATAAGGGCTGATTTATCAAGAAATATATGGAAGACAGTGTAAAGGTTTTTAAAGGCCTGACTTCAAGGATGGCTCATAAAAGTTTATAAATAAACATCCTCTTTATATCTTCACAAGCTTCGTTAATAGAAGATAAACCAATCATGAACATAAAAATGTGATGAAGGACGCTTAGTGTAGGCTTCAAATATCATTGATTAATAGCTGCGCGGAAGAATATCGTGATGCATAATATTTTTAAGACTTGAAATTGGTTGAGTGCTTCCGAGCCAGCTAGATCTTTAGAAGAAGTCTGGCCTATTTCATCAGAGTCTTTCGCTAAGGCTCTGAAATCTTGTCAACCTACGGTTTTGTCAGGAGCTTTTTTTCTTATCCTCAGTGCCCAGCAAGCCTCCTCAAAGCGTGGCTGCTGAAAGACTAAAAGCTGCAGAATTCATTAAAGTCACCTGGAGTCCTGTGCCTTTTGATTATGTGGGTGGTCTTCTCATAGGATATTCTATAAAATATAGAAGAATTGTAACGGCTGAAAAGGAAGTTCTTCCAACGGAGGAGGAAACAGCCATGGCAAAATCAACGGATCTCTTCATATTTCTGAAAGTTCAAACCTACTCAATTTACGAAATTAAAGTGGCGGCGTTCACTCAAAAGGGCATGGGCCCGTATAGCGATTATGTTTACGGTGGTAAGTTTGATGCGAAAGAGAAATACCAGGAGAGAAGAATGATAACAGCCTCACTGTAAAATGTTTTTAGAAGATTATTTGAAATTTACTGCCAATTAACTGCCACTAAGGGGGTTCATGAGCATATTACAGAGCCTTACTGGGGACAAGGTAAATTATATCGTGACACAAACAAAATCCTAAGGCCCCGTCCCCCTGAACATAAGCAATGCAGACCGCTTCCTTATATGATGTCGTGATTTGGTTCTCTCGTTGACGGAGAGGTGAGGGGGAGGTTAGGACAGTGGGTATTGATTTTTATCCTTCCGATAAAAAAAAAATGGAATTTTTTTTCTTCTTTTTTTCGTCTTTCCATTCTCTTTTAGAAACCTGTCGCTGTCCGAAAATCCTTTACACTAACTACTGGTCAGCTTCTCCATATCTAAGAGTGAACAAACAGGACAGGAAGTTTGGTGGAATATTGAGTAACATTGTCATTGACATGATTCAAGCGGCTTGCGACACCTGTCCCGAATACGGTCGTACTATAGTTAAAACTGATTCAAACGGAAAAGGAAAAGATGCCTTCAAGAAAAGTCTCTTAGGAGTTCTAGCTGACATTGATAATATCCCACAGATAAGTTTCCCGATTTATGGCAACGAATACATCACAAGGTTCATGGGAAGTAATGTCTACATAAACCTTGTGGAGTCTCCAGGACTGGCGTTTATTGCTGTTAAGAGGATGCCTGGAACAGCGGCCCGGAACATGATAAGTGCTGTGTTGGATTGCGCTCCGTTGGTAGTGCTTTCAGGCTGTATGGCATTCATCGCAGGGTTTATCATATGGGTTCTAGTGAGCACCATAAGAACTATTTACTTGTTGCAAAACGTGAAATTGGATTTATCTAGTTCATCTCTGACATGTTATTTGATAACAAATTCCTGTAATTCCGCTAAAGGAGAAAAAAACCCCATTAGTATTTGCCACGCTCTAAACAAGCGGCTTTGTAGCAAATCAGCATCAAATAGGCGTGAGCTCATTCCCCGCAGAGGCGTAAATCGGTGCGGTGATGGCAATGTTGTTTAAATTTGTTGGGAATATAAAAAGTTTTTACCTCTCTTTCCCCGAATCGTCCATCGTTTAAGGCATAAGCCTTATGAAAATACGCATGAGTTTCTTTCTTTTCTTCTGTCTGAAATCGTGTCTTTTTTCTTATTCGACAATTCCTTGAAATGACATTGTCAAGCCTCGCTCAGATCAGAAGCGGTAGTTTATTAGAAGTATAAACAATTCTCTTAAACTTTTGTTTCACGTAATAATTTTGAACAGGACATGAAACAAAACCCGGATGAATTTCCAGCCTCTTTTAGCAAAGGCGTCGGTGAAGGATTCTGGTGGTCATTTATCTCCATGACAACTGTCGGGTGAGAACAGCACGAAAAAATAACTATTAGTCACATTACCTTGGTTAAGGACCTGTATCACTTGTTTGTTGCTTTTTTTTTCTTAAATCAGTTATGGAGATCGCTCGCCCCGTTCTGTTCCTGCTCGTATTTTTGGTATCGCATGGACCCTTACTGGTCTTGTTATTATCTCAGTTCTGATTGGTGCAATATGTTCAGCACTCACGTCTTCTACTATATCGTATCCCGTCACCCTCTATGGCACAAAGGTGAGTTATTTCGAAGACTGTCACAACACTTTTCTAACTATTCCTTGCGCTTTGGATGGAATTTCACCAACAAATTCGGCAAGTTCAATATCACAAATGGATTTGCATCACAAACGACGCACTGATTAATCAAATAGACTGATTGATTGATTACCAACTGACTGATTGATGGATTAATTGATCGATCAGTAGATAGAAATTGTAAATGAGTGATTGGTTTCTAATTGCATGCTCCTGAACACTCACGAAAGCGTCCTTAATCTCTTGTTTGATTTTATATTTAGCAGCAACATGACTATAATTGTATTACTTTGAACGTTTGAGATTTGAGATTTCAGTTTCCTTGGTATGTGGATATATATTTATGTCATTTCAGGTTGGAGCCATTCAAAACTCTACCGAGCAACGCGTCGGCGTTTTGAAAAACGCAAGAGTAAACGAAGGTAGCATTTGAATTTTCCTTTTTTCTGTGATAACTTATCTTCTTCTTTTTTTATTTATTTATTTTTTAACCAAAAGGAAACAGTTCATCTGCTCGTAGCGTGCGATTTTTTCTTGATATATTAACTTAGAAAAGAAAAAGTATTTTGTTTTGCTAGACAAGTTCCATCGTCCAAGATTGGAGGTGTCAAAAAATTGAAAAGAATCTTTTGTAAGAAAAAGGTCTCTTTTAGGGCAGCTGACATGATAAGGATAATTTTCAGCCTCGTATCATTCACTGCTAACTGTCTAGTGAGTTACTTATTTCTTTTACGGCTTTGTTATTGTGGACGTCATAGGAAACAATATAATTGATATCATCAATATAAAAATATCAAACACGTTGATCTTTGCGATGCAAGCTTGTGCGGCCGGTTATTTAAACTACCAAATCTAAGCAAACTTACTTGGAAATGTAAACTTGCAGCAAAAAAAAAAACAACGCTATTCATAATGCGTGTGGATCAGTAAAGCCGTACGAAAACTTTTTCATAATCATAGGTCTTAACTTACCTATAACTGAATCATAGATAAGAAATATACCAACTTTGAGGACCTCCGTTCAGCCCTGGAGGATGGAAAAGTTGAAGGTGCTCTTTTAGACACCTATGTTGCAGCAGAGCACAAAGACGAGCTCTTCAACGACAAAATCTTTGTGAGGGAGATTCTGGACAGACCATTCGGTTATGGAGTTGTTTTATCAGGAGCGGCAGTGAATGTGGAACAGAGATGTCGCGATTACATCAGCATGCAGATAAGCAAAATATTCCATATCATCCAGAACACAACTGAAACGCTTGATGTAAGTGTCTCATTTCCTTAAAAAAAACGCCTTTGTTTGAGCACATGGAGTATTGCAATAGCTTTTGAGATACTTTTTTCGGTTGGAAAGGAAAATTTCAATTCATTGTCGTAAAATAATGCAAAGCAATCGCCACGTTCAATCAGAGAAAAGGAGAATATCGAAAGAGCCAATAACAACGCACCGCAAAACCAATCAAACTGTCTGAAGGGTAGGAAAACGCGAGGGAACAATTTACAAAAGCCGGTTTTATAATTGTTTTTTTTGAAGCATCGACACCATGTAGTACTTTGTCACATAATGTCAGAAACAGTTCTTCAGTGCCTGTTTTTATAAATACACTTGAATATTTTTGATTAAAAAAGCTTTTTTGTAACTTTTTTTAACCATATTTTAAAATCTTTTTGAGATTGGAAAGCGCCAGGATACTGGTGTTAAAAAGATATCTTTATCCAGAACGAGTTTTCAAGTACTCTTTGCAACTCTATGTTTCTAAAGTAATAATAAGCTTGCAGTATTGATACAGCCGACATTACCGTCCACCCTCTATCCTTAAAGAAGTCGAATAATCCCAAGCTATTCGTGGCACAGTCCATCCACCGAACTCAAAGTATTGTGGCACAGCCTACCCACCGAAGGTACATTGTAGACATCTCTGTGCAATTTGAAAACACTGCTCGTTGTTGTTGTTGTTTCTTTTTTTTTTCAAACTTTAGCCAGCTCCATCAGATGAGGATGTGGAGCAGAGCACGGGCCTGTTTGATGGTTCTTCTGATACGTTCCTTATCGCAATGGCTTCTTTGATTGGAATGTTAGGAGTTGCTGTCATCGTTGGACTTATTTATCAGTATAAGATATTCGTTCCTCAGGAAAACAAAGGTAAAGTTATTGCTTTGTTTAAGGGAAACCGAATAGGGTGTCTGGTTTGGTTTATTTCAAATGTGAACATAGAATATATATAAAGGCAAATGCTTGGGTAGAATTGCGAGATCGATTCCTCTCGGTCGCCATTTTGGTTTGGTGTGACAGAGATGACGGGTTGGGTAAAAAAAAAAAGAAATCTAGCGAAGGAATTCAAAGAAAGACAGACTAGCAGGTAGAAGGAGATCACGAGGTTTTTTCCCCTTCTACTATTTGTCAGCTTATCTTTCCTCTCCCTTTGCGATAGGGACTATTAGCTACCAGAACAACTACCTCGCGCAAAAACGCGTCCATCGTCAGGAGAATTTGCTCAATTTGACTATTTACTATTCGAGGCTGAGCTTTTACGAGTCATAGTAAAAGTAATCAATAGTGAATATTTCATCATTTCAGTTGCAAGACTCAAGTCTTCCACATCACATTTTGCTTCGAAAGAAGCCTTTGTTGAAGAAATGAGAGAATTCGTGAACTCGTTTTATTCTGAGCTTTCCATCAAGATAAATGCGAGCAAAGAGAAGAACAAACAAGCAATTGAAAAAATCAAAGAAAGAGTTGGAAAGAAACTTGGAGGATCTGCAAAGAGCTCGAAAATTCCTGGCCTGGTGATAAAAAATCCAGCCTATTCAAGCTCGTCTGCTGAAAACTCCTTCGACTTGAAAAGAAAACTCATCAGGCCCAGCTCGACAAAAAGCCTTCTCGATCAGACTCAACAATGGAATTCTCCAAATTCTGCAGCCCTGAATCGTGTTGAAGTATTGTTGAGGTCAAAAAGCTCATCCAATGATCACCGTAAACGTGGTATGGGGTGTGAGACAACTTTGCATAACAGTAAAGCGAAGAAAAGTTATACGAAGCCCCGAAAGCTTAATGTTGCAAAATAGCTCAAGTCTTGCGTCCTGTCTATCGGGGAAAGAGAACATGAACCAAGGAACTTTAAAACTGGAAATATTTATGATGGTGATATTACCCCAATGCATTTGCAAAATCATCCCAAAAAAAGTGCTTTCGAATTCCCCAAAATGTTTTTATAAATGCATTTTCGTGAAAAAACCTTTTCGAATTGCTCTCCCTGTATTTTTCAGCCTAAATTGCAGAGCTCTCTCTTCTAAGTCACAATCTGTGTCCATGACATTTCCTATTTGGTATTTCTTTTTCGATAAGGAAATTATTCATTCAAAGTGGAACATTTCGTCTAGAAATATTCTTTCCAATTTTTCCCATGAGTGGAAATTCTGTCACAAAGTATGAATATATTCTCTCTTTCATGAAACGAGTTTGTATTTTTTGTCTTAACTTGAGCGTGGTCTACTAAACCCTGGTTTTCATATGATTGCCCTAATTTTTCCGATCGCCTCAGATATGGAGACGATCTGGTGATTGCAAAGTTCTCCTCGTTCGAATCTCCATTGATTGTCCTCGTCCTTATTGTTTGGAAATTACCTAGAATACTCAGGGCCATTCGGATGATCGAGCAAAAAAAGTGATGCTCTCGTGTCTCAAGGGAGTTCACACTGTAACTATTGCTTGTCTGACACTCCCTATTGACACGAGACATCCGTTTCACAATTAGTTGTTGGAGGCATTTCTCAAGCAACTCCAGATGAGACATATTAAAACGTTTCTTTCAAAGTGAGAGATCATTCTAGGAGCCACTGAAACGCAAATAATAAACACCACGAGGCTTTGTGATGGTGATAATGACAGGTCAAATGCTGCTTGCCGATAGGTTTCTTCGCGCATACCACACTCGATATGCTCGAAGCTGAAGTGTTTTTTTGTTTGTTTGTTTATGTTTGTGTCCCACGTGATGTTACAGATCAGTCAGAATCGTAAGTGGCGCAAGCGCGACTCGAGGACCAAGCGCAGTATAACCCCATGCCTCATTATTTCTACAGTTCCTCGGTAAAAAGAAAACAACGGCTGATAACAAAAATAACAGTTCATCTCTGGGACTACTGCTCTGTTAAAAGCGGTTTGCAGCTTATCGGAGATCATCTCTTTGGATCTTTTTTCCTAGTCGAAGTGGGCAATTATAGTTAATTGTGTGTTTCGTTCATGTACATTATATTTCCTTTCTCTTCGTAATTCCACTCTGTTAACGACGGAACATATTTTTGAACACCTGCTACAGGTGAATATAGCACGTTTTTGTTGCGTGATCGCTCAGGGATGCTGACGTTTTTTTTAATTAATAAGCTTATAGCATGTTGAAATTTGCTGATGTTCTCTAAATTACAATCATATCTTCTAGTCTGCTCCTTAAGATTATTCGCAAACTTAAACGACTGCGCTCAGGAATAAGAAAGAAATGTAAAAACCTTCCCAGCTGTGCTCTGCAAAACAGCAATGGAAAGTAAGAACATCTCATAATTTTTTGATGTTAACATATAGTTTTATTCATTATTTTTTCTTTAAACTCCAAAAATAGAAATAGCTCAGTGACGTCATCACACAACTTCCTTTTTCTACTCACACTTAAGTCGCATAACTCCGGCATATGCCAAAACATTGGCAAATCAAAAGCGTTTCTCGTTTCCACAGAGACCTTAATTGAGGTTGACTTTGCTACATAAGGCAGGAGAGACTATTTGTAGTACACCATTTAAATCCTTGATTTCGGGTCATCTAAATTGAAGAGCTGAATTATTTCTACAGAAGAAACTTTGGATGTAATTTCTTTTCCAATGATTTACCTCAATTTTGAGACCATTCGCCTCCACTAGGATGGTAAGTTTCAGTTTTAACAAGGCATTAATGTTTACAGGGTTTATCCCAAGATTTCATTTTTTCTTGGCAATAAACAGAGTTATTGTTTTCTTTTCTATATTTGCCTTTTACTTCTCCGAGAAACAAAACCATTAAAATTTATCGCGTCCTTAAGATGTGGTACGAAATTATATAGTTCGACTGTTTAATAATGACATACTTTCCTGCTAAGAGTAAGGAGAGTGGGGTAAAGGGGGCAGGGGGTATACCTTGAAAGGATAAAAGTATGGAAATTCACTAGGCAATATTTCAAAGATTAAATATAATATAATACACTTTATTTCAAGAGGGTAGCACGGAATAGTTACAGAAACTAGTAAACTTGTGGCCCTCTATCTAAAATTCAAATTACAACAACATATTCCGAATATACAAAGTCAAAGTGCAAAATAAATAAAACTATGGAAATATAGAAGTTCTGCATCAATATAAATAAGTATAAAAGCTAATGATATGAAAAGAGAAATATATGCAAAATAAGATTAAACTCTGAAATGGTGTAATTCCTTGCCGTTCTTCGAAGAAGATATTTCGATAGTTATTCTTCAATGAATAACTTATTAATCAACTTATAAAGAAATTGAACTTATCTGCAAAATTTTTAGCGGGTGAGTATATGAAGAAAATTCATATTTTGTTGTTCTGATCAGTGGCTACGAAGTTAAATTCTACTTCCTGCAGAGTTTTTATAAATGACAGTGAAGGTGAATGGTCTCCAAATTGAGTAAGTGACGAAATGTCTCTGTTCAAATGTGTGATTTCCTTATCAAAAAGGAAATGCCAAATAGCAAATATTGTGGAAAAAGATTGTAACTTTGAAGAAGGAGGTCTGTAATGTAGGCTGGAAAATACAGGGAAAGCAATTCCGAAAAGGATTTTTCACAAAACGTAACATTTTGGGGAATTCGAAAGAACATTTTTTGGGATGATTTTGCAAATGCATTTGGGTAATATAACCATTATGAACATGTCTAGTTTTAAAGTTCCTCGGTTTACCTTCTCTCTCCCCGATTCGCAGCACGCAAGACATTAGCTATTTTACAATATTAAGCTTTCTGGGCTTCGTATAACTTTTCTTCGCTTTACTGTTATGCAAAGTTGTCTCACAACCCATATCACGTTGACGGTGATTATTGGATGAGCTTTTTGACCTCAACAATACTTCAGCACGATTCAAAGCTGCAGAATTTGGGGAATGCCATTGTTGAGTCTGATCGGGAAGGCTTTTTTTCGAGCTGGGCCCGATGAGTTTTCTTTTCATGTCGAAGGAGTTTTCAGCCGACGAGCTTGAATAGACTGGATTTTTTATCACCAGGCCAGGAATTTTCGAGCTCTTTGCAGATCCTCCAAGTTTCTTTCCAACTGTATGTTTTTCTTTGATCTTCTTGATTGCTTGTTTGTTCTTCTCTTTGCTCGCATTTATCTTGATGAACAGCTCAGAATAGAACGAGTTCACGAATTCGCTCATTTCTTCAACAAAAGCTTCTTTCGAAGCAAAATGTGATGTAGATGATTTGAGTCTTGCAACTGAAATAACAAAAATTTCACGATTGATTGCTCTACCATAAATCGTAAAACTCAGGCTATTTTTTTAAAAGCTCAGCCTCCAAAAGTAAAGAGTCAAATGTAGCAAATTCTCCCGACGATTGCTCCCGTTTTTGAGCGAGTTAGTTGTCTGGTAGCTAATAGTTCCCATCTTGGATTTGCAAAGGGAGAGGAAGGATAAGCTGACAAATATTAGACGGAAAACAAACCTCGTCATCTCCTTCCAGCTGCCAGTCTGTCTTTCTATCAATTGCCTCGCTAGATTACATTTTTTTACCCAACCCAGGTCATCTCGGTCACACCAATCCAAAATTGCGGCCAAGAGAAATCGATCTCGCAATTCTTCCCAAGCATTTGCCTTTATGTGTAATCTATGTTCACATTTGAAATAAACCAAACCAGACACCCTATTTGGTTTCCATTAAACAAAGCAATACCTTTACCTTTGTTTTCCAGAGGAACAAATATCTTATAATGATAAATAAGTCCAACGATGACAGCAACTGCTAACATTCCAATCAAAGAAGCCATCGCGATAACGAACATATCAGAAGAACCATCAAACAGGCCCGTGCTTTGTTCCACATCCTCATCTGATGAAGCTGGCTAAAGTAAAAAAAAGAACGAACAGCGTTTTCAAAGTGCACAGGGCTGTCTGCAATGTACCTTTGGTGGGTAGACTGTGCCACGAATAGCTTGAGATTATACGATTTCTTTAATGATAGAGGGTGGTCGGTAATGTCAGTCAGGTAATGTCTATCAATACTGGAAGCTTATTATTACCTTAGAAACATAGAGTTGCAAAGAGTGCTTTAAAACTCGTTCCGGATAAAGATATCTATTTAGCACCAATTTCCTAATGTTCAAAGGCGCTTTCCAATCTCAAAAAGATAAAAAGAGGTTCTATAAAAGTAATAAAAAAGCTAATTCAACCAAGAAAAGTTTTAAGTGTAATTAGGAAAAACAGGCACTGATGAATTGTTTCTGACATTACACAAAGTACTACACGGTGTTGATGCTTCAGAAAATAAAACAAGCTTTTCTGAGTTGATCGCTCGCGTTTTCCTGCCCTTCAGACAGTTTGATTGGTTTTACCGTGCGTTCTTATTGGTTCTTTCGATATTCTCCTTTTATCTGATTGAACGTTGTGATTTCTTTGCTTTATTTTTACGACAATTAATTGAAGTTTTCTCCTCTAACCCAAAAAGTACCTCAAAAACCTCTGCATACTCCATGTGTTCAAACAAAAGCGTTTTTTTAAAGAAAATGAGACACTTACATCAAGCGTCTCTGTTGTGTTCTGGATGATTTGGATTATTTTGCTTATTTGCATGCTGATGTAATCGCGACATCTCTGTTCCACATTTACTGCTGCTCCTGATAGAACAACTCCATAACCAAATGGTCTGTCCAGAATCTCTTTGACGAATATTTTGTCGTTGAAGAGCTCGTCTTTGTGTTCCGCCGCAACATATGTGTCTAAAAGAGCACCTTCAACTTTTCCATCCTCCAGCGCTGAACGGATGTCCTCAAAGTTGGTATATTTCTTATCTGTGATTCAGTTATAGGTTAGTTAAGACTTATGATTATAAACAAGTTTTCTCACGGCTTTACTGAGCAAAACGCATTTCCAATAGCATTTTTTTTTGCTGCAAGTTTACATTTCCAAGTAAGTTTACTTAGACTTGGTAGTTTAAATAACCAGCGACACAAGCTTGCATATCAAAGATCAACTTGTTTGATATTTTGATATTGATGATATCAATTGGATTGTTAGCCATCACGTCCCCAATAACAAAGTCGGAGAAGAAATGAATGACAACCTAAGCAGTGGCAGTGAATGATAAGAGACTGAAAATTATCCTTGTCATGCCAGCTGCCCTAAAAGAATTTTTTTTCTCGTAAAACACATTTTTTTCATTTTTTTTGACACCTTCAATCTTGGACGAAGGGACCTGCCTAACAAAAAAGTGCTTTTTCTTTCCCACATTAATGTATCAAGGAAAACACGCTGGCTACACGCAGATTAATTGTTTCCTTTTGGTTAGAAAAGTATAGTAGTAATCACAGAAAAAAAGGAAAATTCAGTATTACCTTCATTTACTCTTGCGTTTTTCAAAGTGCCGACGCGTTGCTCTGTAGAGTTTTGAATGGCTCCAATCTGAAATGACATAAATATCCATATACCAAGCAAACTGAAATCTCAAACGTCCAAAGTAATACAATTTTTATCCATTGCTCTGCTAATTAAAAAATCAAAGAAGAGATTGAAGACACTTTCGTGAGTTTTCAGGAGCAAGCAATGAGACGACCAATCAGTCATTTACTAGTTCCATCTATCGATCGATCAATTAATCCATCAATCAGTCAGTTGGCCAATCAATTAGTCGGTCTGTTCTAAATCGACAAATAAGTCCATTTATTCACCGATACTTAATTAACCATTTGATAATCAGTGCATTGTTTGTCATTATTATGCAAATCCATTGATTTTGTTGCAGAAAAATTTGCTGGTGAGATTCCATCCAAAGCGCAAAGAATAGTTAGAAACGTGTTGTGAAAGTCTTCGAAATAACTCACCTTTGTGCCATAGAGGGTAACGGGATATGATATAGTTGAAGACGTGAGCGCTGAACAAATTGTACCAATCAGAATTGAGATAATAACTAGACCAGTCAGGGTCCATGCGATACCAAAAATACGAGCAGGAACAGAACGGGGCGAACGATCTCCATAACTGTTTTAAGAAGAAAAAAAAAGCAACAAACAAATGATAAAGGTCCTTAACGAAGTTCATGCGACCAAAAGTTATTTTTTGTGCTGTTCTCACCCGACAGTTGTCATGGAGATAAATGACCACCAGAATCCTTCACCGACGCCTTTGCTGAAAGAGGCTGGAAATTCATCCGGGTTTTGCTTCATGTCCTGTTTAAAAATATTACGTGAAAAAAAGGTTTAAGAGAATTCTTTATACTTCTAATAAACTACCGCATCTGATCTGCACGAGGCTTGACAATGTCGTTTCAAAGAATTGTCGAATAAGAAAAAAAGACACATGATTTCAACAGAAGAAAAGAAAGAAAATCATGTCTATTTTCATAAGGCTTATGGCTTAAACGAGGGACGATTCAGGGAAAGAGAGGTAAAACGGTTTTATATTCAAAAAAATAAATTAAACAACATTGCCACCACTTCACCGATTTACGCCTCTACGGGGAATGAGCCCACGCCTGTTCGATGCTAATTCGGTACAAAGCCGCTTGTTTAGAGCGTGGCAAATATTGATGGAATTTCTTCCTCGCTTAGAGGAATCTCTTATCAAATAATTTGTGTGAGATGAACCAAATAAATCCAATTTCATGTTTTCCAACAGGTAAATACTTGTTATATCTACTCACCAGAACCCATACAATAAACCCTGCGATGAACGCCATACAGCCTGAAAGCACTACCAACGGAGCGCAATCCAACACAGCACTTATCATGTTCCGGGCCGCTGTTCCAGGCATCCTCTTCACTGCAATAAACGCTAGTCCTGGAGACTCCACAAGGTTTATGTAGACATTACTTCCCATGAACCTTGTGATGTATTCGTTGCCATAAATCGGGAAACTTATCTGTGGGATATTATCAATGTCAGCTAGAACTCCTAAGAGACTTTTCTTGAAGGCATCTTTTCCTTTTCCGTTTGAGTCAGTTTTAACTGTAGTACGACCGTATTCGGGACAGGTGTCGCAAGCCACTTGAATCATGTCAATGACAATGTTACTCAATATTCCACCAAACTTCTTGTTCTGTCTGTTCACTCTTAGATATGGAGAAGCTGACCAGTAGTTAGTGTAAAGGATTTTCGGACAGCGACAGGTTTCTAAAAGAGAAGGAAAGACGAAAAAAAGAAGAAAACAAATTCCATTGTTTTTTTATCAGAAGGACAAAAATCAACACTCACCAATATGCTAATGTCCTACCCTCCCACTCACCTCTCCGTCGTCGAGAGAACCAAATCACGACACCATATAAAGAAGCGGTCTGCATTACTTATCTCCTGGGGGGGGCGGGTGTTGGAGAATTTTTTTTTGTATCAAGATATAATTTACCTCATCCCCCCATAAGATTCTGTAATATGCTTATGAACCCCTTTCTTGCCAGTTAATTGGCAGTAAATTTCAAGTAAAGTTCTGAAAACAATTTACAATGAGGCTGCTATCATTTTTCTCTTCTCCTGGTATTTCACTCCCGCATCAAACTCACCACCATAAACATAATCGCTATACGGGCCCACGCCCTTTTGAGTGAACGCCGCCACTTTAATTTCGTAAATTGAGTAGGTTTGAACTTTCAAAAATATGAAGAGATCCGTTGATTTTGCTATGGCTGTTTCCTCCTCCCATGGAAGAACTTCCTTTTCAGCTGTTACAATTCTTCGATATTTTATGGAATACCCCATGAGAAGACCACCGACATAACCAAAAGGCACAGGACTCCAGGTGACTTTAATGAATTCTGCAGCTTTCAGTCTTTCAGCAGCTACGCTTTGAGGAGGCTTGCTAGGCACTAAGTATAAGAAAAAAAGCTCCTGACAAAACCATAGATTGATTGATAAGATTTCAGAGCCTTAGCGAAAGACTGCTGAAATATTCCAGACTTCTCCTGAAAATCTAGCTAGCTCGGAAGCACTCAACCAATTTCAAATCTTAAAAATATTATGCATCACAATATTCTTCCGCGTTATTCTTCCGCCCAGCTGTAAAACCTACGCTAAGCGTCCTTCATCACATTTCTATGTTCATGACTGCTTCATCCTCTATCAAGAAAGCTTGTGAAGATATTAAAGAAGATTGTCATTTGTAAATTTTGATAAGCCATCCTTGACCCTGTGCCTTTAAAAATCCTCTATACTGTCTTCCATATATTTCTTGATAAGTCAGCCCTAATAATCTGTTGTTAAATCAGTCAATATCCCCCATATATTGTTTCTTCTCCCTATGAACTCTTTAAATGGAAATATGCTGCACGGAGACATTTTTTAACTCCTGGAAATAAAAGAGTTAACTGTGAATAGAAGAGTGCATAAACTCACCATCTCCAAACGTATAAGCGATGTCAGAATACTCTTCGCCACAGCCTTTTGATGTTCTAGCGCAAACCACAACTTTGTATGGTGTGAAATATTCCAGATCTTTTAAATGTATTTCATATTCATCTACACCTAGTGTCTTGCTCACCCAAGGCGATGACCCATCATCTATTGCGTATCTCACCTCGTACCCTAGAAGTACTCCATGCACATGGACTTGGCTGATTTGTTCCCAGGACACACGGATTGAATTCTCACTTGTAGATTTAATGACGCTATTGGGAGGCGGTTCACTTGGCACTGGGTAGAGAAAAAAGTAGTACTAAGTTCAATATAGAAAGGTTATAAGAACAGAAAAGTATTCAGCTTGTTGAAGAAAACGTAACTCATCCGCATTACAAATGAGATAAAGCAAGGGACAATGTCACGTAATTGACAAAGAATTGTATATGGTCTACTCTCTAGCGCAACTGTTGTGATCCCTCAAACCTGAATAATTTAATTTCAGCAATGCCACACCTATATGGTGGCTCTTACTTCGATTTTTACCGAATCAAATTGAAATTTGGGGTGTTTGTCACGGTGGGAGAAAAAAAGGAAATCACAGACAAAGTCAGCTCACTTTGGCAACCCTTTCAACTCCGACAGTAATTAACCTACCATTTATTTGCATAGTTTTACAAAAAATGTCGTACAAACAGATGTACAGGATCAACAGGGGGGTCATTTTGATATAACACACAGTTCTCTAAGCTGATTTTTATAGATTTATTTGACGTGCTAGCGAGAGGCCTGGCCCAGAAACTGAAAATTTTCTCCTCATATTTCAGACTCACCGTCCTCCTGAGTGCTGACAGAGACTGCCTTACTAGACGCTCCATTTCCGCTGCTTGTAAAAGCATACACCCGGATGGTGTAGTTAGTAAACTTTTTTAAATCCTCAAGCACTGCTTTTGAGGGATTGGGAGGTAATGATTTCATAATATCTGGTTGGAATTTTCGATTGATTTCTTTGTACACTATAACATAGCCAAGCAGTGGAGCAGAAGGTGGCTGGAAGACAGCAGTCCATTCCAACTCAATGCTCGTCGAAGTGGTACTAGTAGCCTCCGTGATGAGCGGAGCTCCCGGTACTGCGGAACAAAAATACTGTCAAAGCTATCCAAATCACGTAATGCGTGCTGAGCAGAGATTTTGATGGTTTAAAATGTATTTTAGCCCGCTCTCACGATTGTTCAGACTGTTTCGTTTTTAATTTCTTCAGTTCTCATAATAATGGCCATACAGCTTATGATCTACGCGGCCTAATTATGTTTTAGGCCCTCAGCTCTTAGAGTTGATCTTTGCCATTATGTACTGGCTTGGGCTAAAATGCCTCTTGGACCCGGAACATACTCAATGCCGAAGTAAATATACTATGTCGTTTTATTATTTGAAGGTCTTTAGCGTCTCCTTTTTAACATAAGTTATAAGACACTTTGGCAGCTTAAAAATTGAAACCTAACAAGACATTTTCATTAAAGACTACGCAATTGCGAAGAGGAAGAATCATCGATGAGCCACACTTATTTTGCAAAATTTTGGATTTTTTTCATTTTTTCCAGAAGTCTTCGGTATATTAAGCGCCAGCTCTCAGAGGTAGTTACAGCTGACGTCTCTAGACATTTTAAGAAATATTTATATCTTACATCTTTGTCAACGATAAGCCAAAGGCGTGAGGAAAAGAACTATAGGCCAAATCAGAGTCGTCCTTGATTGGAAGTCGTCAAAATCCAAAGAAATTACGAAGGCTTATTAGAACAAAATATAGTCTCGCAGTGGAACAATGCAGTGAGCTCAGAGCCAAAACTAGCAAAATGCCCGAAGGGTACTAGCTTCTCAAGTTAATGATGGAGCAGCGCAATCCCGTAATGCTATTTACACTCATCAGTTGAGAATTACTTTGCTTACGTACCATTCGAGGCTGTGATATTAAGCAACTCAGCTGAAGTTTCCCCCAATGCACCTCCCGCTATTTCTTCTTGAATTGAAACGATCTGTAATGAGTCTATTCCAGGGTAGGTAACGTTAAAACTAGAAATAACACTTCCAGGTCTGAAAATGAAGACGAATTAAAGCCATCATTTTCGAATACAAATCTTTGATAACATGATGTTATATTGTTTAGTGCGCTTCATCGTGTAATAGTGAGGTTTAAAGCCTCATACATGACTTGCATGAAACTACCGCAGGTATATTTTTGCTTCTCACAAAGTGGATGCTAGTCTATCATAAGTTACACTCCACCAGTAAGTCAGGCTGGTACTCTCTAAAACTTGTCAGTTTCTAATAAATCCTAAACATAACTTACATAACGTACCTGAACTCTAAAACCACCACTGTAACATCTTCATCTCTTTTGTTATAAAAATTGATTACCTAGAGAGAACGACAAAAAAACAAACAAACAAACAAACAAACAAACAATAATAGCAAAACGTTAATAAGGAAATTAATCTCGAACTAAACTTAGCCAAAATCAAAACTAGAAAAATCTTAACTCCAACCCTTAGCAAATCCCTAACCCCGCATCCAGAGTCCCGTGCCTCGATTCTCGTATTTCGCATCCCAAAGCCCGTACTCTGTGGCCTGATTCTCTCATCCTTAACCCTATTTCCTGCTGCGCTTCGAGCAATTCTTACGCTTCTTTCTTGTGCTCAAAACTTCCTTCATGCATCCATACTCCTTGTATACGCGCGTTACACATGAACCAATTTTGAGATTTTTTTACAATTTGACTGCCCAAAAACCGGCATCAGTGCCGCCCCGTCAGTAAAATGCACTGGCAATTATGCTTACATAAATCGTGTAACAGACTAAAATTGTCGTAACACAAATGACCTCTTTCTTAATTGTATCTTCAAGGTCCATGTAATCTTCAGTTTCCACACTAGCTAGATTGCTGTTCCAGTCTCTACTTTTTAACTTGAGTTTGTAGTTTATCATTTCAGCTGAAAATCGAAAAAAAATAGTTATTGGCAGATGCATTAATATTTTTTGTCATATAAATGGACCTTGAAAGGTTACCGAATATCTCGATCGAAGAATTAAAGTCATAGAAAGTAAACCTACACATCGTACAAGCAACACCGAACCTGGACAACTTGCCAAATTACAGCTCTCCGTTTCTGTGGGTAAACCTTCGCAGTTTTTCCCTCCAAAAGCTGGTGCTGGGTTATCACATCTGCGTTTTCTTGTTTTAGATCCGCCATTACAGGGCTTGTTACAGTTGGGCCATTCATTCCAGTCGCTCCAGTTGCCGTGAACTTGAAAATGCCAGAAAGATTTAAGAAGTTAATTTAATGCGACAAGAGTACATTTTCATGAAAGGACCAGCCACTTCCAAAATAAATTGACGCCGAAAACGTTTGATCTCGGTAATAAAAAGTATATTACTCATCTCATGGGTGCTTGGTATAGCATAGAGTAAACCGGAGACCCGTGGGATATCGCTGGCCGCAGAAATGAAGATTTCACGGTATGATGCTGAACCACTGAGCAAAAGAGAAGTCGTTGGTTAGCCAAACCACTCCTTTTCCTCCTCTATCTATCCACGCTCAAGACGCTTGTAAAATTTCTGATCGTAGCAGTATACTCCATGCTACTAATGCTTAGCTCAATATAGAGTATTCTGAACTATCTCGGCGGTTGGGTATTAGAACGCCATATCTCGAGGTCTAAAATTCCATTAATCTAAGGAGGCTCGAATTCTCCTCTTTCTTACGTTCATTAAGCTTAACAACAACAACAACAACAACAACTTTTCGTTTAAACTTTTTAGAAGCTTTCCTACCTATCCTATTGCCACATGTATCACCGATGTATTCTGAGGTACAATTGCACGTGAAATCCTTCAGATCAACTGTCCTTGTACAATTACCATCGTTTTTACATGGATTCGGGAGACAGGGATCGTCTGTTGAGAGATATACCCAAAGCAAAGCTGTTAAACTTTTTAAACATGCTGCAGCTCAAAAATGATCTTTGATGATGATGCCTAAGCTAGAGATTCGAAATTTCTATCTTTTGAGTTGAGTTCGTTGCGTACACTTGTTAATCGCGACAATGGCAGACAAGTATAATCTCTTTGCGACATAAATATAACACTCTCAAGGTCTTTTAAAATTCTCTGTTACGTTTCATACATAATATTTTCTCATAAAATATTTAGAGATTCTATGGATATAAACTGTACGCATACATCTCTATGAAATACACATCATTACGATTTTCAAGCACATATTGAACCAGCATTCAAAACTATGGCACGTCCTGGGATGATGTTGTTTCGTAAATATTATGCTCATTTTTTCTAAAAAGTAAAGTTATCAATTATTCTGGTAAACACGATAACACCTTTCAGAAGAGAGCAATCAAAACCGACAAATTCTGAAGAGCAGTTGCAACTGTATCCAAGAAGGTTGTTCTCCGCTGTGCACATCCCGTCATTGTTGCAGGGGTTGTCCGAGCATCGGTCACCTGATGAGGAACTTTGACTTAGAAAAATGCAAATATATTCAATACCTTGCAATATAAATACATAGTTCTGACTTCCATGAGAGACTGCTAAATAGTTAAGTTCTCACTCAAATAAGGCCTACAAAGAAGAAAATAAACTTGATAAATTGATGCAACTTTATGACTGGTTGATATATAAAGAAATGGGCAGAATAGTTTACGTATAAACAAACGGATGAACGGACTTCAATTAAAGGATTTATGAAATCACTAAGTCTTTGGCACAATTATTGATTGCACTTTTGGTGCATTTCTTATACCTTGCTCGACGCCGCAGTTAAATCCAATATACCCTGAAGGGCAGCTGCATTCAAAACCCAGCGGGTTACTCTCCGCTGTACAAGTTCCTCCATTCAGACAGGGCTCGGGTGAACACGGGTCACCTGTAGAATAGATAAAAAAATGAAAAAAGTCTGAAAAAAGTCAAATTCAGAGGGAAAAACTTGATATACGTCCGACCTAGTGCATCAAGTGAATTTAAGATCTGGAAAGTTGTCTTTGTTGAAGGAGGAAAACTAAAATAACCTCTGAAAAACCCCCAGAATATGGATGACAATTGAACCAAACTTAGCCCCTATGTAAATACAGATACGTGAACCGAACCCGAGCCAAAATGATTGCGCGGCACTTCGCATGCATCTCGTTATTCCTGCTTCTACCACCAAAAAAACACCTTTTAAAGAGTGTCCTAATGACTGATTGTACTTTCAATTGAGTTCTCTTTTGCGTTTAGTTTAATTTATTTTCATAACATTATCTATTAGCATTCATCTCTTTACTTGTAATCTTATTTGCCCTTATAATAAAATCAAGAGGTCCCTTATTCAGTTCCTTTACGTTTTGCAACATACACAGCCTCAATGCTGTGCGATTGGACTTTTTTTAATACGATGCTTTGTGCTCGTCACCTCCTTACACATCATCCCGCCCTCTAATAACATAAGTGACCATAGCACCTGACTCAGATCCACAGTTATAACTTGAGTACGACGATGGACATGCACACTCAAAATACGGCCATTCATCGATGTATTCACAAGTTCCTCCGTTGAAACAAGGACTAGGGGAACACTGATCAGCTGTTAATAAGGAGGAGAACATTTAATCTGAAATCTGTTGTCATTTTAAAACTTCCATTTTATTTGTTTTAGTTCTGCTAGTCCAGATATTGTTTTAGTTTACTGATAAGTCAAGAGAGTCATTCTGTCATCCTCTTATTTTGACATGCTGTCAGCCTATCACGTTTTCATTTCATCACTCCATCACTCTGTAATTCTCTCATTCAGCCATTTTTTCATTAATTCAACTAATTTATACTTCTGTTATTCTGTCAATCTTCCCTTATGTGTCTCTTTCAACCCTCCATTTTCGGTCACTATATCCTTCCGTTTAGATGCCTTTCCATCTTTCTTCCTTCTGGCAACCTTTCATTTTGTTATTTCAGTCTGTCTGTCAGCCTGTAAATTTATTGGTTCATTCCTCCATCTGTGTTCTTGTTTTTTTTTTTTGTTTGTTAAATGATGTAATCATATAATTACTCCATCTTTTATCTGTTTCTTAAATTCTTGGTCTATGTATTTGTTTGGTGGTCTAAAGAACGACATAATTAGGTTCCTTACGTATTTGATACCAGCAATTATGGCCCAGGTATCCAGCTGAACAACTGCATCTGAAGTAGGGCCAGTGATGAAGGAACAAACAGGTACCTCCATTTAAACATGGCTGACTAAGTGAGCATACATCGCCTGTAATGAGATGGAAAAAGAGGATGTTATCTAGATTTAACCTGAACATGGCGAGCTTTAATTGAAACTAGAGAAGTCCCTTACCAATCTCACATCTATCACCATTGTATCCCGAAGAACAACTGCAGGTGTAACCTCCGGTTATTAAGTTACGGTTACAGGTTCCACCATTCAGACAGGGATATGATAAACAAGAATCTACAGACATTTCAAACGATAATTAAAAAGTTTGCAAAATAATTGAGGAGAGAGATTAGAGTGCGTCTGGGAGAAAAGCGTTGATCAGTAGAAAGATTCACAAGATTATTATTGTCGGTGACTGTGTCAAGTACCTAAGGTTTGTGTACCGCTTTTCTGCTCACCATCCATGATGGATAGCGAGTTATGTAAAGTTGGCTAACTATGAACAATTATAAACTAAATAACAAGCTTTAATGGCTACCAAATACATGCCAAAACGTTAAGATTATGCGATCTCGATTTTTCCATGAATGAAAATTGATTCGGGCCTCGCCCTCATCAAATATTACACGAAAGAAATTTCGTTCGACACCAGTGTTATATTGTTGACGACCACGGAATAGACGATTGTGAGTTTAAATCCAGAGCAAATAATATAATTGTTTCAGTATAAATCAAATGGATATACAGAACCTTGTAACAAGAGAGAATCATGATTTTCATTGTAATTCGTTTTCAACCGCTTAAGGCTATTCTTGCAGGCACAGTTGTCAATCAGACTCAAGTATTTTTGAGAGATCGCTGGAAGATGCATTCTTTCCATTCATACCCGAAATTTGCTTTTAATTGCTTTCAGATGTTATACTGATTGTGTTTTATCTAAAACTCTTTATTACCTCTACATCCATAGAGCTCTATCCTCAATGCTATGTTATTGTGCCACTGCCTTGTATAGAAGCGAAAGAAACTCGCTCTGACTGGTGGCTCCAGTTCATGACGGGAAACGCTGCTACTGTCTGTATTTGCAACAAATAACTGAAATTGGAAAGAAGGTAATCAATGAAAGATTGATAAGAAAATTTAAACTGTAAAAAGCGACGAATCAGTCACTCGCCACCGTTTAGATGGAGGATGGGACACTCCATCTTAGAGCATATCCTGAACCCTCTTCATCGGATCTGAGGTATTGAATAATATTTATCACAGTTACGGTGATGATGAACGATGAACTTAGTAAAATTAAAGCTTAAGTGCAAGCTGAAGAAACTAAACACAATTTTGAGCCTTTCGTTTTAACCACATTCCATTTATACTTTTTTTAAATCACGACAATACACCTGAGCTTATCTCAAGGAATTAAGCGAATCCTGGCATTTCTAAGACTTCATAAAAAACATTCAGGGTGTTGTTGTTGTTGTTGTTTTATATTTCCCTTTTTTTTTGTTCTTTTTTTTTAAGGTTTCTTATTCCTGAGAAAAGCCGAAACAGCCCACGTGTGCCCTTTGCACCTCTCTGTCAGATTGATGAATGAATGGTAAAGCGTTCAACATTATCAATCCAAGGTCCTTTTACATAATAAACAAAATAATACACAGTTACCTGTAGGTATCGACTTTTCGTCGAGTGTTCAAATTTTTTTCAACAGGTGAGCACAGCAATCCTTAAACATTGAATACTTGAAGAGCAATTTTATACCCTCGCCCATGGATTATTCTCTATTTCACTCACCTTGGAGTGGATATCCCCATGACCCTTGTATAACTGCGCTCGTACTCCAGCTCCCCAGTACCTCAGCAGGAAATTTTTGACCCATGCTCCTCTTTTACCCTGTTTTCCTTGGGTAGCTACACCAGTGACCCAGGTCAGCTCGTTCCCCAAATTAACCTGCAACCATTGATCTCTATGGTCCAGTAAAGGTACCCATGACTTTGGCTTCTTTTTGTTCTCGTAGTGCAGTCTTGCATAGCGAACGCTAGAAGAATTGTCTTTTTCCGAGGATGCAATAAGCTGATGGTCTCGTATTGCACCACTTTGCATCCCAAGAGGCCCGTGACACTCTGTTGTTAGAAAAAAAATGTTCTGATTGAATATCAGAGTAAAAGTACGTCATAAAAAGCTACAAAGATCTTTAAATGTTTTTTTGTCAAATGTCGGGTGATGACTTTTTTTTAACGAAACACTCATTACTCAGCAAGTCAAAAATTTTGTGCCCCACAATTAATTCTCATGTACGAGATTTCTAACCGTCTGTTGACCTGTCAGTCAGTCGATCTATCCTTCAGTTCCTTTGTCAGTCTGTCCGTCTGTCACATTTTTAGTGTGTGAGTCGGTCAGTGTGTCATTTGGTCAGAAAGTAGGGGTGTCAGTCTGACATACAGTTTAACAAGGTAATTTGGTATTATCAAATGAGTTGATAACGCAAATTGGCCGCCGTTAAGAGTTTCAAAGTTAAAGTTTGGAGCGTTAGCACTTCCTCAGAGTCTATCGGTCTGCTAGGCTATCAATCTTGATAAGCTGATCTGTTTGGCGGTCAGTCACTGCGAGGCAGTGGTTCTTTCAACCTGCCATTCTGTCTGTCTGATCTACTTATCCCTGTTTGTTCAATTTATTCATTTGCCTGTCCCCTCGTTAGTTCGTTCATTCATTAAGGAACCTTGCTAGAACTCTTTTATCATTGTAATGCCAAAGAGCAACTGATGATTGCTATAAGCGATATATTGGTAAACAAGAAATGTAATTACGTTTTGTGCTACAGTCGTTCCCGGTGTACCACATGAGGCATGTACACTTGAAGCCATCTTGCGTATTACTGCAGTTTCCGCCGTTTTGACAGGGGTTTGATAAACAAAAGTCTGTATAACATACAAACACGAAAGAATACCGACGTTAAATCTTCCCTAGAGAACTAAAGCCATCGAGAGCTCAACAAGAAGTAACCAATTTGCAATGTTGTCATGATATCGACATGTTTAGTTTCCTTTTGCCCTCTCAAATGTGTTGACATTGTGTGTGGTTGTTATATGTATGCATGAATGTATGTGTGCATGTATGTATGGGTGTATGCATGTATATAAAAGATGAGGTATGTAAAATTCATTGCAACTCCCTGGTACCTGGATTAGCAATGGCAGGAATGGTGAAAAACTCTTAGAAAACGGTTCGACATATCAAAATATCTAACAAGAGACCAAAGGGCTGCAGAGGGTTACTATTACTTCCTACTATAAGTTTATGTTAAATTGACGTTGAGAAAATTGTACTGTCTACTCCATTGTACCCTTAAATCTTCGGCCCTACCCTCCAAAGTGGCACACAGAGAATCAGTGTACATCGGTGGACATGCACAAGTGTAGGAGCCACTGGGATCACTGGTGCAGGTGCCATTATTCAGGCATGGATTGCTCGAACAGGGATCTGTACAACATGAATAAAATTCGTTAGTGGTAAGCCATGAAAATAAAAAAAAATACCAATCACCAACAGTTTTAAAAGTTGTTATCACAAACGCACAAGAATATTTGAAATATTGTCAATGATGAACACGGCGGAGCAGGTACATAGTCAGCTTGTCAGTCAGCCAGCTAGAATTTTTCAGTAAGTCAGTCACTAATAATCAAAGATTCTGTCAATCGATCAGCCGGTTTTTCTCTCTATTTGCCTATGAGCCACTCAATCATTCTCTGGGTCAGTAAGTCGAAGTCAGTAAGTCAGTGAGTCCGTGGGTCAGTCGGTCAGTAAGTTAGTTGAAGAGTCCGCCGGTCGGTGATTCAGTGAGTCAATGAGTCAGTGAGTTAGGGAGTCAGTGAGTCAGTTAGTTAGTGAGTCAGTGAGTCGGCGAGTTAGTGATTTAGTGGGTCACTGAGTCAGTGAGTTAGTGTGTCAGTGACTTAGTGAGTAAGAGAGTTGGTGAGTCAGTGTGTAAGTTAATAGGTTTGTGACTTTAGTACAGTGAGTCTTTCTTTTTTTTTAATTTCATATCACGCTGTGCATCATATACTAAATAATTAGTCTTAAAATAAATTTTAAAAAAAGGTTTAGATGTTGTGCATCATTCAAGTAGCTTTCATCCAAAGCTTCAGGTTTGAATTGGAAACTAGCAACTGTTGATCGTTCTTGATGAAGACAAATAGAAAAAATGCTTGAATCTTTAATTACCACTGCAACCATATAACTCCACTCTCATTGCAATATTGTTGTGCCACGCCAGCACTTCAAAGCGAATTTTAGATGCTCTGATAATGGGGCTCAATTCGTGTCTGACAATACCATTACGATCTGTATTTCCTTGGAACACCTAAAATTGGTAAAATATAACAAGAAAAGAAAACAGAACTATTGATACGTGAAAGACGTTGACACTTAAGACAATGAAGTGGCACTTCTTAACAGTACTATTACTGCTACTACTTCTGCTATTATTACACTCACTACTTCTTCTACTACAACAACTACTACTATTACTTTTAATAATACTACTACTTCTACTACTACTACTACTACTACTACTACTACCCCCACTACTCAATGAATATTATGTGAGTGATCTTCCCATTAATGAACATTGAATAAAGCCTGAAAATTTTTTAGGCCTGTACGGGAGCTTTACTAGGTTAGCTAACAACAAATTTTTGTTTTTTATTGTAAACTGTAAAGATGATGTTGATGATAGTAATAATATATAAAGCTATAATCATAAAAAAAATGAAAATTATAAAAGATTCCTATGAAACACGATAAAAAGTTATAGTCCACCGCTAAAAATGTTATTTTTTCAATATTCAAGTTTTCTTTTGAATTGTACAAATTTCTGCCATTTTGAAGTCCAATTTCAGCAGTCAAGTTATTAAACAATATGCAACATTCAAGTGTTACGAATATTAATTTCCCCGTGAACAAATTCAAGTTATTTCTAACATTCAAGTTTCCTTTTTAAACATATACAAAATACTGGCTGCGCGTTTTTCAACATTCAAGTTTTATTATCAGTTATTGTTGGTTTTAAACCCTCAAGTGTTAATTTCAACAATGAAATTTTTTTTTAAACATTGTCTTCACTTTTAGATACAAAAACCTTTCTTTTCATTCAAATTCGTTCCTTATTGCCATCAATTAGAGTTCAAACACACCTAAAAAGATCAACGTTTAAGTTTTTACATCAGCAATCAACTATTCTCTTTAATTCCTGAGTCAAGTCTTTGCATCAACATTGAAGTCTTCGTTTGAAGAATGGGTAATAAATTATTCGCTCAAATTTAAGTTTGTTTCAACCTTCTAGACGATTCGCAAAAAAATGTGACTTCTTATAGAAGTGTTACCAAGCTTCTGCCACTTTAAAGAGTTGTATCGCTCAAAGCTTGTATATATCATACTCACCTTATAAAAATTCCCCTTGTTTGTCTTTGTAGTTGCGCCAATTCGAATTCTTGTATTTTAAATAGTATTTTTTGACCCACTGATCAGCGTCTTCTCTCCCTTGTGTCGCTATAGCTGTCAGAACAGTGTCGGTTGTATCGAAAACAATTTGCAAATGCTCAACGACAGATAAGACACCAGCGACCCAACCTCCGCTGTAGTTCCCTTGCCCTGTTAGGTTCAGCCTGGCCAAGCTTGCTCTGGTGTAAGAATTCCAAGTCGAACTTGCAGTTACACTGATATTTGGGATTGCGCCACTCTGCATGCCCAAGGCACTAGCACAGTCTAAATTATTTTTCAAAAAGTCAGATACTAAAATATGAGCAAACAGGCCAAGCCACGCAAGTAGCTGTACAAGATGTAACAACAAATCCAAAGTAATCTCGAAAGCGCAAAATCATAAATCGGAACTTCTCATTAAACATAACTATAGGAACTAATGACAAATCAAAGTAGAACTCTTTCAATAAATAGATGAATAAATAAATGGCATATAGAAGCAGTGACATGTAAAAGATACTGGATGGTTTGCCATAAGATTTAAGAGAACAAATGCCCCTACTGTCTCTCTTTTTTTCTCCTCAAGTAGTCACAATTTTCTGTGTTTTTCGTTTGTTTTTTAGAATGTGCTCAGTGTTTCTGATCATTATTATTATCGTTATTTGTCTTTTTTATATTCACTATGTTCCGTTAATAATAGTCCACACATGATTCCTGTAATTTTAGTCTTATTAAGGGGAGGGGAGGGGAGGGGGGAGGGGAAAGCTGATAGTCATAAGCCCTAAGTTTTCAAAAGAACCTAACAGGAAAAATTTTATCAGGTTATTTATGTATAAATATTTTGAATGTTTGCTATTGGAAACTTTTTTTAATGCATATCAACCTTAAGGTTTTTACCCTCATAGCTGTTTACATCACAGTTGTCGCCAGAGTATCCAAACATACAACTGCAGGTATAAGGATTGGAGTCGTTGTTGCAGGTACCACCATTCGAACAAGGATTGGGTGAGCATGGATCCTCTGAGGGAGGCATCATCGGAGGCTGAGGCCCTGGCGGAGGGGCTGTAATAAAACATTTTAAAGTCATTATAAATGGGTAGGTCAATTGTAGTGAATGTGATACCTAGATGAAACAGTCCACAAACTTGAACATTCCACAGAAAATTACTCTAATTCCACAGAACATTACTCTAATTCCACAGAACATTACTCTAATTCCACAGAACATTACTCTAATACTAAGTTAGACTTGTGATGTAACTATCTAACAAAAATTTAGAACTAACTGTCATAAACATGACAAACCCAAATGTTGCTTTAAATTTGAAAGAGGTCTCTATCGTTACCCAATCAGTGCACCACGTCGGGTTGGATCAAGAAAAATAAGTCGCAGCTTTTAATGAATGACAGAATCTCCCCTTTCAAAAATATAACAGAACTCGGCTAATATAGCCATAGTACCCTCACGCTCAATTAATAACACATATATATAACATGATGGACTTAATTTGAGTCGAAGTAGTCATAGATTTTACCATCCACACATTCAGATTGCATTCCATTATTCTTCAAAACGCACAGTTTCCCGTTCGGACATTTATCCCAAGAGCATTTATCGTCCGCTGAAAAAGAAGATGATTTTTTTTTCTTTTTTCAAGTTGTGATTGTATGCGATTTCCTAAGCTCGACAATTTCTTGCAAGCATCTCTGAAAGACATACAACAACGGGCAAATCATCGCGAATTATTAACGTAGTTTGGACTATATTTCAATGGGAACGATACATAACTAGATAAGTCCCAAACCTATGGCGAAATGTACATTTTTTCCCATAGAGATATCTCGTAAAAGCCTAGCGAAACATATCATTTTCGCTTCACGTTAGGGCAAATAATCGTCGACCAGAAATGGCCGCAAGAAAGTTCATGAACTGTGTCCAGTTTACATCGTGAGACAGTTATGATTAACTGGTTATTATTTTTGCCGTTTATGACTGAAACAAGGTCGTTCAAGCACCGATACAAATAAGTCCCCACGTCTCAAAGAAAAAACAAACCAAAAACAAAACAGAAAGAAAAAGCGGTTTATCAAGTGTCCTTTCTCTCCACAAATTGTAAGGTGCAGGAATCCTTAAAGATGAAGCAATTCCAGCATATTCAAACGAACAATGTAAACTTTAAAAGCCGTAAAAAAGGTATCAACTAGCTGTAGCTTCGTGGTGTGTATAGCAATAACACTTCGTGAAACGTCATGAAACTTGAACCATGCGTAGTAAGCGGGATGACACAAGCAAGAACTTTCTGGACGACTTAGTCAAAAAAGTGAGCAAAACAGCAAGCCGAAGAGGAAGAATTGAAAATGAGAAAGGAATATACAAATACCAAAAATTTAAATCTGTTACTAAAGCGTGTTAGCTAAACTAAATTCTATCTCACCCAGTACACAGGGCAGCACAACTTACCAATACCATTTGTACAGTAACGCCATCTTTTGCTGCCGCAGCTCCTTATCATAAACAGATCGTATAAATAGAATTCGCCGCAGTTCATTACAGCAAGGCTCTTTCTAGAAAAGCAATTGTTATTTTCTGTAGCCACACAGAGCGTAAGGTTAAGTTCGCCGACGGCGTATGACGGATGATCATCTACAAGGTAAGCTCGAGAGCCTGCATTACAAGTACCCCAGGGAGGGAGACTGGACGCCAGGGCATTCCCTGCTTCTCCAGAAACTCGGAACCAGCCCCACTTTCCGTCTAAGTCAGTGGCATCACACTTATTTAAATTTGTTTGCCTTGAACGATCACTTTCATTCAAAAACTTGTAAGTTCCTTCGCAAGGATTACCTGGAAAAGAAAGAGGAAGTGAAGATCTTGCAAGCAAATTTATCCATTCCGCCCACTTTCCATATGGGCCCGATTCTCGCATCAATCCAATTTAAGAGGAAATTACCAATCATGAGTTTCACGAAATTTGCTCCAAAGGACATTTCGTACCTGAATTCTTAAAGGTTCAGATAGAGCCGACTTATTTTCTGAACTGATCCCAATTTCTAACAGATCAAATGTGATCGATGAATATGTTTCCATCTAAGTAAAAAATTTGCAGATAAGCAAACAAATTAACAAAGTTCCGTTTAGTCAATTTGGTGCTGATTTTCATTAACCAAATTTTTAGACCGGTGGACTTTGTAAAGATTAAAGAGCTCAGCTGGAACCTACCACTCAATTAAACACAAAATTATACCTTAAGAGGGCCTACATTCTCTCTTCTCCAGCTATACTAGGACAAATCTCGTGTCAAAGACCGATCCTAAAAGTCCTCGCGCGCGTGTCTTTTCTTTAAAAAACAACGACTGGGAGTTATCGTACGGGGGCAAAAACAACGACGGAGTTATCGTCTCGGTATATACCTTATCTGCGATCCATATGGTATGCAATTCTGATCGTTCATTGTTTTAAATGACCTACACATCCTTTGAAATCACATGGAATCACTTCTAACAATTTAAGTGCCATTTTGATACGTGATATCATGCATTCATACATCAGTATGTATGGACTCGGCTTACGCGCGATTGGCAAGCTTTGAATTTTAAACGCAAGAGCTCCGTTGAAAAGTTTTTTTTTCTGTTCTTTGTTTTCATCGAAAGGATTCGTTTCTGAGTCTTTTGCATAGCCGAGTGGAATAAAATTTGAAGAACTAGCAGTTTCTAATCGATTTTTTAGCGCATTTTCAGCGTAGCTACTTTCGGTGCAGATGCAGGGCAGGTGATGTATATAAATAGCTCTTCAAGTGCGTGTTGCGTTTTCATATTTCTATAGAAAGTGAGATTTAGCTACCATAACTGATGAAAGCTTTTAAAAAAATAATATCTTGAGCATCTGAAAATTTCAGTTTTCTCTTGATCACAATTCGTCCAACATCGACTTTCACCTGCTCTCTCTTTCATTCGTCTTCCTTAACTTCCCTCGTTTTCTTGTAGATCAGAGAATTTGATTTATATCCCATACTTAAACTAAGATTTCTCGACTTTAATTACGGCTATATCCCGATGAATTTAGTTTCAATCCAGATGTCTATGATCTTATCCAAATATTTTGGAATAAAAAATAAATTTTGGTCCAGTAGAAATACCTTTGACACACATGAATGGCGAGAGCATCCATGCAAATCCGAGTAAACTCCAAAGTAGTGTCATCAGCATCTGCTAAGGCAAGAAATAAACAATATCAACTTCTGAAGTTACTGGAATCCGAAAGCATTTTTTTCATAGAATATCTCACTTGGATTGGCTTCTCCATGACCTCTACATTTGGCTGGTTTTAAGATGAAGCAGTTTGAATCAATAGAAAATCAATTTGTTGACCTACTTTTTAGCCTATCAAGGTGATAGTCTAGTGTTTATATTAGCTTAGTACTGAATAAATAAGTAGAAAGAAAGGCCAAAGACAATTTCAGATAGAAGTAGAGAGAGTGACTTGAAAACCATTGCAATGTTTAAAGGTTGTGTGGACTTAAGCATTTTACAACGATATATATCAAGTTAATTTGACGTTTATTTCGAATAGGTTTTGCATTTATCAAGCCTAAAATATATTAGCAGAATTGAAAACAAGTCATATTAACAGAAATGCAAAAAACCTGTTTCTGACTTATATTTCGCAATTCCCTGGTTGCTAGCGTAATGGCATTGTTCCCCCACATATTTACAAGACCTCTTGGTGTCTGTTTTATAAAATAATTCTTGATTACCCCACGCATGAAGTTTGCTTGCATAAGTAAGCATAGTTTTATGTCATAAAGCACGAAAG
Source organism: Pocillopora meandrina (assembly GCA_942486045.1). Lineage (NCBI taxonomy): Eukaryota > Metazoa > Cnidaria > Anthozoa > Scleractinia > Pocilloporidae > Pocillopora > Pocillopora meandrina. The sequence continues at coordinate 142,711 of CALNXJ010000030.1, forward strand.
CTGTCGTAAAATTCAGTAATTCAACATAATTACATCGGAGAGTCATTGAAGAATGGGAGGTTATTTTCAGGTTCGTTTAACAGGCTACCGCATAATTTATTGTAGACTGTTGTGGAAGTTTCTGAATTTTTAAGCAAGACGCGTTAATATTCATAGAAACTGTTAAGTTGTTTGTGAAATGTGAGAAAAAAGATCGATATCTTCCAATAGAGAAAATCAGCGTGTTTCCAAAAATTATGAAAGCAATCCAAACCTCTTCTTACGGTTGGCTGTATTTGAAAAAAAAATAATAGACGAATGTTAGTCATTGCATATTGAATTTGTCCTGATGAAAATGATATGCACAGCAAGACCAAACCATTTACCCACATAGATGCAAACACTTTTGTAAACTGCACTTGAAATAAAAACTTTTTCAAAGTGGGAAGGCAAGATCAACATGATAAGCTGTTAGACGAAAAATTTCCACTTGATCCTAATTTCTTTAGCGTAAGCATAACAGGCAAACTTTAAATTTGCAGTTAATCCAATTACCTCACAGCATGCATGACAGCTATACAAGTCAAAATAAAAATTAAAAAAGGAAGATATTTATTAACATTTTTTAATCATGCGCTTGTGTGATCAAGTTGAGGTGTAACTGGGGTACTTTTACTCAAGGAATATATCGCACTTTCTAGCAGTTTACCGGCGTTATCCTACGTTAGATATTGGGAGAACACCTTTCTCGCGTCTTCCCCCGGGGAAGGGGAATGGGGAGAGAAACATTCCCCCCTCTAAACCGATAGAAATTGCGGTAAAATGTTTCATAAGATAAACTTCAATGTTCTATGGGTTAATCGGTGCAATAAACGAAAGTTTTGTGACCAATCCGAACGCTCGTAGAATCTTAGTCATTTTATAAACGTGAGTAGGAGGTACGTATTTATTTCTAACAACAATGTGGTGGTGAAGGAGGTGGGTCTTCCCGGCCACACTCCTTCAGTTAGTGTGTATAAAGGTAATAGATTTAATAAAAGATAAAGAAATATTCAGTGAATGAAGCAATATATGGATGAATAAATGTAAGCACCTGCAATGATGAGAAACAATATCAAAGCGGTAGCAGACCCTATTTAGCAGAATAAAACATAGTGAAATTCTACTCGCACTTCACGGAAAACAGAAGTGTGCTAAGAGTGCAAAAAAAATTATATATCCAGACTGGGGGAAGGGGGGGAGAAACATCCCTCCTCTCCCGGTGAGGGTGGTGAACCAGAACTAAAAGGTCGAAATATTTCCGCTTTTATAACTTCCAGTTGTCCCAAGCACACCAGAATGCCAGGGGAAAGAAGATTAGAGTTAATTAGGCACCAGTTTGGTGATAACGAAGAGTTTGATTTTTTGCAATGTAAAGAAGGTTTCCCAGCGAATCTAAAATGTTCTACACTAGACTTGAATGACAATTTCAAAATAATTTCGTAACTTCTCGCGGAGTTTTTACGCCAGTCTTCTCACGACTCAGAGGTCTCAGTCAATGATTAGGATAACAGGTTTTCACACATAACACAGAGTGCTACCCGAGGCATCCTAAGGTTTCTATCAAAGACCAAAAGATTCTTTGTCATATTTTTACACCGTCACGAAAACTCAGGTGTGAGGAAAGAAAGATTTAACACACCTTTTACCATTTTATTTTCGTTTTAAAATGATGTTTGCATTTGTCCTTATCTTTTTGCAAGTAGCTGTTGTTTTAAATGTTCAAATGCGAGAACCTTTTCGCCATAATGATTTAAGACAATTACAAAACCTGCTAGACAAAGGAGCGATCAATAATTCAACGTGGCCATATCATAGCTGTAAAAACCTTTTTCAAATTCTTCTTAATAAACTCAAATGTTGGTGGAAGACATCTAAAATAATCAAGGCGAGATTCCAAACCTCTGAAAGGTGAGTTTGATGATAAATTAATTCGAATGAATGATAGATCTGATCTTATCCATGTGTTGGTTTAGTCATTACGCGCGATTGAAATCCAATTAAAATAAGTATTTCACTAGGCAAATATTTGCAAACAGCAATCAAATTTTGTTTGACAATGTCTGATGGGATGTAAATAATGTTAAGCTCGATGGTTTTGGTCGAAATTTTTCTCTGAACTCTCTATTTCGTCTAAACTGGAAAATGGACTCAAAATTTAATTTTATATAATCTGCGTCAACACTTGAAAGATTTCCTTGAAGTTGTGGTTCTTATACACCTTGAAGTTGTGGTTCTTATACACCTTGAAGTTTCTATGTAGTATATAAGCCATTTCTACCTAGCTTAAAAGCAAATCCAGTTTCTTTGTCACTGGGTTGCGAGTGTTTAGCTCTCTAATAGCTTTGGAAACAAAACTTGAAAAATTGAAAGTAAGACCATCAAAATGTCTCCTGATATCTGTGTGGCTTAATTCCAGCGAATAGTATCTTAGGCAGGACCAGAATTAAAATACGTTTCTATGGCTCGAGTTACCTCGTAATCCAACAAGGAACAAGCAACGTCAGGAATGGCAGCCTTTTCAAAAAGTTGACCTCCGCGCGCTTATAGCGTTGGATAATCGAGACAATGAAAACTTGGGTTAGTATATGGAGAGTACCAAATGGGCCAAAACAGTTTCGTCGTTTTCAAACACTAGTCATCATGAAACGAAGTCATCGCAATAGTCGGTTCGTTTCCCTCTGTAAGATGAAAAACAAATAGTTGAAGGTGATTTTAGGAGGCTTCGATGTTGCTAAGGTAACACTCTATCTAAGTGAAATGATGAAGTCTTGATGAGAAAAAAAATTTTGCAATTATTATTTTTATGCATGTTCTCCATACTGTTCTCTATACATTTCTCAGGGTGCTGACAAGAAGAATTTGTTCAACAATCTAGAATTTCTTTGGTTGGCGATCATTTCCTTTATTGTGACCTTAATGTTTCATACAGGGATGATATTGTCAGCGTTTTGCTGTTGTTACAGAAAAAAGGACTCCATTGTTAGTTCGTAAAGTTGTTGCAGAGAACATTGAAAAGTAAAAATCCCACGCAGCAAATAGTAAGGGGTTCACGAATATTTTTTCCCGTGTTTTGCAAAATATTTGAAGGATAATTACCACAGTAGCCTCCTTTTGGCGCGAAAATATGCACGGATATTAGATCGTGGACATTTTCCGAGAGACGAACATTTTTTCCAGAACGAAGCTCGAGGCAAACTGTGAACTTTAAGGTTATTAGTTGTTAACATGCTATTGAGACAATAAAAATTCACTCTTTTACCGCTAAAAAGATAAAACTAGGTATTATTCCTACCCTTTGTCTAAGGAAAAATAGGATACCCGTTTCTTAACGGCCTTTGCCATCGACCTGTTAAAAAAAAGCGGATTAACCTGTTAACAGAGCAGTAAAATGTAAAAAGCACACTTCACTTTTAACAAAGTATGTTTGGCTCTAAGTGAAAAACGTGACACCTTCGTTGTTGCTAATCCGGAAAGGTTTGAAACGTTATGTGATTTTTTTTTTCAATGTTTTTCCTCTGGTTAAATCTAACTTACGAATATGCAGAGGTCTGTATTTGTTCCACTAATCATAAATCCCTGTGTAAGGTTTGGACTGGCTCGTCTGCCTTTTGTTTCGTTGTGATTTCTTTTCTTATTGGCAGGAATCAATAGCGCGAAAGAGGACATTTCGCACATTTATTAATATAACGGTGCCGATCATGGGTAATGGAGTGGAAGAGGGAAGAATGGGAAGGAGTTCAGGAAGGGTTTGAATCGATTTGCACCAAATGTCACAACGCTCCGAGGCAAATTTAATTTTTTTTTTGTCTCTCAAAAGTTCACCATAACTTCATGATATCTATTTCTGATTTTTAAAGGTGGTATTTGTGGAAAGGAGTGTCCACAGTTCATGAATATATTTTTTTCCTTTCCCTTTCTAGAAACTAGAAGGTTAACGTACACGTACCGTCTCTTGAGACAAAGGATGATGATGAACCGGAGACTATTATGGTTGACATTACTGTTCGCAATTCTATGGCGTAGTGGTAAGTGTTCAGAGAAAGGATACCTTATGAGTAGTGCAATAAGGCGAAGACTCAGGAAACAGTTCCCCCCTCCCATCCCTCGTATGCCTTAGACCGAAGCACCAATGGATATTTTTGCCAAATTAGTCGCGAGGTGAGACTCTTACTGTACCTCACTAAACCAAGGGGGAATGCGCAGATACTGCTCAGCAGAGTGCTTGGAAACTAGAAAATATTTGCGTAAAAATTGTAATATATGTGTAAGTAATAAATAAGTAAGTTGGTAAAAATGATGGTCGTAACAGGAATAAAAATCTATCTAATGAAAGGCGAATGGCATTGTAACCATAAAGAATGTTAAAATTGTAAGTAATATTACTAATGTTATATTCTTATACCTCCCCATGGTAAGTAGTGTTCGTACAATTATAAGTATTTCTGGTAAAATAAGTTTATGCTGTTTGCTTGATTGATCTAAAAAATTAGTTTGCGAATTGCTCGTGACATAATTATACTTTCATTTCCTTTTTTTTCTAGTATATTCGCAACCTCCCTATAACGGTGACCCTCAAGGTCCAAGGCCTTTCTACTTGAATGAGCTTTTTGAGCCAGCAGAACAGCCACGCCCCCCACCACAGCAGATGTATTATGGGAACATGTTCAACAATCCAGAAGTCAGGATACATCAACAGTGGAACGTACCACAACCAAGATTCCCTCAGCATTACCAGCAACACGTGCCAAGCATTGAGGATCATAATTCTTTGCCCAAGGTTTTGAACATTTCCGACGGTAAAGTAACCTTTACTCTCTACATTTACTCAGCCATAGACATTTGTAATTCATTGACCAAGAATTCTCATAATTTTGCAAGCTTGTGTTGTTAGTTCGCTTTTGCTTGTTCGCTTCCCTGTCTTTAACTTTGGTTTGGATTGTTTGTTTAACTATGTGTGCCCGTCAGTTAATCTGTTGTCTGACTCTCTGTCTGTCAATCGATGTGTTCCTCTTTTTGTTTACAAATTTGAATTTAATCGCTAGTAATTAAAATAAGTTAATAACTCAATTATTAAACTGCACGATTTACTTGAAGTTGCAGAAGTTCAAAACAGGACCGCGGATCTGCTCGGAAATGACACAAATGATGTGAATTCTGGTGTACACAGCGTTGTAAGAGGACTTTTTGGCTCTAAAAAAAAAGGTAATATTTCGTAGCCATTGTACTTTATCGATAAGCTAAGCTGCTTTGTTCCTACATAATGTGCAGAAGCGTGTGATTATTTTAAATTGGCGCAAATTGGCTGATAAACGGAATTTAACACCTTATAATTACACATAGGTAATTAGATGCATCGGCCCAGTAATTATATTAGTGTGCTGTAGCTTGGATCGATATGTCAGGCAAAACAGGCAGTTCTCAGGCAAAACTGAAAGTGAAGAAATTGATGGAAGAGGAGAGGTTTTATGTTGCGAATAGGTACAATGAAACAATTGTTGACCACCTCGAAAATACACCAAAGTCCCTTACTAGTTAATTTAAATAAATTAGTAATTATATTCAAGCTACCAGCCGTACTGTGAGTAGAAATAATGTTTATGAACGGCTGTTATGATAATAATTCAAGTTGTGAATGTAGGTATATTAGTAAGGACTTCAAGTTACAACATTTATAAAACGTTTGACTGTTACCTTGTAAAAGGTGCTCGGTGCGTTCGATATTTGTAGTAGCAACTAGTTAATTTAAAAATTATTGATGAATTCCCAGCTCTTGTTAATTAAGTGAAAAAATGGAAGTTTTAATTCTTGGTATTTGTCATGAAATCTTTTTTTTCGGAAAAAAGAGGTCAAAAATTAGTGTGCGTATTATACACAGGCGCGCATTATACACGGGTAAATACGGTACGGAAATACAGTCAGGATTTAGGAATCCTGAAGGGCTTCCGAAAAGACCAGGGGTTCCTGCGAATCAAAACATTAAAAGTTGCAAATGAATGAAGAGACCATGGCTTAATTACTTTAGTAACATTAAGATTATGGTGGCTTTGACTTTTTAAAAAAACATTTTTCGCTAATCATAAACGGGATTTGAAAGAATAACTGATAGCCGCTTTCAAAACAAGACAAAGTATGTAAAGAAGATTTCACTAAATTTCCCTACTCTAATAACTAAGAAAATACTAATTTTGGTGAGGATTTTTTTGCTTGTATTTGCGGTTTGCGAGTCTTTTGAGGTCACTCCTCACTTGATCTTTTCTCGCTTCACGTAAAATTGTTAGTATCAATACTGAAAAAAAATCATAGCCTAATTACAGTAATTAACAGTCACATTAATTATGTTCAGGGTCGACTTCCGGTGGACTTGTAGTTCATTTCACGTTCGATCAAATCAAAGACAAGCTCGTTATTGACGATTCTCCAAAAGCTAACAACGGTAAACTCGTGGGTCAATACGCGCAGACTATGGACAGCCCTAAGTGCAAAATGAGTATCCGATTTGAAGGAGGGCAAGGACACATCGAGTTGGATGGAAACAAACTTAACGAAGAGAAGAAGGATGCGATGTCAATTTCCTTGTGGGTGCGTGTTGTAGATAACCAGCGTGAAAATACAATTTATGGTTGTGCTGGAGACAGGGGAACCCATTATCTGAGTATCAAACCAAATGCGGCCCCAAATGCAGTTGTCAACTGGTTGTACAAGAAGCCTGATGGGAAGGTTGTGTTTCATGTCATGTCTGAGCCTGCTATACCTTCAGGTCAGTGAGCCTAGCTAGATTTGTAAACACGGCGGTCAAACGTCTGCGTATGCGCGAACTTTGTAATGACTATATGCCGTACTTTTAGGCGGTCAGAATTGACCAAACTTGATTAAGCTTTGTGTCAGGAACGTCTCATCTTTCCCTTTCCCTAGTTTTGTTCCTTTTTACATACTTTCTATGAAAGTTTTAATTTCATTTCGCTTAATTATTTTCCAACACAGCTGCTTTCTTGTGAAAATTTTCGCGGTAAATTGACACGCAACCTGCATTTATCCCCTTGCGCATGCCCGTCAGTGAACACCTGTGTTAGATATGTGTTGCAACGGCCATAAAGCCTGGTATTTTCTCTGTATAGCTTAAATCTTTCTTAAGTAGATTTGTAAACACAAATTGAGTATCACGCAAAGAAATTGGGATTGTTACTCGGGGGAAAACTAAAATATCTCGTTAAGACGTGAAATCCTCTTATAATGATAACAACACAAAGAATGAATGTTCAAGTTTATTTAAGGTCGCAAGCCTACTCAAGAACATAGAATATTTTGTTTGGAGATAAGAGAAAGGGTAGCTGAGATTTAAGTAACTAAAAAAAAAACAAAACAAAACAAGAATATATATATATATATATATATGTTCATTCAACCACAACCTATCAGAGGGTAATGAGAAAATGAACCTCACATATGATAAAATCACTTGAACTTAAAGACTAGTCTTAAGTCTTTATTCATCGTATGAGAGGGGGGGGGGGGATTTGGGGCAACAAAGTGGAATTGAATTAGTCGTCGCCAACAGAGTATTGAGGAGTATAGGGAATTGATTGCCGATGAACTGCCAAAGAGGAGGAGATTATAACATAATTACAGAGCCGTATGGGCGGATCAGTAAAATTTCATTGTGACACAAAAAAAGGTCCACCGACCCCTCCCCCCAGGTGATCAATATGACCGGTCCAATTTGGTAACACTTGGAGGTCTCTGATTATTGTAATGATTCTTTTTCCCGAGCACAGATTGACTTTAATCTTTGCTTCGATTTTACTTCTTAGGAATGTGGACTCATATAACTGCGGTTTACAATGCTGCCTTAGGAAAAGTAAAGATGTTTGTAAATGGTGAAAAGATTGTAACAACGACGAAAGATATTGTGAAACTATCCTTTGTGGGTTGGAGTACATCCGTAGAAATTGCAAAGTTCAGCGGAAATCCACTAGGTTTCTTGGATGGATCTATGGACGAGTTTCAAATCTTTACTTCCGCCCTAATGCATACTGAGGTCCAGGCCCTGATGGAAAAATGTGAATTTCCAACAGACAGTAAGTAATGCCCGTATACTTGTAAGAACGATCGCAGTATTTATTCTCCGCAAGATTTTAAAGACATGCGCACTAAGAAGCCCTTCTCTCCTTGCTTTCCCACTCCTCTCTCTCTACTAACCCACCCTCCTCAACCTTCCCCTCCCTGTGCCATTGTTCCGTTTTGCGGGAGTTGGGCTGTTCCTCTGTTCTTTTCTGAGGTGAATTTAGGCTTCTCCATTTTTTCTGTAAACTAGCATTCCAACCAGGAAGGGGGAGGGGAGGGGGTAGTGATACTCCTACTTGCTTCATGTTAATGAAAACCGGATAAGCTCTGGATGGGTTTATCACTTGGCTATAGTACAGACTTTACTTATGTTGTCTTTCTTCTCAGGTACGTTGTATTTCGTGGACGTCAAGACTGGACCTGAATCATTTTCCGGAACTCCATCTCGTGTGTTTTTCAAACTAATTGGGGAAAAAGGAGCTCATGGAGAAGAATTACTTGGAGAGGATTTTTCCAGAGGAAGGTAACGCTTAGGGTGAAAACAAATTTATAATTTAAGAAGCGGTTGCACAGCGACTGTAAACGTCCTTGCTCTCTTGAATTCGATCCCTAGCTTTGTAAATCTGTACTTTTTCAAACAAATTTCTCTCTTCAGTACCAGACAGTTTAATGTCTACTCGGCCGACGTTGGTAGACCGGTCAGAATCAGCATAAGAAAGGATACGAAGGGTATCTTCTCCACAGACTGGTACTTGGAGAAAGTAAGTTCTGTAACAATGGCAGAGACTTAGCCGGAAATATTGTCATCGTTGCCGGAACAAATAGGTTAAAATCGTATTTTTGAGTTCTAATATCTCCCTGTTTTATTATAACTTAATTATTATAAATTTAATTTATTATAACTTAATTAACAAATTAACTTCAGTGTCGGTACTTACCAATGCCCAAAGAAATATACCACCAGCCACCAACACCTCGGTGAATAGCTTTTAAATAAAATGTGCGCAAAAAAATATTTACGTTCAATCCTGGACATGATAAGTTTTCTACGGCATAGGAAATTTCCTTGTAAGTGATGCAAAACCTAAAGTTAAGGCTTCGTTGTCTTAATCAGGAGGACAACAACGAAACAATAAGATTAACACCAATGACAACAAGGTTCCTGCAGGATGTTGAGGATTAACACATAGATAGATAGATAGATAGCTTTATTAAAAATCACATGGCAGCCTAATAAAGCTGAATTACATGATTATTTACATTACAATACTGGCTAAAAATTATATATCATATTCAAAGATTGTTGACAAAATAGTTTGAAGGTGGTCATTTTTTTATTCAACATTGTTTAGTCTTCGGTTTTGATTTAAGGTCATTGTCACTGTGGAAGATAGGACTGATGGACCGTCATTTATTTTCAACTGTAACTGTTGGATAGGGAAAGACAAAAACGATCTTCAAAAGTATCTCACTCCCGAGAAACATGGTAAGTGACGTGTTTCATTTTCATTCCAGGCGGAAAAAGCCAACATCGTGAATATTATTCGTATGGAAGTTATCGTGCATTTCCCTAGATCTTGTTGCATATTTCACCTCTGATTTTTTTTCTCATTATTTTGGATAAATTTTATTATAGTGGATGGAAACTGGTCTCCCTGGAGTCAGTGGAGTGGTTGTGGTTCAGGTTTATGTGGAGGAAACAAGAAAGTTAGAACAAGATCGTGTACAAACCCCCACCCCACTGGGGGAGGAAAAGCTTGTCCTGGAGATTCAATTGAAGAAGGAAGCTGTCCAAGTATGTCGGAAATTAAATCAACTTTCTTCCACTTTGGCTTTGCTATCCACGAATAAATTTGTATTGTGCTAAATAAGTAAACCTTTAGGAATAAAATTTCTTTAACTTGTGGAGAATGAAACACTCGGATGGCTCAAAGAAGACAAAATTTTCTAACCTAGAAGTGAAGAAGTGATCCGCTAAAGCTTCAGTTTGTTTGCTTAATGTCCACCACTCTTTATGTATTTATATATATATATATATATATATATATATATATTTAATGCTCTGCCAGATAACTTATCAAACTCCATTGTTATTTTCTTTGATATCAAAAAGGATTACTCCATATGTCCATTCCTATTATAACGGTCATTTCGTTTATCTGTATTGACATATCCATGATTACAGTTGATGGCGGTTGGGGTGCCTGGGGAGAGTGGTCCGCCTGTAGCAAGACATGTGGAGGTGCCACAGTAACACGAGTAAGAAAATGTGATAACCCTGCCCCTTCGAATGGCGGGAAGCCCTGTGAAGCAAAAGACGCTCAAGAAACCAAGACAGATTGTAACCAACCTTGTGAAGGTAACAGGAAACTTCAGGCTCACAAAAAGCTATCATTGATATTTTGGCTTCAGAAGTTTTTTTTTTCGACGCTGCTGTTTGCGAGAGTGTTAGGTTTGCAGACCAAAAAAGAAAATCACAAAAACAAAAGGACTATCTTGAATAACAATGATTTCAATCCTTCTTTAGTTGGCCCTTTGGATGGTCATTGGTCAGACTGGTCAGAGTGGAGTCCCTGTGCAAAATCATGTGGTGGAAGCCGAGTAACACGAAAAAGAAGCTGTAACAATCCTTCCCCTCAGAGGGGTGGGGAAGAATGTCCTGGGGAACCAACTGAGACTGCCTTTGATTGCGAGACCCCTTGTCCAGGTACATATGTGAAGTACATCATGGGCAAATGTCATGTAACTCATTTACAACTTTTTTTCAGGTTTAAGTGATAGTTTCATAAGGCTGCTACAAGTCCTTGTGCAGTTAGCGGAAATGAGATTTTAAAATTGCGTCGTTTTCTTCGTCAAAAGGCAGTTACCAAGCCCTTGAAACGTTTCGCCAAAGCATCCCGTCTCGGATCATACTGGTTCTCTTTCCCGCCTCCGTCGTGGTTTACTGGGTGTACCTTCTTTGCGCACCAAGTGTCAGGAAACCTCATTTTTTTAGCATGAAGATGTGTCATATGCGCCTCTTTTTTTTCTGATTATAGCTTGTGTACAAGCGTTAATTATCATAATCATTTTCACGACATTGCATTAAATCTTATCCAATCCGATAATCATTGTAATTTTTTTAAAGTTCCTGGTAAGTGGGGAGACTGGGAAGAGTGGTCCGTATGTAGTGCAACTTGTGGAACTGGAAATAAAGTTAGGACAAGAGAATGCAACAACCCCGCCCCACAGTATGGAGGAGAGTGTCCTGGGAACGGCCAGGAAACGGAAGCATGCGAGATAAGGAAGTGTCCAACCAGTAAGTTTACGACTTTTATTTTGATCATAATATTAGAAATGTTCCAGTCGTCAAGCCGAGTAAACATCCAGTTGAGCAATAAAGCAGGTTTTCTACGAACAGAAATTATACCTTTAGCGAGGGAAATTATAATACACACGAAACACAATAGAACTTACCGACTGCTTCAAGTTTAGAATGACCATAACTCAACAATTTTGGTTAGCAAAATATGCCAGTACAAATATGGAGACTAGTTCCTTTCCACAAAGCATGTGGTCGATGTCCCGGATGTTGACGTCAAAATGCAGGCACGCGATGGGAGCTACACATAACGACAATAATAAACGGGAAAAAAAAAGGTTTTTTTTCATTTGTTGCAATAAAATCAGAACCAGATTAACTACAGCAGCCTATCGGAATTTGGATAAATATCACAAAGAAACAATGATATACCAAAGCAAACATAAGCAAACTTTCTAACGCACAGTAAAACAAGGATACATGGGTGGGATGTGGAATTTATTTCATGTATAATTGTTTGACAGGGTGCTAGGAATTTTCTAGAGCAGTCATGTGACGAAGAAATCCCACGCTGCTTTCGCCACTCTTATGTAAATTATTCATGAGGCCTTAAATTATTGTAATGGATGGGGCCTCCTTTCGTAAACTTCGGCTGATAGATAAATTCTTTCTAAAGATTCTTCGTGCTCTTTTGACTTTTATTTTACTCTGTTATCATGGTTCTTCGCAATTTATTTCACAACTAAAGCAAGGAATATACTCTTCATATGCAATGTTGTGTTAATGCTAGTGTGTTGCCTTGGAGAACAAAATTCTTCCCTCAAGGTAAATTTGGGTTAATAATTTTTCCTCAACAGATGTAGTAAACGGAGCATGGGGTCCCTGGGGTCCCTGGGGTGAATGCTCTGAGAAAGAGGTCTGCAACAAGGGAGTACAGCTACGCACTCGCCAGTGTAACAACCCTGCACCACAGAATGGCGGTGATGTATGTCCGGGAACTGGTTCCGAAAGCCAAGAATGTCCAAAAACGAACTGCAAAGGTGCGCTCATTTTTGCCTTTAAACAGAAGAACTTTGTGTCTTGATGCATTTTAGGTAACCCTAAGACGTAGATGGCTTTGTTCAGTCCTATTTTTCTCAGCAGATTTTGTTCAAAAACTACGAACAAATAAAACCTCTGCACTCGGAAAACGATCAACCGCCTAATTCTGCTTGTTCAAATTGATTCAATAGTTAAGTTAACTTCCCCACAAGCATCTCATCTTAACATAAACGTAAGCTTACAGCAATATGTGTATTCTCCATACTGCTCTCTATACATTTGCTAATTCACAAGACTTTTTTTAGTTGGCAATCATTTCCTTTTACCCTCTGACCTGAACGTTAGACTCAGGAGTGGTGCTCTTGGGAGAAACTAGATGGGACACAGTATTTGTGCTTTAGGGATCGATAATTGATTATTCATTGCCTCGGAGGATTTTGGCCTCTTTAATATTCTTATGAGCCTTCCATTGACAATCAATTTTCCATGTTCCCCTTTCTACTCTGCTAGCGAAGACCGATTCCCCCCCTGATCCCACTACAAACCATGTGTGAGATCCACCAAAAGTCTTTCGAGCCCCCCCAACCCCTCCCCCCTGAGGCAGTTGGAGGATTTTGGTCTCTTTAATTTTCCAATGACCCCCCCCCAAATACTCCCCAATGAAAATCGATTTTCCATGGTCACCCTTTCTACTCTGCTAGCGAAGACTGATTCCCCCCAGATCCCATTACAGGCCATGTGTGTTATTCACCCAAAATCTTTCGAGCCCCCCCCCCCCCCCTCTAGGTGAAAAATACTAGTATCTAGCATCTGTGATACCTCACCTATGTAATTTGTTTGTTGTAATTCATGTCTCGATTGTATTTTCAGAAACTCCTCAAAACACCGACGCTACAAAACCTGTTGAACCAAACTCATTCATAGCATTAGTGTGCAACTCTCAAAACGCCGAACTTCTCAGCGACTCAGCAAAAAACCCTTTAGTAGCAGCTGCATTTTCAAATCTCCCCAAGCTTGTTCCATTTCTGAAGGGCGGTTACTTTGCAGTTAAGCAAAATACAAAGGAATTAAATGAAACTTGTTTCGAGCCTATGAAACTGCTGACCATAGCAGAGCTGGCTAAACTCTATCCCGGTTTCCGCTCGGCCAAGCCAATACCATTTTTCACCATGCCTGCGGACACTGAACACGTGACAGGAATAAAGGTCAATTTGAGAGCAGATAAAGCCTTATATGGAGGTAATGTTGCTAATTTTCTGACCTTTTAAAGTTCATATCTCTTCTAGCATCAAGCGTGATCGCAGCATCCCACGCAATGATCGTACCGGAGTTGGGAGAGTTTCTCGAAAGTCCCAATAACTTAAAGGCTTGGAGCCACATTTTAAGATCAAGTTTTAAAGAAGAGAGAAGCACGTTCTTGCGCCCTAAACAGACCATTTAGCTCCTTTAACTGATAGTTTTATTATATAATTATCACCATGTTTTGAAATCCCTATCTTAGGTGAAAACAGAAAAGATTTACGAGCCTGCTAAGTTACCTGGACCTTCAAAAACGCGCCCCAGGCCACTAGCGTTCAGTTTCGTCGCTATTTAGGCAGTTCACTCGTGATCTGCGTACTTATTCGCGTCTTTTTGATATATGTTCTCTTCTTCTGGTAACACTTGGCAGTTGCGGACATTATTGTTTTGGCCTTACAACAATTAATAGAGAAGCACCCTTATCATAGCTGTATTTTCTTTTTTATCTTTGCAGTTGAATTTCTGTTGGATTCTTCGTCAGTTTATGCTCCAACTGATACAGTTTCTCTTGAAAACGTAATGTTTCTTTTCCGAGTGTCTCCCGGAAAAGAAGAAATTGTGGCCCATGGTTTTGATGACATTGGGAAAGCTAAATTTGCTGTTTATGCCAGCTTAGTGGGTGAAAATGAAGTCACTATTGAAGGAACCAGCGGGCAAACTGCTACGTCGGGTAAAACATGATTTCAAATTTGCAAAACTGTAACTCAACAAAATGATCTCTAGTATGACTTAATCACAACGTAATTGAATTGAGTGGAGTGCAATTTGGGCTGAAATCATATGCATGATTTGAAATCACAAGTATGATTTCAGACCAAAATTGCACGCCACGAGGTTCCATTACCACCTTATTGCATCCATTTTGAAGTCGCCCAAATATAGGACTTAGTCAGTTCATCTGCATGGTATCATTGCCAGAGGACGTATCTGAGTTATTTATTGACTGAAAAACTCTACAATTGAAAACGCTTCTGTAATTTATTTTTGCCACCACGCAATTTTCGCAAAACTCGATCTGCTTTGAAAGTGGAAATAGAAGACATTGTCTCCCGCCAAAATAACACAGGTTCGCGCCTGGCCATTAACACACTGAACTGGAAAATCTCAAATTTGGTAGTCATATTCGTCTTCCCAGAATTTCGTTTGCCAGTTTTCTCCATCTCGTTTTGTAAACAAACGGAAGCGAAATCTTCTTCATCTCATAAATGCAGCTTTCGGCTTTCAACGTAGGCTCGTAGGTTCGTTTTCAGCAGAGCTCAGTAAGGCATTGATTATCTTCTATATTTACATTATAGAGGAAATTCAAGCTGCGTTGTCACCAAACACACCTGTAGCAAATGATTTCTCCTTTACACAAGTTTTGAGACGCGGAGTAAGGAACCTCGACTCAAAGTCTCCTACCGATCAACTTGCACCGTTAGAAAACGTCTCCAAAGATGGAAAATACGCAGAGAAAGCTGCGAAGATGAGTAACGGTCCTCAAAAACCCGACAGAAACAACATTCAACGAAGAAGGACATTTTCGAAAAGAAAAAGGCAAGAATTGGAGAAAAACAGACGCGCCATAATAAATTTACACATCGAAGTGCGGTGCCATCATTTTCTTATGAGCCAATAAATGAACTAAGAGAGGAAATGCCAATTACTTATCCAAACGCAATGACTGTTAACCCGTTATATGCCATTTCTCCTCCGCTGAACATGGGGGCAACCCCCAACTTGAAAGGCTTGCAAGACACACCTAAAAGGTCCTTGAACTTGAACATTGACCAGAAAATACTTGAAATATTGAAACGCGTAAATTTAGGCCTAGTGACAATATCTGACTTGTCTTTACAAATCAGCGCGAGCATGAAAGAGGTTATTGTGCGAGTCAGTGGTAAGGTGGCCCCCAATGGGATCGGTGGATGGTTCAATTTTGAGATCATACGCAAGGATATTTTCGCTGTGGCTTTCACGACGGAGCAGGCTGCAATTGAAGATTTTGTGCAGAAGATGTTTAACACCAAGCTTGGCGTATTTGAGAAGTTAGAGAAAACATCAGTGAGTACATATTCCATTATTGAATTAATTTCGAGATCATTAACGAACTATGTAATCTGATTGGCTCGCAGCAGTGCGATATATCACGATTCACATTCACTTTTTCCTAGCTGGCGAGAATCAGGCGAACGATTTCCGTCCAAATTGACCTTCTTTGGTTTAATCCTTAAATCAAAGGAGATTCTTAAAAGCGTCGTCAAAGAAAAAGTCTTGTTAGGTTGAAACCAAAATTATTTAGTGACCAATCAGAACAGGACTGAATCACAAAAAGTGTGAAAAAGAAAGAAGAAAATTTAAAGCGGTAAAGCGCAAGTGTCTAAGTTATGAGTGGTTTTAGTTTCGCTTTTACCTGGTTGAGAAGTAATGTGACATTCGTCAGCCAATCTGTGTATCAAAACCAAGACATTCCCATCTGATTGGCTCATTTCAAAATTTTAATAAACTGAACTGGCCTCTGATTGGCTCCTGACAAGTTACAGTAGAATTCATATGAGAACCAGGTCTGTTTTCCAAAACTAATCGTTGGCGGTTTCTTTTCAACAGTTCGGTATTTCCTTCGCGCAGAAAGGTTATAAAGTGACACCAGAGACAAAATTTCAAAAAGAGCCTTTAAAATCTTTGATGAAAAAGGAAGTCCCGGATGGACTGTTTTTCGCTGCAGTCACAAAGTTTGCAGCGAATTGTGGGGATAACTCGCATTGCAAGTTTGGAAAGATACTGATGGGCAAAGATTCCTGGTTAAAATTTCATGGTGGCGTAAGCAAAGCAGGTGTCAAAGTCAACGCAGGAGTTTATGGTATACCCATAAAGGGGGATCTGAAGTTTAACAAAGTTGAACTGTTTATAGAGGTGAGACGATGTCAGATTAACAAGAACTTTTATTTTCGGGGACAGAAAAAGGTAAACAAGGTGAATCCCTATGGGTCGGTTATTTAAACAGAGCTCAGTCGTTGTTTAACAATTAAATCTGCGTTCTAAACCACCATCTTTAATTAAGCCGAACCTTTCAGCATTTATTTTTGTTATCAGTGTCACGAGGGCGGAAAAATAAAAGAGTAAGGACATTTATTGAATTAAATTAACCCTTTTCATTAAAAATCCCCGAAGCCTACTGTTTGCGTGAAGCCGCAGTGTGGATTAAACGACATGTAAATAACTGGCCCATCTTATTCTCATTTTCTGATATTACAGGGGGAGGGGGGAGATTTTTAAGTCGGGCCTTGAGAGTAAAGCTCACCTAGGCGCACTAGCTTAAAGTTACGTACTTACCTTAAGTTTGTTGTCCAATAGGAAGGATACTTTAATTGCTTGAAGTGAGCGTTCTTTCGAAGATAGGTGCCTTGGCCGTAATAAAGATCTTCCGTTTCTTTTAATTTATTCTTAGGTTAAATTTGGTACTGCACCTGTAGCCCCTAAAGTGGGCTTCGCTGTCGAATTAGACGTACCTGTGGAAGGCGAAGTGAGCGATAAAGAAGAAGAAATGCCGAGCACATCTCTTCAACTTGGAGGGAAGCTTTTCGTCACCGGGGCAGCTGAGATAGGAACAACTCTGTATATGAACGGAATGTGGAAAAAAGCATTTGGTTTAAGTTTCCTTAGCATTGGAAACATACAGATTGGGTGAGAAATCTTGTCCTAACATTTTTACTTTTCTCGCGACATGAAGGAGAAAAGCCGTCAGCCATTTCATTATCGAACCTACAATTCACCATCTTTCTCATTGTATCAACCGACCCCAGGCTCTCGACATTGGGATCCCAGCTATGTGCAGGACACTTATCACATATGAAATTATTTAAGGCGTAGTTGAGTCACTGTGGCTCAGTGGTAATTGGCCTGCTCCAGATGTTCATTTAATAAAACGAGGCTCAATAATAAACGGCGCTTTATGAGAAAAGGAGTGAAAAAAGCAGGAAAGTTTTGGGTCGAATCGTGTAGGCAACCAGACCCAAGCCTCTCTTGTTCTCGCTCTTCCGCAACTACTACGCCGTTAACTTTTTAGCTCCGTTTTACCTGAACATTTAGCTCTACAGTGGTAGACTTGGGAAACACAGGGTCTGATAATTTTTTCGTTTTAACTTTTTTCTTTTTCTGACTTTGTTTTTTTTATGTTTTAATTTTGTTTATGACCTTTAAAAGATTAATAAAAGGTGCTATTAGAGAATCTAACTCATTTAACACCAAACGCTATCCCCTTTTTGTTTTTAAGCATCAGTTAATTAACAGCGTTCCTCATTTATTTTCTTTAGCCTAACAATTTCACTTGCCACCGGAATTCCGACTGAATTTACCTTCAACGGCCGCCTAGAGATTGGGCACGACTGCCAAGGGAAGGACGATTTCAAAGTTGATGGTCCTTGTTTCTCCGGGGAGGCCCTAGTAGGAATAAGCGCAAACCCTGCTGGCCAGTATATATACGGAGAATTATCTCCTGTTACTATCGGGAAAATATTAAGAATGCTAGGATCTAAACTGCAGCTACCTCCACCTGTTTTGGAGAGCGGTTTTCCTAAAGGTTTAATAGTAAGTATGAAATTACAACTAAAAGGAAATGAATAGATGGAAATAAGAGAGATGGTAAGTTTTGAGCTCGGTAAAGAAATAAAGAAAGATGTTTCTTCGTCTTGTCGAGAGCGTGGGACAAAGAAAAATTCCTGAGTCCCCATGAGAAATCGAACCTCCTGTTTGTCCCACGCTCATGAAAAGACGAAAAAACATATTTCTTTAAAATGAAATGTATAAAACCTCACGAATCAGAATTATCTTTTTACAACGTGCATCAGTATATGTGTTCTCTATACTGTTCGCTATACGTTACCTGAGGTGCTGACAAGGAGAGTTTTTTTAACAATCAAGAGTTTCTTTTGTTGATGATCATTTCCTTTATTCTCATGAACTTAAAGTTTGATTTAGGGGTGATAATATATGAAGAAATTAGACGCTGGTTACAAATCATATTTAAGTGAGATATCCACAACGAATCCTCACCTTTACGTCTAACCCTGAAAATGATTAGACCAAACTGCCGAGTAACTTTTGTCTGTTTTGTATTGGCTGGTTTTCCCATTTTATTTTATACTTGTTTATTTATGTGTTGCACGTATCTATGTTTGTTCGCCTGTTTTACCTAATTTTCGTTTGATATTTTCAATTTATGATATTTCCCCGATTTATGCTGCGGAACCGTTTATGATTCCTGAAAATAACAAACTTTAAGCAAATTGTTTTTAGCTTTGACGTAAAACCAATGGATCTCGCGTGTTTAAAACATCTTTTATACGTTTATCTGTAAGATTTCTGCAGCATGGAAAGATCAGAAAGTTCCCTACGCTGGAGCAACAAAAGAGATAAAGAAAGGTGTTTTCATCAAAGGCACCATCAATATTTTGGGATTCGCGCCTTCTGTCGAAATATTACTCAGTAACGAGGTAACTTACATTTAATGAAGGATAATGAAACTCATCTCTAGTAATAGTCTCCTTCGCAGTTGTTTTTTGGTCTCTTAATGTGCACTCTTTTCCCAACCAACGCGGTGGGGAAAGAGAGCACGTCAGTTGCGTGGCGAGACCAAACAACGGTTGCGAAGGAGACTACTCCAATAATGAAAGTGTGAAGGAAAGCAAAGTTTACATGCACAAGTAGATTGCAATCCTTAGGCTTCTAGAAAGGATCATTACCCAATTTCTCTTCACGATTTCAATACCTTACCCACCCAACAGGTAATAAGAGTCAACAGCCCTATCAGTTAGGAGTTGTTACACTGATATAACATCACAGGCTGCACAGTATTTTAGACGGAAGCAACACTCAGGGGCCTAAAATGATGAAGGAGATCATGCTTCCTTTGCTGTAACATCTGCCAATTGTTAGACATTCGATTCATCTCGGATAAGAAAAATAAATCTAAGACCCCGTCTCCTGCATCTTCTCTGTGCTTGTTGGTAAGGGATATTAAAGTACCCACACACTTTTCGCAAAAAGTAGGGATCATAGCTCTCGGCGTTGTGGTCTAGCATTCTTATTGTCTATAAAGGTCGTTAGATTTAAAGTTTAACTTAACCAGACTGTCTAATATCACAAACAAATATCGAATAGATGAATGTAAGAAGCAAAAAGGGGGAATGGATAATCAGGTCACATTGATGTCCCATCTCTTGTCTTCTTGCAGCAAATCAAGTTTGACCTGGAGTTAGACCCTGTTAAGTTACTGGGTAACGTGCAACTAGTGCGCTCCATAGCAGAGAAAAAAAAAGGACCAAAGTTTTATGTTCACGCTAAGCGGAAGCCACTTCAAGCTGAGGTGAGATTTCAACTCTCACAGAGCAGTTTTCAACAGCCAATTAGAACATAATTAGCTCTCACAAGAAGCCGATGGGAACCCAAACAAACAAACGACCCTAACTGGCGGGAAGAAAAGACGATCAACCTGCAAATGGACTTCGTTTTGCTTCTAAACAGCCGAGAAAGGTTTTTTGCTAAACATTAAAGAAAAGTGGAGAAAAACCATTATACTTTCAAATTGCCATCGACACTCAGTTGAATGTCACTCTTTGTACAGGATATAATGTTGGAATAGCAAACTTTAAAGATAATAAGTTACATGAAAACATTTGTAGGTTCGCACTGTGTGCATTTATGCTGATGCTGCGTAACTGTTATTTATTGAGTAAATTTAGAGTTAACATCTGAGTTGAAAACGTAAATCGGCCTCAGTTATTAACACTAAAAAAGCTGTTATACTCTCTTGCCGACGCAGCACCACAGTTTCTTTAGAAACGTACACCCTTTATTCATTTGTCTCTTAATGAACTGTTTAAATCTATTTAAATCTTATATATTTCTACTGTCCCAATGCCTCCTTGGCATTTGATCTTAACGATCTGTTTGACAAGCGCTACCCACTAAATACAGTTACTTTCCAACAGATTTACATTCAAGGAGCCGTGGTTATCTTTGGGAACGAATTAGAGATTATGTTCAAATTCACAACGGAACGCATTGAGTCAGAAGTGGCTGTAAGCCTGTTTAACGTGTTCAAGGCGAGAGTAGCTATCGCGGCAGGCTACGGAAACCCGTTTGCTAATACCGGTTTTACCGCCAAGTTTACCATAGAAACCGGTTTTGACCAGCTTTCGAAAAAGACTTCTGAGATTTTGGTAGCTGCTCTGCAGGCGGCAAGAAAAGCTTTGGAAAAAGCTCAAGTGACAGTGAAAGAAGCCAAACTTGCCTGCGAGAGAAAAGCAGGTAGTTTCTGCAACATCTGTGAAAAACTGGCATGCGATGAAATTACCGAGGAATGCAAGCACGCTATGGACAAGTTTAAGCACTATGTGGGTGAAAAAATAGACAAGTTTGGTAAGGAATTTATCCGATCAATTTCAAAATTTACTTCCTCTTGGCCTTAATTACACTGGCCTGTTCCAGGAATTCAGTTAGTAAAATCGAGGGAAGTAATAAACGGCGCGATAGTGAAGGCAGGGCAAAAAAAAAAATAAACAAACAAAAACAAAAAAAACAAAAACAAAAAGACGCATGACGCAACCCGGCCCAGGCCTCCTTTGTGTTGTCCTTCTTCCGATACTTTCGCACCTTTCACTACCGCGCTTCGTTTTACTTTCTAAAGGCCTGGAATTGAGCTGGCTATACCTATACTGCCCTGATGGCTACAGTCCATACATAAAGCGTCACACATATTTATCATAACTGCCCAGTGGGAAGGAAAATATTTGAGTTAAGGAAATATAAATACACCCAATGTCTCGAGTGAAAGAAAATGTCCTTATTAACGTTTATAAAATCAACATCGTTGACGTTATCGTCATAATTATTATGACATTCGACTACCGTCTGAATCAATCATCTTTCAGGTCGAAAAATCAAAAGCATTGGGGAGAAATTCGAATCTACTTTCAAAAAAGAGAAAACAAAACGCTACATGGATCTACTGACAGATGGAATGAACTGCGCAGCTAAGTTGAAACAGAGTAGTGACCACACAGTCGAGTATTCAAACCACGCCCATTCAGAGACGCGTTGCCATGCCAGTCGCTATGGGAACTCCACTCATTATCGGTCAACTAGGCGCAAGAGGTTTGTGGGTAAAATGATGTGCGAGAAGCTAGCTAAGAAGGCTTGTACGATGGCAAAAGATTTGTGTAAAGGTAAGAAGGAGATAATCTTCAGTGTCAGCTAATGATACGAGAAACATCAAAATTTGAAAAACAGATCTATAATCAATGTCAAGCCATTTAGATAAGTTTTGAAGATTAGTGGTGAAGCTTCGCTTAAAATCGTTGGTGAGGCTGCTTTGCCCAAACGTCGAAGGTAATATTGAGCCCCAAAGGAAACCATACATCTTTGTACCTTGTAAATAAATATCCTTGTTATGTCTTTCAGTTAGCAAGTGCACGTTGATTGGTCAATTTAGCCGGCTGTATTTCACCGTACGGCCCCGGCTAAATTAAAAAAATTTCTTTAAATTGAAATCTTCTCTCCCCATTTGAACCCGAAAATATAATAAATATCTTAAAGTTACGGAACCTGAAATTTCTGCGCGGATTTATGGTCAACGCGCTTCCGCTGGCGCATGGGCCATAAATCTGAACGGATAAAGCTCAGTCTCGGAGGTTGCTGAGAGGTATATCAGTCTTTGACAAAACTTCAATATTTAAACTAACTGCAGACTATAGTTTTAATTCTTTGAACCGTTGCTTGCTCACCTCTCTGAGAGCCATAAAGTCTAGCAGACTATTTAATGACATAACTACATACAATTTTTTTCCAGGCTCCTGTAATGTTGTCGGCCACATTACCAAAGGAATGTGCCAGGCGCTCGACCTTGCCGTTTACGGTCTTCACGTGCTGGAACAAAAAGCGTACTGGGCCGAGCAAGCTGTCGTAAAAGCGGCTAAGAATATGCTTGTTGTTCACTCGTTATCATTCGAGACTCACCTAACATCCTCTCCTCTTGATTCTACCGTGTCTCTTGGGGCTGATGTTAGCATTTTCGGCTCTAGAGGGCAGTTTAAACTAGAATTTAATCTGGCTGATCCCCTAAAGAATGTTCATAAACTGGCAGACACAGCTCTGGAGTTCTTTAAGAAGCTGTTTAGTCCTCGACCTTCCAAGGATGTTTATGATAAGCCAGCAGAAGAATCTGATTTCGAATTTTCAGGTGTGTGTGCAAGAAAAATACATCCGTAGAAATTTCAAAAACGAAGGATCTATTGCTGGCTAATAGAAAGACAGACAAGGAGACCGGCTGATTTAATGGCCGACTGATAGACTGACTGACTGACTGACTGACTGAATCACTACATGACTTACGGACTGACGGACTGACTGATTTCTTGACTGACAGACTTACTGACTGATTTCCTGACTGACCGACTACCTGACAGACGTTTTATTAGATATTTAACTGATAGACGCTTAACTGGCCGTCCGAATGATTGAAATAAGTTCGATGGTTGAGAAATTCTGGTCTGTGGTTCTGATTGACAGAGAGATAATTAAGTTGTTCTGGCCTCTTCTTAAAAACACTTAAAACTTATCCAATGTAGGTGAATTCCGAATCCAGATGAATGGCACGAAGGATTGCTTGTCTACTCCTGCTAGCGCAAAAGTTGGTTCTCCTGTGACTTTGGGCTCCTGTGATGGGGATGTGTCCCAGTGGGTATTTACACTCACAGGAGGATTGATGGTAGGTCTTGCTACAAAGTAACCAATGGAAGGTCTGCAAATGGGATACGAACTAAGAGTGGTTTAATTTTTTCTTCTAACTGATCTTAAGCTATGCCGAAGTTTGGGAGAGGGTTGCTCTGCATCTATGGGTCACTTCCTTTTTTTTCTTTTTGACTGAGGAAAAAAAACGCCAAAAACTTAACCTTAAGTGAGATTTCAACGTGAAATGTTTTAAAGTTCTTTCCTGACACTGCTTTCATCTCGCTGATTTCACTTTTGCATTCATCAGAATGTCAAGTCTGGTCTGTGTGCAGCTATGGGTTCAGATCAAGGTCAAGCTCTTGTGTTACAGCAAGCTTGTGACGTCACCTCTGAGGAGCAGAAGTTCACTTGTAACGGCACTAAGATTACACCTGTGAAGGATTCTGGATTGTGCGTGACGGGATCTGGTAATAACTCATTCAGTTATGTAAAATAATCGATATACTGGGAGCACGCTAAAACTTCACTAACTCTATGGTCTAGTAAAAGCAAGATATCGCTCCTTCAATCGAGAAAAATACAAGAGAGAGTTTGCACTGCACGAACCAAACGCTTTTGGTCTATTGCCTGTGGTAGGAAGCTTACGCGTGACTGAGCTCCTTATTAGACTTCTTGGAAATAGCATAACAAAACAATCTAATTCGTATTTATGTTCCAATTATTTTTTACCATTTCTTAGCGGGAAAAACAGGATCAGGTGTAGTAGAAGCCAAGTTGCTCAAGTGTGACGACAAAACCGTGAAGGATGAGCAGGCCTGGATGATATATGATGATCCTAGGGCCCTTTCGGTTTGCGACAAACATGTTCCTGGTGAGTTGTTTTACTATCATGGCTTAAGAACTAATGTTAAAGAAACAGGAAAAAGAAAGGGAAGTGGGAAAATGATTGAAAAATTATATTCATTGCCATTAAATTTGACGCCGATGAATGTTTACCAATTTAGACATTGCTCTTGGAAAGCCCGCCCTGCAATCCAGTTTGATGTCCGTTGATGAGTTACAAAGTGAGTCCAAAGGCAAGAAAGTAAACATTCCTGGGGTGGGCCCAGAACTGGCTGTGGATGGTAACATGGCTACAGAACCTTCTGCGGGCTCCTGCTCGATTACGGCCATTGAAGTTGACCCATGGTGGAAAGTGGATCTGCAGAGCGAGCACATTGTTACAGATGTGAATGTAGTCAGCTCATCTGGTAGGCGTTATTAGATCGAGATTTAAACATCTTGCTAAATGAAGCTTTGATGTGCGTTTAAGGGTTTGTTGGTTATCACCTTGCTCTGTCTTCAGGCGAAGTAGCAAGCTCACTTTTGAACCTTCTCAGTCGCTTGTAAATCAATGTCTAATGAAAAACTTGCGCTGTAACAGCCTTGACCAACACATTCTCTATGATTTGCCATGAGAACGAAACCAGCAAAAAAGTCCAAGAAAGCCTTTCAACCCGGAGCTACCCGAAAATCTTTAGTGACAAAATGCGACCATATGCTACATACCAGAGCGCAAATTGCGACATGCTGCTTGCAATCTCCTGTTCTTGAAGACTTCCACCTTAAGATCTCAATATCAAATATGTCTTCCTGTGCTTGTTGGACAGCCAATACCTCTCTCCGTTCATAAATTACCTTTTTTCAGGCAATTTCTCGAGTCCATTGTCAAATTTTGAAGTTCGCGTCGGAATCCTAAAAGATCACAAACAGAATCCAATGTGCGGGGACCAAGTCCGACAGCTGGCGGAGGGGGAGGTCTGGACAGCAGAGTGCAAGGTGCCGATCCCAGGTCAATACGTCTCTGTCAGTATGGTAGGCAAAGGATACTTGGCGATATGTGAAGTGGCAGTTTTCGCGAGATTAGGTGAGCATACAAAAATTGTACCTATTAGTCTGATGGCAATTCTCAATTGACTGACGAAAGTAATCCGCGATTTTTTTTTTTTTTTGCTTTACTTTGCACTCTAATTGGTAAAGAGACTCTTGTTACCACTTAAACCAATCAAATGGGGAAACTTCACCAATCGTGCCTGGCCTCACTTGTTTTCCTGCACTTCAATCAGTTTGCTTTGCTTTAATTGGAAGTCTCATTGGCTTGTGATATTTTCCTTTTTTCTGGATTGGCCGTTGTGATAGTAACAGTTCTGGTTTTACGTCACACATTACGTAACCCGCGTGTTTTTCTTAATCTTCCATTCCTAGATGATAAGGGAAAGTGCAGCTCAGAACTAAGCCGAAAGAGAGATGAAATAACTTACTTTTCTCCTGAGGATATGATCACAAACTGGAACAGATTCTAAGGAATAACAACCAAACCATCTCAAGAACTTGTGCAATGTTCTCCAGTTTTCTTCATCTTCCATTAAATATGGCATTTACCTTAATCTGTTTAAATTTTGTTTTTATCTGCCTTGCAAAGACACAGACGACGGTTTGGTACCTTGCTCATCACAAAACAAACTACAAAACGCAAATTGCATCTTGCCACATGTATTTTGAATTAAAGAATTACATTTGATGCGAGAGTGTCATGTGTTTTATGATCTTAACGTCTTTTACTTTTGGAGGGATCAAACTTATCCAACTTGGCCAGTTTCACAAGTATCTTATTGAACGGACGGAAGAACGAGCACAAACGATTGGACGAGCGGACGGAGGAGCGGACCGACGAGCGAACGGACGAGCAGACAGACGAGCAGATGGACGAGCGGACGGACAGTTAGACGGACGAGCGGACGAACGAGCTAACGGACGGGCGGACGGACGAGTGAAGGCACAAAAGAACGAACGCACGCACGGACGTAAAACAAACAAACGGACGGACGCACAGGCGGACAAATGGACGGAGAACGAACCAACGAAAACACAATGCAGAACAGGACGAAGGAACGAACAATGAACGAAAAACTCAACCAAAACACAACACACAAACGGACGTCAGAACTTATGAAAATAAACATCGAACGGAACGAATACACGAACGGACGAATGAATAAACAAACAAATACACGAACGAGCACACAAACGAAGAAGCGCACGAACGCTCGACCGGACAAATTAACGAACGGATGCTCGCACAAAGTTAGTGAACGCAGCACAGACGTACGCACGAACAAAGTCAATGAACGAACACACGGACGTAAGCACGAACAAAGTCAATGAACGAACATACGGACGAATGAACGAGAGCTCTGATGGAAAAACAGACGAATGATTAAAAAAAAAGGAAACAGATATACGAACAGACGAATTGACGGAATGAAAAACAGACGAATAAATAAAAGGACGATGGACAGACCTATGAACTAACTAAAAAGTGGAAACCCGGACTGAAGAACGAGGTGGCGGAAAGAAAAAAGAAGAATGAAGAAACGCACGGACGAACGATAGGGCGCTCCGACATAAACAACTGAAAATAAACTGAAAGACAAGCACACGTATGACGAAGAAATTGACGAAGTCTGAGTTAACAAAGGAATGATTAAGTGAAAGGAGTCGGTGATATTTCGACGCAAACCCATAACAATATATTATAGTTTTATTGTTATCCATGGATCATCCATCATCCAATTTATTAAAGCTTTATCACCATCCTCGATTTGTCCACGGTGAAAACCCCATGGACAAACCGAGGACGATAAAACCTAACAGTATTACTGCTCGGGAGCAATGAGTTTGTTTCAAATTTATGCTTTGTATGGTTTATTTTGAAATTGTTACCGAAGACAAAGTTATACAGAACTACAGTAAAATTACAGCAAACCAAATAATTCTTATACTCTAAATAATCCAAGGTATATTTCTAAAAAAAATTTTTCCTGCGGGCCACCTAAAAGTTTACAAAGCAGCCAACACGAAATAAAATCACCACTGAAAGATAAATACACTCCTTACATATCTTTCTCTTTCTTTTTGTTAAGGTTTTATTTATATCATGATAATTATTTACATAATGCTTTGAGGGACTGATGCGATGAGCAATTTTTTCCCCCTAGGATCTCACTATTATTTCATCGAAGTATCTGCCACTCAAACAAATTCCACGTCACCTAACCGTTTAACTCCCACGAGTGACAAACAGAATTTCTACTTACAAGATCAATACAATGACAAGCAGAAAATTGATGAGAAAAAGAAAAAAAATGCCAATTAGGGGACTATTACTTGATCCAATACCAAACTCTCCACACTAATTTCAAACGAATTTTATAGCAGACAGTAAGGAGAATCACTTTTAAGATCTTGGGAGTAAAAGTGGTAACGGAATGATATAACAAACCCTCCTTTAGTTAACAGCAATCTCCATTCTCACCACATCTTTGCTTGACAATGTGTAAATACGAGTAAGGAGAATTTGCACCTTCATACACGAGGCTAGACTTACCATAATAATTTGAATGTGTTTCAAAATATAGAACCAGCAATGATTTGGTTGTATGCTACAATTCACACCATAACAGCATGAAACTGCCTGAACATACATGCCCTGTTTTGTTCATTGCAAAGTGTGATAGTTGCGACAGTTAATGACCAGCAAACACCCAAAGTGACAGAACCCTTGTTGACAGAATTTAGTCGTCCAAGAATCTGATTCTTGGACGACTACATATTTTTCCCTTACATACCGAGAGATGTGAGAGCCAAGCTCTTGTTAAACCTCTTTGCAACATTCACCTCTTTTGCTCTCTTTAATTAAGCCCAGTAACCATAGAGACTGTGTTAGGATGAAAAATTTTGTTATGTGTTCCACAGGGGAATTTTAGACTAGTTTACAAGGTCACAGACTGAAAAACAAAGCTTGAGGATAACAAACCTTCCCACAAAAACTTAGAGATTTTAGTAGAGGGTGCCAAAGGGTTTATAAGCGAAATGTGATAAGGCCAAAATTAATGCGAAGTATGAATTTTACAAAAGAAGATCAACATGATTTGTGGATTAATGATCCAGCATGAGGCGTAATTTTCCTCCTGAAATGTAAGCAACCTGTGAACTTTTTGTTCATTTGGTGAAAACCTCAAGATTTTTTCTGAAACCTCACACACAAGGAGAGAGATTTGAAGTTTTCCAATTTATGTACATGAGGTGATTTATGAGGTGTGAAAAATCTGAGTTTGAAACTGGAATCAGGATTCCCCCTTTGCTACCCTCTTGGTAAAGGAATACTGGCAAAATGAGATTTCATAGACTGAGTCAGCCTGATTTGTCAACGTCATACTGATGGGACCTTAATTGTGCAAAAGTTCCCCCTGTACACCCTCAAACCAGACTAACAAAGATTAAACCCATTTGAATATCAGTTGGAGGCTGGCTGGATTGCAGTCTGACAAACAAGCTGGTCTTAAATGAAGCAAACAAGTATAAAAAAAAAATCTCTCTTTAGATACAGAATGGGAGGGGATAACAAACATTTTCAACTATGTCTTGGAGGCTGCACTATGTACATCTTATCTTATGTTATATCCATTTGTAGTGGGCAAGTCAAACGCTGTCTGGGGTGTTCAAATCATGGAAAATGCAAAGGCTGTTGCATCTGAAAACAAAAACCAAACAAATATTTAAATTGAATAAATCACTTCAACCTAAACAAATTATGCTGATTAATTGATTTAGCTTTGTTAAAACAGACCATTGCATTGCATCAATCTTGAGTGGCACCATATAACCAAGACTTATGTTACATGTTGTGCACGTTCATCTGTTTTTCACAGAATGCACTGAGCATCCAATTCATATCTTAAGTTCCTTTTGTAAAGATAATAATCCTATCATGGTAGCAGATGCTGTATCAACTTGCTTTTTCAAAGGTTTTTTGCTTGTTTGTTTGTCTCTCTATTTTAAGACAATTATTTTTTACTTAACCGACATTGCAGATGTTGCAATTCATTTTTTTTTTTGACAGGAAAAAATGAATGCTCAGAGATAAAATTTGTCCATCTTACCGTTGTCTGATATTGAGGAGAGCTGTAAATTGTCGTTGGAGTTTGGTCTGCTCCAATCATTGAAGGATGGAGGTGAGTACCTAAAAAAAAATCACATCAAAAAAAGGCAATGTTCATGTCAGTTAATTACCACCAGTGTCTTTGAGATTTGTTACTCAGTTACAAATGTTGACCCATTTACACCTTTGATCCAAACTGTAATACTCCCTAACAACTTCTATCCATTTTCTTGTAAATTAGTGGAAAATTTGGTTTTACATCAAAGTAACATTCTCTTCTTTATACATGTGTGTATTCTCATCACCCTTCTGTTGAATAAGAGTTTAAATTAAGAGGAGAATTGAAATTTTTATCACTTTCTCACCTGCCACTTGAAATTGATGCACAGCATGTTCCTCTTCATCCACCTCTCCTTCTCTTACATCAGTCCCAATAGCTGACTTCTCCCCTTTGATCGACTGCAAGAAGTGTACATGGAATTAGCAAAGCAAAGAACAGAGTTACAATCACTGCCCCAAAGCTAAACATTTTGGTACAAAACCTAGTGTTGTGGCTATCAGTGCTATAACTACTGGAAAATTTGCCAGATGAAAAAGTGGAGATCACCTATTTTTCTTTCTTTTTGGGCTGGCAATTGCTCAGCAGCAAAGCTGTCACTTGTGAAGTCATGCACAACACTGACCTACAATCCATTTGTTTTGACCTTCCATGAACATCTCTACTGGGTTTGAGATGTCAAGGAAAAAATTACATAGAAAATGACCTGACAGACAACAAACACTGTCTTAAGTTGGAAGGAGATTGGAGACACCAGGGTTCGGTTTATCAAGGGTAACGTTGCAAGAAAACCTACAATAAATAGGCTTAATGAGCTTGGGAACCAAGTTACAGTATCTGTACTCAACTGTATGAAGAACTTAAGGGAGTAAGTTCCTAAAGAAACTGTGGTGCAGCATCAGTGAAGGAGTAAGCACAATATGAATTGGCCACAGTAAAGTGTTTCTAAGGCTTTACCAACTCTTTACTGTGGCCAATCTACATTATCAAGTCATCAGTTGATATTATAGATAACTGCCATGTACAACATACAAAACGTAAAAAAGTACGACTCACTTCTCTGTACTTCTGTAAATAGAGCTTCAAAGGTTCCACATAATTATCAAATCCTAAAGTTTGCATGGCAAACAAAATATCTTCTCCATTGATTGTCTTGCGTTTTTCTTGATGGCATCGTTCACTTGCCCTGTGCTTCAGTTAAGGTCAGTTTGATTTTTATCATATGTCAACATTCACAGAGTACTATAGTATTTGTGGAGGGGAAAAAGTTCTTCCAGCAAACAAATAAAACTGAAAAACTAGAACCCCAGTGAACAAAATAGAGACATGAATTAGGGCATAAAACATTCCACGCTGACATATTGAGGAATTATGCTCCACACTTATCTTCTCTAACTACCTTATAGTTACTTTAAAAAAATTTCAATAAATGATTTTAACCTAGAACTAATAGTTGATCAGGTAAACCTGGTCTGATTATCCATGTAAGAGAGTTCCTCAGAGGGATTGTGGTTGGAAGTGACCAAAGTTTAGACAAACTGAGTGGAGGTTATCATCAGCCTCATCATTAGAGTCTTGACAAATGTACCACACAATTAAATAATGATTCAATTTCAAGATCGATTACCAAAATATGTTTATTTTCATGCTAGCAAGGATACTCGCTGGTTATGAAGCTTATAAATTCTGACACACATTCTTGAACGCATTCTTTGGCATCCTTAGCAATCTGGAATGAACAAATAAATGTACAAAGTCAAAATGTACAAGATTTAAAAGAACCCTGGACTATCTGGGGCCAACACTGCAAGAACATATCCTAGTTTCCTTAGCTTTTGTCTATTAACCCCATTGATCATAACATTATAATTTCCTCAAAAGTGATCAGTACATTAGCTGCTTTATTTTTTCACTTTCATCACTCTGCAGAGTGTAATCAGAAGAGTAATCAGACAGTTGAAGCAGTCAATCATACTTAGTCCTTTAAACCAAATCCACCAATCACAGAATTGTTCTCAATAACCATAGCAACAACCACTTATCAAAAAAAAAAAAAAAAAAAAGAAAAAAAAGCTGTGAAATTTCCAAAATTAGAGAATTTTTTACTTCAGACATTTTCTCTTACGGAGATATTTGTCCTATAAGTATTTGTTGTCTTCAGAAATTGTAATGGTTATGATTAATTCGTAACATGACTTTGTGTCATCCGATTCTACCAGTAATCATACTTGTGATTAACAAATCATCCTCCCACTTTGTGGTCATCCAATTTTGTTCATCACTCATACATCACAGACCAAATTGGACTCCACTTGGTCCTAATACCATTATTAACCCCTAAAAGTGCACAATTAGCATCTAATAATTTCTTTTTACAATATCACCCCTGAATCAAACATTCAGCTCATGATGACAAACCAAATGATCACCAACTAAAGAAACTATTGACTGTTAGACAAATTCTCCTTGTCAGCACCTTATGAAATGTATAGAGAACAATAAGGAGAATATGTATACTGATATTTAAGTGTAAAGGGTTTTAAAACAAATTCTCCTTGTCAACACCATTAACCATGTAACAAGCAAAGTGAGGAGAATATGGATATTGATGTAAGGGTGTAACAGGTTGAAGGATGCCCAATTGTGTTTGTTATCACATTGAAGGTTTAATTATATATCCATACCTTCCCTGTCTTGGGAATGGACTTCTTCATTATTCTGGCCACATTTGCAATTGGTAGAAACCGATCCTGAAAAGGATTAAAAAATAATAATAAATAATATATAACTGCAGACTATTCCATGATAAATTTAAGTTAAGACCAGCCAGACCCCCCTTTCCACTCTTAGAACCCACAATTCACACAGAAACTAAAACATTGAATACAAAAGGATAAATCAGATCACACTTTGGAGATACAAAATCAGTAGTACAGCAGTACATTTACATGCACATTGGCTGTTTAGCAAGCAACAAGCAACAAGCAACTAGGATGTCAATAGCAGCTAGACTGTAGCAAGCAAGTAGATCAATCTACCTGCTTGTAATGTGCATGAAACCTGCTTGCAGCCTTTATATTAATGTCTTTTAACCCCTAACATACATATGTATATAGTTCTATAAAAGTCTTGCTGAGTCAACACCTTCAAAATTTCACAGGAGGGGCCATGACCTCCTTAGGAAGGGGTGGCCCTCTCGACAATCATAAATACCAATTTGAACTAAGTTGTGTTGAAACAAGAGAAGTCATCAGGAGTGTGCTCTTTATGACTCACAATAAGAAGATAATGAAGGAAAAAGTTGACAGTATTTACAAGCATAGTGGCTTGTATAAGTAGAGCGTGTACATTTGTATCCCTGTTTAAAAATCAAGAAGCCACTAAGATTACTGTGTATTGTTGGGTAGTTTTCCAGCCCTCAGCACAGCTAACACTGACATTCTCTCAAGTTCCCAAACAGTTTACCAGTATTGGACAAATTGCAACTGTGAGCAGCTCATATCATCAAAGGGCATAAAGTAGAAAATACCAGCAGTACTTTTAACTCCCCTTTGTTAGAAAATCACAAGGATACATCAAACTTGCCTTCAAGTGTTTAACCCTGGTGAAAAACCTCACAGGATCTTTGAGGATCTTCAAGGATTGACAAAGACCTGCCAAAGATCCTTAAGGACAAGGATCTTTAAAAGATCTTTAAAGGATCTGTAAAAGATCCTCAAAGATCTTTGTAAGCAAAAACATTTGTTAAGATCCTCAAGGATTTGATAAAGATCCTCAAAGGATATTACAAAGATCCTCATAAGGATCCTCGCAAAGTTCTTTTCAAGGATCCTTCAAGATCCTCAAGGATTTAGCAAGGATCTTTCAAAGACCCTCAAAAGATCCTTTCAAGGATCCTTTCAAGATCTTTGTAAGGATCCTTAAGGATTTAATCAGGATCTTGCAAGGATCCTAGTCAAGATCTTTGCAGGATCTTTTTGAGGATCTTTCAAGATCCTCAAGGATTTAATGAGGATCTTTTAAAGACCTTCCAAAGATCCTTTCAAGGATCCTATTAAGATCTTTGCAAGGATCCTTAAGGATTTGATCAGGATCTTACAAGGATCCTACTCAAGATCTTTGCAAGATCTTTTCAAGGATCCTTTAAGATCCTCAAGGATTTAATGAGGATCTTTTAAAGACCTACAAAAGATCCTTTCAAGGATCCTGTAAAGATCTTTGCCAGGATCCTTAGGAATTTGATCAGGATCTTACAAGGATCCTTAAGTCAAGATCTTTGCAGGATCTTTTCAAGGATCCTTCAGGATCCTCAAGGATTTAATGAGGATCTTTTAAAGACCTTCAAAAGAACCTTTTAGGGATCCTGCTAAGATCTTTGCTAAGATCCTTAAGAATTTGATTAGGAGTTACAAGGATCCTAGTCAAGATCTTTGCATGATCTGTTCTACAATCCTTTAAGATCCTCAAGGAATTGAAAAGGATCTTCCAAATATCTTTAAAAGATTCATTTCATGATTTTGTACAGCTCTTTGTAAGGATCCTTTTTGAATTTGATGTGGATCTCAAAGGCAACTTTGTCAAGATCTCTACCACATCTCTGCATTATGAATTAGGTTCCTTTGAAATCCTCAAGTAATTTCAAACATAAAAAAATTGTAAATTAAGGGCTCTCTGTTTTATCATTTAAACACAACAAGGAATTTTCGCAGAAAATTATTGTGCAATGAGTGTAATGAAGGTTACCGCATAGCAACGCCATGCTCGAGGCTTTCGGGAAACTTTGTGACTACTTACATGACAACAAATAGGGTTTTGCATTATGGGATAGGAATTTATACGCGCCGAGATTTTTAACGGTCGCATAAAAACATAAGAAGCTCGTTTTTACGGCAAATATCATCGACAATGGTCGGAACTAAAGGGAAAATTTACACAGAAATAAAGGTAAAGGAAAGGCGTTTTCTGGAGTTCAGAAACAAGCGAAAAGAGAGACAGAAACAACCGAAATCGTCAATCAAACTCCAAGCAGGTCTCGCGATTGCTCTGACTCTGGGGCTGAATGAAAAGAATTCATTGGTACTTCTGGAAAGAAAATGAAGATGCCATCCTCGCCTAATGATTCTTACTCTGAGCTCTTGGAGAGTGAGGATGCAAATGATGTGTTACAGGGACAAGGATACAGGCTTATCGATCTAGAGAGATTCTCCTCGACGCTCACTGAAGGACATGTTTCTGAAGAAGGTGTGAATTTACTTGGTTCTGTGTAACCAACTTAAAAAGCTCTTTTAGTGGTTGTCATATGAATTCCCGAAAACAATTATTTTGTACCTCAGGATGTATTAGTTCAATTAATCTGAAGTTTTCAGGGCTGTATCCTCTTACTGAGTTGAGTTGGATAAGCTGACAGTTTCTCTATAAGCTGAATTTTAAGTAAGATGTTGTGGAATAACTCACCTAATAATCTCGGTGAACTTTGAACGGGCATTGTGCCCATAATATAAACGACTCCAAAAGTTCAGCTCAGCTCATCCAAAAGAACGACCCTAGTACTTTGTTTTGACACTAAAAACACTTGATTTCATGCAATCTTTGTGCAGTTATCTTTTCTCAAGTTTACCTAGGTTTTTTACACCATGTGGTGGACAAATTGATCTGATGTCAAATAACAAATTAGTTTAGGGCAACATATTAGTTATATTCAGTATGTGTGATTCCTAAGCTTTCCTTTGGTATATAGGTTAATATAGTTCAGAAATATAGTCATTGAAGTACTCTTGTTTGCCTTTTTTTCATGTTTACCCCCTCTGTAAGAGTAGTCTGAGTCTGGTCATAGTCTAGTCCTAGACAAGTTTAACACATATATTTTGGTCTTCTTATCTTTGAGCTGGACTGTTGCCAGATTTTTTGGAAAATGAAAATCTTAGTACTAACCTAAAGTCTGAACAGAAATAGTGTAGAAGTAGTCCTACTAGAAGAGGATGGGTAATTCTCGTTTAGCAATAAAAAAAGTTTTATCTTCATTTTTTTATGTTTGGTTCAATTTTTCTTTTTAACTTAGTCTGAGGATTTAAGTATGCTTATTTTCTTGTCAAAATTTCGAAGGTTCTATAACATTCTTGCTAAGATCTTCAACGATCTTCCATTTCCTTGCCAGGATCTTCAAGGTTCACTGACATTCTTGTCAAGATCTTTAAGGATCTTCAAATCTCTTGCAAAGATCTTTAATTTGGCTGTCAAAATCTTCAAGGATCTTTCTTTTTTATGCCAAGATCTTCAAAGATCTTTCAATTTATTGCCAAGATCTTTAAGGGTCTTTTATTTTCTTTCCAAGATCTTTAAGGATCTTCAAAATTTTCAAAAAGATCCTTGAAGATCTTGTCAAGAAAATGAGAGACCCTCAAAGATCTTAACAAGAATTTGGAAGATCCTCAAAGAATTTTCAAAGATCTTTAAAGGATCTTCAAAGTTCATGTAAAGATCTTCAAGGATCTTGACAGGAAAATGAAAGATCCTTAAAGATCTTGTCAAGAAAGTCAAAGATCCTCAAAGATCTTGGCAAGAAAATCAAAGATCCTTGAAGATCTTGGCAAGAAAATGAAAGATCCTTGAGGATCTTGGCAAGAAAATCAAAGATCCTTGAAGATCTTGGCAAGAAAATCAAAGATCCTTGAAGATCTTGGCAAGAAAATGAAGGATCCTTGAAGATCTTAACAAGAATTTTGAAGATCTTAACAAGAATTTTGAAGATCCTCATGAAGATCCTCAAGAGGATCCTCAAAGGTCCTCATGAAGATCTTGTAAGATCCTTAAAGATCCTTGAAAGATTTTCACCAGGGAAATGCCTACACAGTCTTGCACCTGCCTATCTTTTGAATGAATTTAGCTCCAGCCAATATCATGCCAACAATACCAGACATAGAGACCTTATATGATTACCCTGGCTAAAACATCAAAATTTTAAGGTTCCTTTTTTTTTTTGCTACAAAGGTGCATAGGCGTGGAATACTCTGATTAGTAAAACTAATAAACAACTTCACCACCCAATTTTAAGAAACTTCTCAAACTTCATTTAGTAACTGATGCAATGTACTCTGTATATGTAACATAAATTGTATATCTTATGTGTAGATTGTAATTTGTGTTGTGGGCTCCTTTTGTATCTTATATTTCTAAATACATGTTGTTTTAACCCTTTAACTCCCAGATCAAATTTGTAATTCTCCTTACTGTCAACAATACAATTCTTATAATGTTAGTTCAGAGAACTTAGTATTGGATCAACTAATTATCTCCAAATTGATATTTTTCTGTATTCTCATCACTTATCTGGTTGATATTGTATTGATATTGTAAGGAGAAATTCTGTCATAGTCACTCATGAAAGTTAAAGGGTTAAGTAATATGTCTTAAGCAGGCCCTCATTCAAATCAGCTTGAAGCTTTAGAAACTGGGCCAGCCTGCATAAATATTGCTAATACTGGTAAATAAATAGATAAATCCATGACTTTGTGAAAACTCTAAAGCGGAGAGAGGCAAAGGGTCTTTCCCAAGTAAACAACACAATGCCCCCGCCATGGCATAAACCCAGACCCTTGGACCAGATCTGTGCATTGACCACCGGAGAGCTAGCAAATATCTCTTAACAAATTACCTGCTCTCTAAGAATGTCATCACGCTCCTTCTCGTCACCA
This sequence comes from Pocillopora meandrina, assembly GCA_942486045.1. Classification (NCBI taxonomy): domain Eukaryota; kingdom Metazoa; phylum Cnidaria; class Anthozoa; order Scleractinia; family Pocilloporidae; genus Pocillopora; species Pocillopora meandrina. The sequence goes on from CALNXJ010000030.1 coordinate 179,871, forward strand.
TCCACATCATGAACCCCAGTGTCTTCTGCTCCTGTTAAGGTGCAAAGGACAACATACTTTAGCATTGTAAACTTGATGTACTAACAATTATTTTGATTTAATTTTTTTTTTTTTTTTTTACTACAACTGGCAGTAATGTCACAATCCAAATACAGACAATGCTGCTTGCATCAACCTGTCATTCATTGCTCACGCACTGAAAGAATCATTTTATTTGAAATCAATACTGTAATAAAATCAATACTGTAATAAAATACAACAGACAGTGGTTTAGTGATCTGTATTCTTGTTGACAACAATATTCTTCATCACAGTGGTCAAAATGTTGTGGACTCACAAGACCCAAAGGTGCAAAGGACAACAAGTTTCGCACTTTTATACTAATAATTATCTTGTAATTCATTTTCATCAATATGGTTAGAATTTTGAATAAAACCCTACAGTGTGGCATTTCAAACAAAGCTTTTATATACTATACACCTGAGCACATTCAGTTTTTAACAACACATTTCATGCAGAATAAGAAAAATGGTAAGTTTTGAGCTCAGTAAAGAAATAGAAAAAGATGCTTTCACGTCTGATCACAAGCCTGGGCAAAGAAAAAGTTCCAAGTCTCCATATTCTATCATATTTTTATATATCATAATTTATATATTATATTTTGTAAATATTATTTACAAAACATAATGCTATTGACATCACTAATCCTAGCAGTTTATACAGGACGGGTGTCGTATATGAACTATGTAATGGTGATTGCTCACTATAGAGTATCTGCGGCTCAGTGGTAGAGCATTAGAGTGTGGAATGCAAAGGTCTGAGGTTCCTCAAGGGCACTCAGATTTCTTCTTTGTCCCACGCTCATGATGAAACGAAAAAACACATTTTTCTAAGTACATTTCCTACAATTAATCAAAATTTGTGATTAAGTAAATCCTCTTTCCTTTAAACAGATGGACCAGGAATACATGGAATGATGTTGTCCCAATATTCAAGAAAATCAAGGAATTCTTTTGTTGCTCTGAAGATCGAGTTTTACTCCTCACAGTTCAAAACTGAACTTCATAGATTTCACCCTTTGCATCATTTTGCAAATATTGTAAGAAAATCTTGACAAAATCAATTGTGAAAATTACATGTGGGTAAGCCATAAATAATTTTACTTGTGGTTAAAGTTAAATGAAAAAAATGCACTATGGAGTCTCTGGATATGCTTGAAAATTCTTGTAATTTGTTCCCAAAAGCAAAACCAACAATACCAATTCATAACAGGAAGATAATCTAGGAAAACCAAAGATGAATTTTTCTTCAAATCAGAGCCAGTTTTACTGACAAGATTGCACACACAATGAACACCACAAAGCTGCTCTCAAAACTGATTGGGAAGCATCAAAGATTTGCCATCACTATTGGACAGGAAGAAAATTTTCTTATTTCACAGAATAACCCTTTAGAACATAAACTCCATTAGAAGATGATTGGAAGTATGTGGAAAGTTCTTTGAATTATTGGTGAACCAGGACAAATTCATCAAAAGCGACAGCCAATGAGGAATGTCTCAATTCACCTTGCTGAAAAAAACTCCTACAATGTGCCAAACAAGGCACAGCACAAAATGCTGAAAAAACAGACGGAACACTAACCTTTTGGAAATGCAAAAGGGTTAAAAGGTGGTGGAAAATTTGGATCAAACGGCATCATCGGATAACCGCCACTATACCCCATGTTCATATTCATGATTCTGGGGATTTCCAAATACGTTTACTATCCTTTTCAGCCTTGAAAATTTAATCAAGGGAGCCTAATTACTCAATTAGGCCTTTGAGAAATTGTATCAAGAAAGTTTATCTGATGAAAACAAATTAGTACTTTTATCGCAAGACCTTATTGGCCAGTTCTGATGGAATGCCCTATTCCTTACACTGATTTATTGTATTTTGTATGTAATATATAATTCATACCACAGTGGGAAACAAATGTGATAATTTTAGGCACAAAGCTCTAACATAAACTAAACAAGTATATGCTTACTTTGACTGTAGTTTCTTCTGGATTTTTAACATTTATATTTGGTTATAAAGCTTTTAAATAGTTTTACACAAATAGAATATCACAGTAAGAGAGTACAGTAACGAAAATTAACAAATATTTATTTAATTTATTCTGAAAAAGAAAGAAAATGCTTTACAGAGACAATCATCAAATTTTTATAAGAACACAATGCACCATAACTGCAGATGGAATTAAATATTTATAGCAAAATAATCTAGGAAAAAAAGCTTTCCATGCAGGAAACAAGATATATTCAAAAACAAATATTTCAAATCCTTTAATATTCCTGCCAGCAACACACTGTCAGACAAAATAAAAGGGAAATGAAAACTTCATAAAGCACATGTCAACTGAACTGCATCCAAACATGAAAAAAAAAATTCCTTGGGTAAAAGAAATTAGTTTAGATTATTGCAAGATTTAAAAATTAGGAGTGAGCTTACATTGTTCACTGAGGAAGAAAGCCATTTTTTATACAAAACATTGGGAATTTTGTAAAACTAAAAGTTTGAGAAATTAAGACTGTTTTAGAAGCAAAATTACTGGCACACTAGAATTGTTAATTATAAAAGTACAAGTCTATTTTAATATCTGTAGAGGAGACTTCCGAAATAAAAAGGAAAAAAAAACCAGAATCATTTCTACTGCAACTTGTATTTATAAGGAAGGAGTCAGGGTAGTTTCCAATTGCCAGACAGACATCAACCTTAGAAACAACCAATTAAATGTATGCACTATATTAAAACTTGCTTCAAGTCAAACACTTTGTTACATTGGTTGATCTTTCCATGAAGATCCCAGTTACGATGCCACACTATAGACATGTTAAATTTTTCAACTTGCTTATTTGAAATCAGTGTCACTCAATTATATCCAGTCATCCTTAACCCTTTAGCTGATAAACATATAACTACTCCCCATAAATCTATACATTTTACAACAAACAGGTAATAAGAATAATGAAACTCATCAGGTAGAAGTGTTTATCATGATCTAAAACTTAATTCTCATGCCACATTTACAGGGAAATGTGTAGCAGCTGGAGGAGAAAATTATTAATTAGACTTAGGATTTAAAGACTAGGATCAATTAATTTGCACATTTCTTTATGAACCCAATGCAATTAAGGTGATCAAGTCTCTGTCTGATAAGATTTTGGGAAAATTTTTGGTTTACTGATTGTAACCAAGTCACAATTTTAAAAGAGCACTATTTTTGCAGGGTGGGGAGGGAAAGGAGCAAATGTTAACAAAATATGACACTTGTTTACATGAAAACCCCAGGCCTAAAACCATTTATGTCTGAAGAATTGATAACATTTCCTATTTTATCTAATTTTGCACCTGCTGTTGTTCTTCAAAACCCCTATTCCTATTTCTAGGCAGGGTACTGTAAGGTTTCAGATTTCTAGTTCATTATTCAACAGCAAATAGTGGCACTTGTTGCCTGTAAAATTTACTTAACAGTCTTACCTGAGTTCAGATAAGGTAACAGAAATTTAGAAAGGATATAAATAACATTTTTATTTCAATATTTTCACAGTGAAATTTAATTATTTCCAAGAATCCCATGGAGGCTGAAGAATTGGCAGCACAGCCATATTAAAAACATTCACTCTACAAATCCATCATTTTGTACAATAAATATCAGTCTGTCAAAAATTAGGAATTTAAAGCTGAGAAAGCAAGAATACAATTTTCTTAAACAGCCAGGTAGATTTAGAATTGATTTAGCAATTCAGCTACGAGGTACTTCTTTCAAACCAAAAACTTAACCATGGGAGAAAGTTTGCCAAGTCTTCAAATTTTTTCAAGTTCTCTATTGTTGTGAGCTTTGTGATTGTGAAATTGAATTAAACTAGAGATAAATTTTCTATGAGGTGATATTTCTTGCAAATTTGGCGGCAGAATATTGACACAGAATCTTTCCACAAGAGATATTTTCACATCGAGGTAACTATCCCAATAAGTTCCGTTAATATTTGGTTAAACTCTAGATAATGACACGATAAAAGTGTATCTAGTTCTTTAACTGACAGAACATGGTCGAATGCGAAATATCTGTTTTGTAAAGCATAAAGTTTTCAAGGATTTCTTCAACGGAAATTGAATATAAACAAGAACACGAAATTGACAAGATACCATTAAAAAGGCCGCTAAAATCAACACCTTTCCAGACCTCGTAATTAAGTTAACTCTAAATGCATCACGAGAGGTAATTAGCTTGTAAAATACTGCAAACAAATATAATTTTTGTTTTCTTACCCTCGTGGTCTTCGTGCTGAATGACAAATTGAGTCGGTAGAGGCCCTGGTAACCCATAATCAGCGGGCATTGCTGTTACAACGGTATGTGTTGCTTCATCTCCTCGATCTACGGCCGAGGTGTTTGTCAAACTTCCATCTACGACTCCCACATCATCTGAAGCCGGTACAACTGCGACTTGAACGCCACCTGGTACATTGGAGATGGATAGGTGTCCACGATCATCTCCTAGCCCTACATGTGTTTCGTTTTGGACTTCAGGTCTGTTCTCGATCACTTGTTGAACGCCATGTCCGTTTGGAACAGTGCTCCCTTGAGCGTAAGTAGCTAGTCCTGGTTGGGCAAAGCTAGCTTGTCCGCTGTCAGGAGGTTGAGTGTTTAGCCCATCTGTACTTTCGTTTCTCGCCTCCTCAACGCCCTCCATAAGCTAATGTCGATGTTGAGACAACGCACTGGAAAAGCCATTTTCAAAATAAGAAAGCAAAAGTAAGAATGTTATTTGGCGTTAAGTGGTTTCAAACCCTCGCCTCCAAAACAAAAAATAGCCACAGGGGCTATTTGACTGCTTAAACCTCCCGGAAAAAACCGATGTAAACAAATTTTGAAGTCAAATTTGTGAGCGAAACCGCGGCGGCACGTCTCGTCGCGAATCTTCGAAACGCTTCGAAAAGTTCAAGTGAAAAACGTGGAATCTCAATGGCAAGAAATGTTATTGGTGGAGGGCGTGAAGGTAAAACAAACCTTTCTCGATTTTTTGTTGGCTGGCCGGTGTTTCGTTTGAGTTAGAGTAGCCAACGAAAATGCGAGTAGCAGATCGCACACGAGTGGCTGTTCGCTCCCTTTCTTCACCACTCACGAACGAGCTACAAGAGTAGAACTTCCACACGCAGTGATCACACGTCAATCAATTCAGCCAGCTGTTACAACTAACCAATCATAATCACGTATATACGAACTTTTGTTCCTTTTCACCAATCAGAGCTTGTTTGAAACAAAACACTGGTTTACATTGCATAAATTACTTTCGCTTTTGTGAGTGTCTTGTGAATTTCCTTGTCAAATTCACGACAATTTTAGGCCACAAAATGCGTAATTATCATAAAAAGATCGTCGATTTTAGAAAGCAGATAGCAAAATTGTCTGATATAGCTCTCAAATTGAGATAGGGCTTTTACAAGTTACGTCGCAATCTGTTTCTTTATTTACCACAGTAAATTATGCATGATGTTTGTGGAGATGTTGAAATCGAAAGGAGTACCGCCAATTTAACCTTTTGTCGGCTCTTTTTGGATATTTTTTTACAATATATATTTAAAAGAAAAAAAAATACTGTATCTAAATATAGCTTCAAAAATCCCCCTCAAAACGACTTCTCGTCTGAAAAGTTCTTATTTTAAGCTCTTTTTAATTTTATTTTTGAAATATGCGACAAAATAAAAATAGAAGAAAAGGAAAGCGAGCACATGTGTGAATTCACCTGTCAAAACCAAACAAAAATTAAAAAACATATCTATGAAAGTGGTGGGTGGGATGATTCCAATGACCTCAAGGCCATCAAAACTATTCCAAGGCTTCATTTCGCTGTGTTTATTTATTTTTAAACTTGGAGACTGAAAAAGGTCGCAGTTGTCTTTTCCTAAATCAACGTTCACGAAACCAAGCAGGTTTACTAAAAATATATAATAACGGAGATTGTCTAAGCGACGATTTTAACAGATGCATTAGACAAATGCAAATGTTGATATTGTTGGATCACAAGAGTGCATAAATTATCATTCAGAGGTCATGAAATGAGTGAAATGAACGGTGAGGAGTGGTGTTTGCCATAGTAGGCGGAGTTTAAAATGTTTAATTAAGCACAGAAAAAGAAAAAAAATAAATGAAAACGATACAGGATACACTTTTTGTAAATAGAACAAGAGAGATCAGGTAAGTTTGAGCTTTGAGCTCGATAAAGAGGGACCCGGAATCATTTTTTTTCTTTCTCCTACGCTCGTGACAAATCGAAATACTTCTCTCCTTATTTCTTTACCGAGCTAAAAAAACTAACCATCTCTTTAATTCGATTTACAAAAAAGACCCTATCTACATCGCTGATCCTGGCCATAAGTAGGACGGGTCTCATATATGAACTTCGTAATGAGTCTTGCTCACCACGGATTCTCTGTGGCACATTGAAGCTTTCTTGATTCAAAAGCTGAGAACACTTTAAAAAGAACTGCAACTCTCCAAAATTTAAAGTACCATTCTTGGTAAATTGAACTGTATAGCTATTTTTCTTTGTAGTTGCATGATACTGACTACACTGAAACATTGTTCCATGTTTCCAGAGCCACTTGAATTTATGTGAAGTTAAAATTTCCCCAAGTAGATCTTTAACAACTACACTGGTTTGTGGATCTAAATCAAGCCTTTGAAGGCTACCTATCGCATACACCTTCTCTGCAATTTCCTCTCTACAAGTGGGCAGTGGACGGCCTTCCACAAGATGTTTGTAGAAGCTCTTTGCTGCTGATCCTGCAGGAAGCAGAGGGTTAACCCAGTTTGTCAAATCCCCATTATAGCCCCTCAAACCAGAAGCATGATGTGCCCCATAGTGGACCAAGATGTCTCACACAATCTGGGAGATGAAGCAGCATGTGCATTGTATGTCTCATACCTTCTACCATACAGGGCCTCCATCCTCATTTTAGTGATGCCCAGCAAAACACAATGCATGTAGTCAATTGTTACACCATTGATGATATCAAAAACCCTACTGAATCTTTACCACTGCCTTTCAGGTTACAATATCCATACATTCTCCAACAAACAGACATTTATTAAAAGCAGTCATACCTTCAGGCTTCCTCATGTAATGAACTGTCCAATTAAAAGAATTAACCTTTAACTCCCAAGTCAAATTTGTAATTCTCTAATTGTCAACCATACAATTCTTGTAATGTTAGTTCAGAGAAGTTAGTATTGGATCGACTTATTATCCCAAATTGATATTTTTTTTTATTCTTATCACCTATCTGGTTGACATTGGATGGATATTGTAAGGAGAAATTCTGTCTTGGTCACTCACGAGAGTAAAGGGTTAAAAAAATTAAATAAAATAATTTGATACCTCTTCTCTGGAGGCAACTCATTTATGACGAAGTCAGTGGTACATTACGCGTGGAAAATCGGATTTTACCTCTGAAATCGCTCAATAACCTGACCTGAATAATAACTGTTAATGCCCCCATTGGGTTCATAACGAAATTCGCCGTGAATTAAAGCTACAGTGGATCAGAGCATAGTCCGTGAGTTTCGTTCCCTAACGCGTTCACCAAAGATTTGATTCTGTCTTAATCCGATTTGTTGTTTGAAACATATTCCGAAAAGAAACAGATTGCAGGTCGATTTTGAAATCGATTGTTCCGATTTGTTGGAAACATATTCCAGAAACAAAATATCTTTCAAATTATATTCACAATGCGAAAATGAAATATATATAGCTTTCTTGTGGTTGATTTGCAATTTGAAATGTCTATTCATAACTTTCGCGCTCATTTTCGAATTCAGGCCACGTGTGCACACCACCGCGGGTGATTTAAATAGAGAGACCCCAGAGACCACAAAACAGTAACTCTCTATTTGTTTGTACATGACTTCATGTCAAAATTAGGGCATTATATTTTTACAATTTAGGAGCACATATTTGAAATAATACTTTCAGTTCCTACTATTTACCTCTCCTTTTAATATGTAAAACTTCCTTTTTAATTTATGTTTCTTTCCTGCTCGTACAGTGTACTACTTGGTTCAGTTTGTAGATGACGGTATTTTGGACATCAAAACTGACGACGACTTTAGAACAAGGGAAGATGGCCTTAAAGAGGCACAGTATGGGGATACCTTTTACTTGTGCACAATAATTTTTGAAAGTGGTGAGTCTAAGCACTTTTTTTGTTTTGATCATCTTGTGATAGGAAGCTAAGTTGTTTGATTTTGCTTTTCTATGCAAATCTGAAAGAATTAGCTCTGAAATGTTACGAAATGGCTCGGTTTTTCATCATGGAAGCATGACATTGATGAAAATGGTGCCACCTACTTTAAATACAATCCATTTTCTTAAAATCTTTTTGAAAAAGTCATGATTAAGGTCAGGGCTCGACCTTAACTTTTCAACTTACTAGCCAAGTGGTTAGTGTCAACTTAGATGTTACAACAATTTCAGTTTGCTTACTAGCTAGACTGGCTGGTAGAGATTGAAAACCATGTGTGTTTCTACCAATGTGATGCTAGTGTCGAGCCCTGGAGGTATTAAGGATAGAAATGGATATTGTAATCCCAAATCAATGAAAAAGGCATGGTGACAAACTACTGGTACATGGTGTGCCTCTTGCAAGTTGTATATTTTGTTGATAGGATTTAATAAAATAATTTAATTTGATAAAAATAATTTAAAACAAGCTTCAAATAGATGAAAGAGGAGGCAACAAATTCACAAACAGATGTAGAATCTTTTGTTGCAAACTTGTGCTGTGATTGGTTGCTGCAACTGAAGTTTATTTTTACTGTTAATGGATATCTTTTTGATAGCTGGAGATGTTTTAACTTGCAGATGATAAAGAGGAAGTGATGAAAAGAAAAGTTGCCATGCAGAAATTGAAAAACCCCAAACAAACAGAACAAAATAAAATGAAAAAGATAGGAAAGAAAACAAAGGAAAACAGAAAGAATGTTGGTGAGGAGAAGGAGGGTGAAGAATCCACACAAAAAGAAATGGTGGATAGGGAAGAAATTGCAAGAAAGAAAGCAGAACGACAGAAGAAACGAGTAGAACAACAAAAGGCTAAGGAAAACAAGGAAAGGGAAAAGGCTGTAAAAGAAAAGGAAAGAGCTGCTTTGATGGAAAGGGATAACCGCATACTTGCAGAGATGAACTCTTTAGCAAGAAATCTAGATGTCGAAAGCAAGCAGCCATTTACCAATTTATCTGATGAAGAGGAGTATGATGTTGACAGGGCTGAACCCATGGATGATGATGAATATTTTGGTGGAAGAGATATTATATCCGAATGTTCATCTTACCTTCATCCCCCCCTCTCTCTTCCTCCCCCTTCCAACTCTGCCAAACCAGCTTTACAAACCCCAAGAGCAACAGTTGGTGGAAAAAGACCCAGGGATTTCTCCCAGAGTCAACCACAACTTCCTCCAAGACCAACTGTGGGTGGAAAAAAGCCAAGGTCCACATTCCACCACAGCTGCCAAAAATGTGAGGAGTACAAGGAAATCATAGCTGCACAAAATCAAGAAATTTCTCAACTCAAGGCTCAAGGTAATTATATCTCACTTTTTACATGACTAGCACTCACATATTTAATGATAAGATAGAAAATGCAGGGCATTTTCCTGTCTGCTTTTCCTTTTGCTTCTCATTGGATTGACTAATTGTGAGGGGAAAGACGGATACCAGTTGATCATAGTCTATCTTGTATAATTTTACAATAACTCTGAAAGTAGGAATAAACCATTTTAAAGCACTTTAATAAGGCTACAACTCTTGCAAATTGTATTTTAATGATGCATCTTATTGTGTTTCAAATAGTGATGCTTGTATTACGATATGAATATTATTTTGAAGGGAAGAGTATCTTTCCACATTTACATACTTATATGAATTAAAATACTGGTGACAGTCAAGCAGATTGACCCACTGATTGATTGCTACATTTAATCTTCCCATGTTAGCTAGGTAATTAAAGCTATGATGTAATCCATTTATCTGTTGTAGTGAATGGTTGTTATGAAGAGCTACCCAGACCTGGGAAAGTCCCTGAGATTGTGGCAGCACGCTTCAAGGTAAATGCTTTAAGGCTTAATACCTGGCAATTAGATTGTGAAGCTTAAGTTATCGAATTTATATATTTTTTATTATTAGAGCTTAAGAGGCATATCTGACAATCAAATGCAATGTAGACTAAGTTTGTTTAGAGTTTTAAATAATTTCTTACATGGCTATTGTAGGAGGGACTACTTGAAAACTTCTGTGCAGGGAATCAGTTGAAAGTGCTTTCACTGCCTTAGTGGTCATGCACTTTCAAAATTCAAATGTTCACCATAGCCTTCCTTCGATTTAACATTAAAAACATGACATGATTGTTATGAAAACTTTATGGTTAAATTTGTGTGTCCTTTTTAGATGGTTGAGTTATCAAAAGGTAGAGGTGTCTACTTATACGAGGATCACATAAACACAGCCAAGAGTAAAAAACAGCCCAACTTCAGCAGCATGTTTCCTGCTCAGCTGCTTTTATAAAAATTCTGAGCTAGTGGGAAAGAATCTGACCGGAGCAAATGCCAGAGAGGGCTTAAATGCTGACATTGTTTCCTCAATTTTGGGTAAGTACATTGCATTTGGTGTTTTTTGTCATTTTATTACTATTGGGAATCTGTACACTTGTACATGTTGATCAACATGACTTTTCTCAGGGATCAGCCTTGTAAAAAAAAAACTTTGGGACAATCCATATAAAACAAGTGAGGAAAACAACTCCAAGCAAGTATTCAGAAGTTCCTTTGATCTAAGTGATCTCAGATTATTGATTGTGGTATGAGTCTTTCCAAAGTAACACAACCTTGTTGTCATGCATAAGTCTAGAAAGTTAAGCTCCTGTGTTTCTTTTTCTTTGCAGATTTTGTGGTAAAGCAAGGGGGAAAGGCCTCTACAATCAAGCAAGCCCTGAGAAATAAAATAAGTTCTCTAACCACAAGGGCAAGTGGTTGGCAACCTGCCAGGAAAGTAAACAATTGAATCGATTGAATTAAGATTAATTAAAATGATATGATTGGATACTCAGTAGATAGACTATTTTCTATTATGATTTGCACAAGGCTTGCTTGCTTCTCTAATTATTAAATAACAAAGTCAATTTTTTTATTATTACATTTTACAACAACCATTTTTTATTGGCTTTAATCCCAACTAGAGACATTGTAAGTGACATTGCTGATTTTCATGAAATTTGTTTCTGTTTTACATGATTGAATGATGAAGTCCATTTTATAGATATTCTTCGTTTTAAAACAATGAATAGTTTTTGTTAAGTATCCCAACAGTGTGAGAGTCAGTTCTAATTTGCATGGAATTTATTGTTAAAATTTATGAAATAATCCAATGATGGATTTCGTTGTAAAATATATATTTTTGCATCAAAAGACAATTTAGAGGCAGTCTTTTATTGTACAAATTTTAGGTTATTTGTCATGGTCAGTTGTACCAAATAAATTAAAGACATGAATTTCATACTTTTGCTTGAATGCTTATCTGACTTGGCCAAGTATATAATACAGCTGAATGCATGCTGTATGAACTAGTGGTTGCAGGCCTGTTCATGCATATTAATTTACCTGGCTGCAGGTATGTATGCCATTCATTTATAATATCTTGAATACACTCTAAGTATACTTAAAGTATACTTTAAGTATACTGTACTTGTCAGTTTGCCACTAGTGGTTTTACTCATGAAGTATACTTGAAGTGCACTGCAAAATTTTCAGTACCTTTCAAGTATACTTCAAGTATACTTTTGGGTGTTCCAATTTCAGGTGGGAACAAGTATACTACAAGTATACTTTTAGTAGCTCTGTAAACTATACTTCAAGTCTACTGAAAGTATACTTTGTGTAACTTATTTGCAGTACACTTTGATTACAGAAATAGTATACTAAAAGTGTACTTAATTTTGGTAAGGGAGAGCATGAAAATTTTTTCTTTGTCCTAAGCTCGTGACAAGACGAAAAACGTAGTTATCAAAGATACAGGCTGTTTTACTTAACTCCCTGTTCGACTCTTTTTGACCCTTAACCCTTTAACTCCAGAAGTGATTCACAAGTAACCTCTCCCTGGAATATCCATACATTCTCCAACAAACAGGTATTGAGAGTACTTAGATGTAACAGGTGGAAGTTATTATCTTGATCTAACGCCAAATTCTTGCAACTAATTTACAAGCAACGTGTAGCAGCTAGAGGGGAGAATTAACAATCAGATCCTGGCAGTTAAAGGGTTAAACCCTAAGAGACTTCTCATTGCAGTTTACTACTGCTGAATCAATCGTTACGATCACGAGAGTAAAATGAAATGATCACCAACGCAAGAAGCTTTGACTGTGAAAAGAATTCTCTTTGTCAGCACCCAAAGAAATGTATCGATGGGTTAATAATGCAAGAACTCAATGGAAAATCACAGTCTTACCTCATCAGTATCAATGCAGCTTCTAGACAAGACATTACACTTTGTGCAAATATTTGATGAAGCAGGATAACAAAAAATAAACCTAAGGTAACCTACTCTATTTTAAAAACAGATGCTGTTCTTTGATATTTCAGTTAACATTTATTTTTTTAAGCCAAAATAAGAGGAAATAATTCACACTGCTGCAATTAATCCTCATACAAAACATACAAAACATACAAAAGAGGGAGAAACTAAAAAATATCAATGTCTCAATTCCATCCAAAATAACAACAGCTCTAACCCTTAATTTGTACCCTAACATCAGTAAGTATATTCTCCATATTGCTCTCTAGAAATTTCCCATAGAGTTGACAAGGAGAATTTATCTAACAATCAACAACTTCTTTAGTTGGTGATCATTTGCTCTATACATGTGACATTAATGTGTGATTTGGGGTTGACAGCGTAAAGAGAAATTTAAGTTCCAGTCACTTCTAGGGGACAAAGCGTGAAGTGTCTATTGTATAACCGCTGGTTACATTTAAATCCATCCTAAGCTATCACACGCCATTAGTAAGGCAGATGGGAACCAAGATAAAGGAACAAAACATAAACAAAAAAGAAAGAAAAAAGAGAAAACAGAATCAAGATAACTTGACAACCCTCATTCCAATAAGATACATTCTCAGCATCATAGTTCAGTGTTTTAACACTTTACACCCCAACATCAGTATGCATATTCTCCATACTGCTTCTCATACATTCCCTAAGGTGCTGACAAGGAGAATTTGTGTAACAATCAATGGTTTCTTTTGCCCCTAAATTCTCATGAATTAACTGGGGTGATATTGTAAGGAGAAATTAGATGCCAGTAACTCTAAGGGGTTAACAGGTTGATATAAATGTACTCTTAGCCCACCAGATAACTGTGCAGGGTTTCAATAAAATCCAGTTATCAGCTGGGGTCTCCTGTCTCCTATAAGATCTCCTACTTCCATCCATGTAGCATGTAGGCAGGCTCTCGTGTTTGGGTTTCAACTGCCTCTTTAACCCTCTACACCCTAAAATCTATATAAATTTTCTCCACACTGTTCTCTATACATTTCCTATGATTCTGACAAAAAGAATTTGTTTAACAATCAAGAGCTTCTTTAGTTGACTGTTTCCTTTATTCTCATGACCTTAATGTTTCTTTTAGGGGTGATACTGATTGGGGAAAATAATAACTAATCACTCTTAGGGGTTAACCCTTTAACTCACATGAGTGACCAAGACAGAATTTCTCCTTACAATATCAATACAATATCAACTAGAAAAGTGATGAGAATAAAGAAAAATATCAATTTGAGGATAATTAGTTGATCCAATACTAAACTCTCTCAACTGACAATATAAGGATAGTATGGTTGACAGTAAGGAGAATAACAAATTTGTTCTGGGAGTTAAAGGGTTAAGGGGTTAGGGGCTTGGCTGCCAATCACATCAGCAGCAGCCACTTGGAAAAGGTTAATGAAACCCCCTGCAAAGGAATAATAAAAAAAAAAAAAGGCAGAACAAGGATTGGGACTCTACTTTTTTTTCTTGTTTTTTTTTTTTTTTTTTTTTTTTTTTTTTTTTTTTTGTTTTGTATTTTTTTTTATTTTAACACTTAAGTAACTCCCAGGCTGTCACGCAACTCTGAAATCACTCTATTTCTTCTGCTTGGCTAAAAAGACAGAAAAGGCAGTCACACCGGCTTCAGTAACGCCAATTTTTATATTTCTTATAATCGCCAAAGAACATTAAGCCAATGTGGCTCATAGTCAAGTTTCTCATTTTACCACTCTTCTCGCTCTGTTCAAAACTGAATTCTTGTATGTTTATATCAGGAGGCTGAGTAGCCTGGTTACTTTAGGATCTTGAGAACAAGACAGTTAATTATATTAATGCCTATGATTCATGATGCTAGTCACTCTTAGTAAACTATAAAAATCGTAACCAAAACTTTGTCAATGTAAAAGTTTCAGGATCCCTTGCTGAAAATTAAACAGTACTTTTAACAAGACTTTTGACTGAAGAGGTTGAAATTAGGTGCCAATAAACATAGACTATAAATGCAACATTAGATTCTCCTTGTCTTCCATGAGGAAACACACCAACAATTTGGACTGAGAACTTAACAGTTTATCAGAAATCTCTCACAGGCTTCATCCATGTTCCTGTCCATTTGTAGTGATATCATAGTTGTCATAAAAAATGTCTGTAAAGACCATGACCAAGAGACCTGTAGTCCAAAGAAAGGGGGAACTTCCTAGAAAACACTTGCCACAGTTCATCAACATACTCAAAAAACTATGCAAACTGGTCTTTTTGCAGTGTTACATCTTTTTTTTTCTTTATTATTTAGGGGAGGGGGGGGGCATCATTGTTCATCAGATGCCTCTCTCAAATGAAGAGCTGCCATTCTCTCAATGTCATCAAGGCTCAGAGACCAAACCCATGTCTTGAAATCCTATGTAGAAAATAAAACAGAGAAAACTATTAACACATAAGCTCAATCATTTCTACTCTGTTTATGAATCAGTAAGTGATGTTGAATTTATGTAATTGCAAACTTGTTACTACATAAGTATGATAATTATGACCAGGATCAGTTGGAAAATATTAAAGTGGGTAAGTTACTAAAGAAACTGTGGTGCTGTGTTGGTGGAAGACTATAACAGGGTAATTAAGTATTATCAACTGAGTTGATAATGTAAATTTGCCACTGTTAAGAGTTTCAAAGCTGGCATTTCAAGAGTTAGCCCTTCCTCGGGGCAAAATATTGAATTATATGGCGAGCAGTAAGGAGAATTACTAATGAGATCTTAGGAGTGAAAGGTTAATGGCTTCACTACACACTTTCCTGCTAAGGGAATTTTATCAACCAAAAGCTGGAAAATGGTGTCAGTCTGAGGTATTCACAGTTTTCTGAGTCTCACAACAAACATAAGAGAGGTTGATCAGAGTCACAGATAGAGGTTGGTGTGGTGTGTTCCACAAGATTTTGAAACAACGATCTTTCTGGCTTGATTTTGGGAAGCTGGTTACTTCCTTGAAGTGGTCACACAAGGAAGTTTAACTTCTCAGTAAGTACTTTAAGTCTTCATAACCCAACACCAGTCTGTGTATTCTCCATACTGCTCTGTATATACATTTTGTACAATGCTAACTAGGGGAATTTGTTTAACAATCAAGACCTTCTTTAATTGGTGATTATTTCCTTATTTCTTGCGATCTAATTGTGTGATTCAGGGGCGATATTGTAAGGAGAAATTAGACTTGTGTAATAAAATTCCTTTTTCTCAAGTCTGCTAATGACCCCATTGTTTACTTTGATTAAGTGTGTGAACCAGTTAGACTAAGTAGAAGCATAACAGAGAGAACTTCAGATCATACATGCCAAACATTGAATGCTTTAAACCTTAAAGGTGATCTGCATCTAACTTCCTCTTACAGTCGTACTGCTGAGTCATTCATTATGAATATGAAAATAGAGGAAACGACAACCAAACTAACATTTAGAAGCTCTGATTTTTAAACAAATTCTCCCTTACAATACCAAAGGAAATATACAGAGAAGAGTAAGGAGATTATGGATACTGATGTTAGGGTGAAAAGAGGTTTAAAAAAAATTCTTTCAAATATCAGCTTTGCACTGCTTAGGAAATGAAGCAACTGAGAAATTTTCAGGAGCAATCAAGAAGCCAGCAACTCTTGGTTTTCTGCAGGGTATATGCTTCATATCTCAGTTTATGATATCCCTGTAATTCAATTGTATGGCCTGCTAAATTCAAACATTTGTTTTCATGTTTTCATTGAAACCTTCTCCCCCTACATGAATTTGAACACAGAGATGTAATAAATATCTTACTAGCCTCATTTCTTGGTCCCTACTGTAAACTACAGAACCTTGCTATTTTTTTTTTTTTTCTCTTGGAACTTCTGGCCCATGCAATTTGGACCCGAGCCTTAAAACTGGGACAGAAAAACATGGTCCATAACTTACAGTGCAGGCCTCAAAATCCCTTAGTAAAAGGTGTGAACAAACACTGATGTCTCCAGTTGATTGACATGAAATCTCTTGTGTAAAGAGTGCAAATAACAACAAACCTCCTTGAATTTTTTCATCACTTGCTCAGTGTCCTGTTCACTAAAATGGCTTCTGAGAAGATCTCTCAGTAATCCAAAAAATTCACTGTTATTTCCACTGCTGGCTCCTTCACTTTGTTTTTTCACAGATAAGTGAAGTTTGCTCCCATCCACAATGTGATGATCTCGTAAAGTGGAAGAGTCTGATAGCAAGAAAAAAATTAACCTTTTACCATTAACACAGTATTTAACCCTTTAACTTCCAAGATCTGATTGTTAATTCTCCTCTCTAGCTACTACACATTTCCTTATAAATTAGTTATGGGAATTTTGTGTTAGATCAAGATAGCAAATTCTACCTGATAAGTTTGGGTATACTCACTACCTGTTCACTGGATAATTTATGGATATTATAGGGAGAATTTACATTTCTGTCAGTTCTGAGAGTTAAACCGTTTATGGGAATAAAGTATTTAGATTAAGAAAAAAATTGAAACAACTGATGGTTCTTTTGAAACTAGAATTTTGGGTGGTTCAGCTACCCCAATGGATGGCGACATTTCACAGTATACTCAATTATCTGATTTAATGCAATCCCTTAAGGACTTTTGCAAGTAAAAGAGCTATAAAAACTGTTTAACCCTGGAACCCCATGATCTGACAGTAAATTCTGCCTTTAGCTGCTACATACTTCCTGTAAATTAGTTTTGAGAACTTTTTGTTTGATCAAGATAACAACTCCTATCTGATAAGTTTGAATATTCTCATTACCTGTTTGCTGGGTAATGTAAGGATATTATGGGGAGAAGTTACATGTTAATCACTCCTTGAGTTAAAAGGTTAATGAGAAAAGTGGAAGCCACATAATGCATCCAATCCAAAATAACGGCTTCACGCCTGTACATGTAGCAAGAAGCTTAAATGTTAATATTGCTTACACTTGTTTCTTGCCATTGTTTAAAACTTTAAAGGAGTTTTCTCTTTTGATAACTTGAAGCATAATTATACAAAAATACTTTCAGTTTAAATTTCTGTTTCCAGTCAACACTTCCTGTCAACTTGGTGCTGTAACAAGTTGCAAATCAAACATTTGCCGCTATGAAATAAACATATGATAACAGTGCATATCTTACAAAAGAATCTGTTTTTTTCCCCTTCTTTTTTCTTTTTTAAATATATTGAACTTAAACCTGCCATAATTTAACCACATTTATATGACCAATTTCATAACAATACCTGGTAAAGTTTTTCCTCTAAAAATCAATCTCTGTTGTAACACTGGAATTTCAAGCTTTTCATAAACTTGTCTTTTTACTAGCGAGATCTGATCACTTGCAGAGACCTGTAATCAAACCACAAGAACAGAAAAAAACAAAATACAGCCATTAAAATATGAAGCAACCTATATTTTATGATAGGAGATTATCAACTACTTGTGAAAAAAATAATTTGTGGTGGTATAACGGAGCGTTTCGTCTTGGCCAAATTCTCATCAGCTACCTTTCGGAATTTTCCACAAATTTGTTGAGAATCGCGCTCAAAGTCCCACTTGCAAGTTCAAGATGTCAGCCGTCTGTGTCGCAGAACGACTCCTAACTGCACGTCCACGGCTTTCAAGTTGTATCAAACATGTAAACGTTTCGATTTTGAAGCTACCTCTTCATTGACAACCATATACCCTTTGAGACCTTTAAGTTTAAGACAGTAAAGATAAAAATCTAATGTTCTAGAAAATATCGTATGTCTTTCTTCAGGAGAGCGTTTGTTCCTCTTCGTACGATGCAACACTGTTCCTTTTTTCTGAGCAAATCTTACCTACCTCAAGACGCACTTCTTGGCCATTTAGTATTTTGACAGTTATCTGCATATCCCTGTCTATATATCTGAGATCTCGGGTCAAAAGATAGAACTTTAGCAAAGTAAAAGGGTACCTCGGTGTTTCTTTACATATTTCACTTTAGGCGAGGCTGCTAAGCTGCAGCAAACACAGAAGTCAACGATGGTGACGCATGTGCACTTGGATCCAAGCCGGGAGCCGCAGGGCATTCTGTTGAGAGTCGAAGTGAGACCTAGTCTTTAGTAGTTTGTGAGGGAGGTTCGAAATTCTTACGTCAAGACTTATGTGCTTTGCTTTTATAGACTTTCTCCACTTTGAGCTGGTCTACACTCCAATACTTGTTTTACACTTTGCACGGTGAAGTGATGAAGTTGCCGGTTAGCTCAGCCGTACGGATTGCTCTTTGATGTTTTCATAGAGGAGTTGTCGGTAAACACCGAGGGAAACTGTGTGTAAAGAGAAAGAATTAAAGCCGCACAAGGTATTTGTGACGACAGCAGATGTATGCTTAACGCATACAGTGGTCTGGCAAGAGCTGCAGGGATTGAAAATTGAAAGGTTCTGTAATTTGCCCTCATCACCGAAGTGAAGATAAAGCATAACTCAATTAAGAGTTTGAAGTACACGGTTTTATAAAATTATCCCTGAACACCTCAGTCTACCACTTTATTATTGAGACTCTTGCGCATGACCGGTGTTTGACCGCTGTGTTGCTGTAGCAAGGCAGCAAAGCCAGACCGAGCTTTTTCGTTTCCAATCCCCTGCACTCTTCTTCGGTCACATTCCTTTTGGAATGGGAAAACAACCGTCCATGATCGGACAGCAACGTCCGATTTCGAACGGAAGGACGCGACTGAGGACGATTCCGTCTGGTATTGGACGGTACCGTCCGTTTTTGGACGGAACATCGGACTTCGGACGGTTTAGACGAAAGCGATCGATTTGGACGGTATACTAGCTTCAGGTTTCGCACAGTTTCTAGCTAAGTAGCCATCGTCTCTCATTGAATTTGACTATTTGAATCAAGGACGACTGAGCTGGGGGCCTGGGAGAGGATGGCCTTAGTCCACCCCCCTTCCCCCCATACAAAATCGCGTCCGGACGCTCATTTTTAACTTTTCGCAGTTGAAAGTTGGCTCTGCAGTTCCGTGAATTTAGGAACTCTCCAAATGAACTTTTCAAGATCGCATTGCAGTAAGTTACGAGTAAACGTGCGAATATTAAATGGGAAACTTTAAGATTTGTAGTTAGACCTCTTTATTACAGGACGGTCTTTCAGCTATCAGTTAACCAGGAGCCTCTGGTTTAACTGATTTAAGTTGTAGCTCGTGAATCAAAGAGATTTGCTTTTTCTCCATCTCTCCTTATTTGGGGGATAGCGAAAAGAAATTTCGGCCTCATTCATCTGATTGCATTGCGTTCACGGTGAAAATCGTTCGGCCATTTGCGTTGAACCAAGTTCTGTGATGTCACCGCTTGTCGTGAGCCTTTTTAAAAATTTTTACAAAGCAGCCTCTGCGTCATCCATCACGTCGTGGTTTCGCTCTTCACAATCCTGGTCGACAGTTTGCTTCTCGGAACTTTTCTCCTGGATCCAATAAAACTTTTCGGAACCCTACCACATTCTTTCTCATCAGTTCGGCCATAGTAGATCTCCGTACTGGATTGGTACTAGAACCTACTTATGCCACCTGTTTCATGCTCCTGTACTTTCAACATCCTTCGTCATCAAAATTTGTAGCTTGGATGCGATTTGGGCATTATTTTGCAGAGTTTTGCGTCTCTATATCACCATCAATTGTCTTTGCCTTCACATTAATGCAATATATCGTAGTTGCATCGCCTCTGAAGTACGGCTGCATGATTACAAAGAAAGAAAGCTTTCATTAAGGTTGGTGCAATAGATGGTTATCATACACTCATCTGTTCTTTACTTCTGATGGGTGTTCCACAGAAGACCAAAGAGGCCATCGACTTATTTCTTCACAGTTACACCGTTGTTCTCATCACCATCATGGTGTACATTTTCTGCATTACACTACGAAAGAGAAAATGGTTGTAGGACGGTCACTTCAAAATGAAAGCTCATCGACTTCTCGCGAAGAAGGAACACATATGAAGGTGCAGCTAAGCGTTGTACGTGTAAATTTTTTCCTTCTTATTGTTTTGATCGTGTCTTTCGTGCCTTCGATCATACTCTTGACAATGAGATTTCTCATGGAGGGCTTATTCGGTGCTTGTGCAATAAAGGTTCAAATAGTAAATTTGATGGCCGATAATTTTTCGATAACGTCTTAGAAGAAGTTGGAGCTGGCATTATTTTAACACTCGGAGGATCCCTTGAAGATCATGCAGGATAACATTTTTGATATCTCCTCTAAGAAAGTTTCATTCTTTATGGCTTTAGAGATAAAAAGGCGTGAGAAATGTTTTGACGAGCAAGACCCTCAGCGAAAAAGAATTTCCATTTCTGTCCTGCTGAACCATCAGTGTGAACAAAATATCTATCTCTTCTCCTACTGGCCACTGTTAAATATGCAACGATTTAAAAGCGGGCTTCTTTTAACATCGATTGCATGACATAAACACCTTATAAACCAACGGCTTCCGTAGATCTGCTAATCACGCCGCAGAAATTTATTTACTACGTTGGGTTTGCATGACCAGGCTAGGAAAAGGATGAATGCCACATGCAACAACTCCCACTTTAGCTTTGGCAAAAATTCTTCAAGGCAACCAATTCCAAACCTGTTAAATGAATCCGTATTCAATGACAACCATTCAGTGCAAGCATGCACGCGATGGGTCATGTTGAAAATTTTTCCAAAACAGCATTTGGTTCGTCTATCTTTATCATCATAGTCTCGCCCGTGACAATCCTGGCCAACATCTTGCTTCTTGTAACTTTTTTTGCTTTCAGCATCCTTCGAGGAGAAATTGTGCTCCTCAGCTGGAATTTGCAGGTCATTTTCCGGCATTTCCAGTCTCAATATCGGCATCCATCGTTTTTGCCTTCACATTAACGCAGTATATCGTGGTGGCATCGCCTCTGAAGTACGGCCGCATGATTACAAAGAAGAAAGCTTTCGTTAGCGTTGTTGCAGTATATCTCTATCACACGTTTATCAGTTGTTTACCTCTGATGGGTGTTCCGCGGAAGACCAAAGATGCCATCGACTTATTCTTTCACGACTACGCTGTTGTTCTCATCACCATCGAGGTATACGTTATTCTGCATTACACCATGAAAAAGAAAATGGCTACAGGACGGTCCCTCCAAAACGAACGCTCATCGACTTCTCGCGAAGAGAGAAGACACATTAAGGTGCAGCGAAGCTTTGCCCGTTTAAATGTCGTTCTTCTCATTATGATCGTGTTATTTGTGCCTTAGGTTATACACATGACAATAAGATTTTTTCTGGACGACATATCTACTGCTTGTTATGGGCTAAAGGTTTTGATAACAAATCTGATGACCGATAACTTACTTTACCTGAAATTTCTCTTGGACCCGATTGTGTACGCGTGGCGCATGCCTAAGCACCGTGAATCTTTCGGAAAAATATCTTGTCCCCACAAAGATATCGGCGGAGAAAGCAAACTAACCGGAATTGAGAGGTCAACAACGGAGCTGAAACAATCGGCAATAACACTGCTCAGCTCAAAACTTTGCCGATAGAGTGAATCTGGATTGAAATCCGGCTTTGAACAGTTTGAAAGGAAAGCTGCAGACTGTCTTTGGATGCCAAGGTCTTCCAATCAACGAAACATGGATTTTGATGCTGCCTAAGAGGGAAAACAAAATTTAAAATGCTCAACCACGTCATGAATTATTTGAAACTCATCACGTTTTAATAGACGTAGACTCGCTTTACTCTAGACCGCTTACATCCCTTAATGTTTTACCTCTGACTGAGCAACATTTCGTAGATTATTAGTATACGGGTGAAATGATAAAATTTAAAAGAGAAGAAGTAACCAAATCTTTCCATCGTTCTAAATGCCCTCAATATACTGGTCGTAAACTAACTTTACTATGTATAGTCCAAATTGATTAGCTTATATTTTTAGTGGCTGTTTTGGTTAATTTTAGTTGCTCTTATTTGGAGTGATTTCTAATTAAAATTTACCGCAACTCTTGCACCATTATTTTGTTGAATCTCAAACTGGGGCGATTATTTCCATCCCTTTTCATTTTTCAAAGGAGAGCGATTATTTGAGAGAGAACTTTTCATGGAGGGCCAGGTGATTGCTTTAAATCCCGCTGGCAGAAAGCAAGTCATTCTAAGAATAGCTGAGATGTAACACGAAATAATTTCTAAGAAAACTGCAAAATGAGGTAGGATTCAAGGATACTCAACCGAGAGTTGATCATTCAAGACAGATATAGATGAGAGTGAAGTAATTCTACGGAAGTCTTGAAACAAATAGAAGGGGAATGATCTAAAATATTTTCCTCGAAGATATTGACTACTCAGATGGGACCACCGCTGTGAAAGTCCGATAAGTAATTAAATACCGTGAGCAAATATAGCATACAGACGAAAAGATCAATTACGAGAAGCGTCTTTATATATCATACCACTCATTTTGGGGGATTTTGCATGGTACAAAGCAGACTATGAATTATTTTGAGCACTTTGACTCAACTATGCTAATGTTTTATAAATGCGGGCCGAGGATGATAAGTACTCGAAGGTCAACATCTTTTATAGCTCCTGAGGCAGTTTCATTTTCTTTGGTTTAAGAGGCGTGGGAATGTTCTCGTGATTAAGTTCCATAGTTACAAATGTTTTCACCACCTCTTTCCCGCTAAAAACGTTTGTGTAAACAGAATGTACTCCATTTTTAATAGAGTTCACAACAATTTCCAAAATCGTGGAACTGTTTAATGTATAGAGGTTTATTTTGGTAGTCGTCGAAAGCCAAATGGCAAGAAAACCCCTCATAAGAGATTCGAAACGATTAGGCTGCGAATAACTCGTTTATTTCCTTGCTGGAGAGAAAGCCTATTTATATGTCGTGAATTTAATGACACAAAAAAACAATTTAAATTTCTTAAACGATCCAAGAAGCTTTTTCCTCCGAAAGCAATGCTATTGTTAATGTCATAAATCATGATGATTTGATTTTGAAACATGTATTTTGTGGTCCGTTATTTACTTTGGTATTCGAGGTCGTGCTGATGCGTATTTGTGCGTATTCTTTATTGTATTAGGCATACCCTATGTAGTCTAGCGGTTATTGACCAAAATTGTTCAAATTAATGATAAAAGCATGAAACTTTGCCACAGCACTAATGACCCTCAAACTAAAATTTTCTGAGAAAGGCCAATTCAATATAACTTTTGGAGATGAGAACCACGCATGTCAGAAATTTGCGAAACGAGGCTATGAATAAAAAATCTTCTTAAACGACATTGGGTACGGACATTTGCGAAAAAAGCCTTCAAACATAACCACCGAGTCATTTTCTATCCATTCATATTCATCTTATGCCATATACGTGACTGTCCTCTTTGATATTTATCATAATGCTTGGGTGCTCTGTGGTTAAACGTTAAATATACCTGTTTACAGTATTTTCTGAATCACAATTGTTAAAACTTGTTTATCTTAGAAACATGAAGCTTATGTCGTTGCTTGATTTGACATTCTCTTCCGCTACTTTGGTAAAATTAACCAGCTATTATAAAAAAGCTTTGGTTAACAGATTTGAGATTCCTGTGGTAAATTTATCAGCTACACTTCTCTGAGCGGTGCTTTGGGTGAAATCCTAAACTGTTCTCCTATCTAACCGAAATTCAACAAACGATTGATGTACTGCCTAATTCTTACTCGATCTACACTAGTTTTTAGTGACACCGTTGTAAATATCTATGGTTGTTGGCAGTTGCCGCCACAGTAGCACAAACCAGTGCATGCCAAATTAGCTATTAAGCACTTGAATCGTCCTCTACATGAGGCTCTGCATCCACATCGAATGAGTTCGTGACCAGATTCCTTTCCTAGCAGTATAGCGGTCCAGAATGGTGACCATGAGTTGTTGGGCTGCTGCTACCCCCAGTTATATGGGCTTGGAAGCATGAGTCCTATTGTGATGATAGAGCACTGCGTTCGACTCGCGGTAAATTTCTCAGTTGTGATGGGTTCAATTCTATCCATGGGAGATGTCTGATTCATCATTTATGACCGCTAATGTGCACCAAAATGGAAGAGGGCCAACCCTTAATCTGTGCTGACATTTTTAAAGCTGAGTAAAGTTATCGCTGACCTGTTCAGTTCAGCACTTGCCAGCTCACCTATCTGACATCTTGCATCTGTAATTTTAGTCTCGTTTTCAGTTCTGCTGGACTCTTTATCTTTATTACGATGAAGAGTGCTTTTTAGAGACTTCCTGTACTTGGACATGCGCCACGCGTAGGCAATCGGATCTAACAGAAATTTCAGGTAAAGCAGGTTATCGGTCATCAAATTTGCAACTAGAACCCGTATCCCATTCCGAGCAGTAAATATGTCGTCCAGAAAAAATCTGATTGTCATGAGTATAACTGAAGGCAGGAAAGACATGATCATAATAATGAGAAGAACGACGTTTAAACGGACAAAGCTTCGCTGCACCTGAAAGTGTCTTCCTTCCTCGCGAGAAGTGGATGAGCCTTCGTTTTGGAGTGAGCGCCCTGCGGTCATCTTCTTTTTCATGGTGTAATGAAGAATAACGTATACCACGATGGTAACGAGAACAACAGCGTAGTTGTAAAAAAATAAGCCGATGGCGTCTATGGTCTTCCGTGGAACACCCATTAGAGGTAAACAACAGATAAGCGTATGATAGAGGTATAGAGCCACAACGCTAATGAAAGCTTTCTTCTTTGTAATCATGCGGCCGTACTTCAGAGGCGATGCCACCACGACATACTGCGTCAATGTAAAGGCAAAAACGATAGATGCCGATACTGAGATTGAAAATGTCAAAAAATAAGATGCAAATTCCATCCAAGGTGCACATTTCGTCCACGAAGGATGCTGAAAGTACATCAGCATAAAACAGGTGGCATAGATAGGTTCTTGTATCAGTGCTGTTAGGAGATCCACGATGGCCAAACCGATGAGAAAGTAGCTGGTTGGGTTGCGGAAAATCTTGAGTGGATCGACGAGAAAAGTTACAAGAAGCAAACTGTTGGCCACGATTGTCATGGGCGAAACTATGATGATAAAGATGGACGAGCCGAAAGCTGCCTTTGAAAACTCCTCAACATGCATCATCTCTTTCTGTGAATTAAAGCCAGCTGCCCTCGCGCAAACTGAAGAATTTGAAGGTTTTTGGCTCTGTTGTAGCTCTTTGAAATAATCAACGCCTATGTTGAGCAAGGAATAATTTGCACAAGTCAGGTTCATTTCAAAAATGATGATCAGAGCGCGGAAGAAATTATTAGCGTGAAAATACTTTCCTCATTCGTTTATTAACCTGTTTTGCGTTTATGTGACTCATAATAATTGATTTCACAATTTGTTTACCATGGACATAAGACGCTGTGTCGCAATTATTACGAACTTAGACATAGCCATCAAGCCAAGTATTTTATTGTAAGATGTGCTAAGCCTTTTAAATTTTGAAATTGCACCGAATTTGTGCCTTTTGTAATAAGTTCAATTATTTCAGTGGAGGTCCGCACGTGTTGGGATCAAAGAAGAACAAATCATTCAGCATAGCAGGGAATTTCATTTTCCATCTGGATATTTCGTAAAGCGACAAATACCAAATATTTGAAAAGCTCTATCAAACAGTAGACCTTAGCAGGATACGGAGATTGGACCTCAACGAATGCTTATACTCAGCTATTTACAAAAGGATATATTTACAGTGAACAAGGAGCTTATAGTGAAAAGGTATCATAGAGTAAACCTGACCCAACATTGTTACGATAAAAGAAAAGAAACAACTTCATGACTATCGTGGTATAGAAACACCCTAGTATGCCCGCAAATAACAAAACTGCTCCTGTATATAGGATACAACGACGAGAAAATACTGCCGCCCCCACCTTTACTGATGCATTGTATAAGGGAAGACTTTATTGTATTTGAACCTTAAAAACCTGAAGGATAGAATATGGAAAACAATTCGCTTTCCAACGCTATTATTCATTTCAAGTGAATAACTGAAATTAATTTCTTCAGGCTTGCTTTGCACTCGACAGAACGTTTGATTCGTCATTAAAAGTATTCGTAGTCTGTTTGTCGGTGCTAAGATAATTGGTCGGTAGTCACTTTGTCTGTGAAACTATACGGTATAGAGCCATGGACATGCCGGTCGAAAATTAAGCCAAGAAAAATCATTTTGTCGGTACCGCAAAGCAACTGAATTTGTGGGTTTTTCGTCTAATTTGGGCTACCAAGAGCCTAGGGTAATTAAGGCAAAAACTGTCGGCTTGCCTGCATTGACAAACCAATTCAATGTTTCAGAGCAGCTGTACATTTCCAGAGGCGCAGATTATTAGGTCAAATAACGTTACTAAAGCCTTGACTTAAATGGTGATATATATGGGCACAATAATACAGCAGCACGAGCAATAAAATTTTCATGACGCTATTTGGTGATCTTCCATACCACGACACTGCCAAATTCCCCCCTAAAAAATGATGCGCACATCTAATTGCACTCATGAGTAGCAGGGCCCTCGTTCAAAACACAAGGGACTGGCGGAAACTGAAAAATTTTATTCACACAACTCCTTGTTACGATCGTTCCTTCTACAGGATTATTGCAATATACATTCGTGACAAGGAAATCGCGCATCGTGTTTACGGTTCTCTTATTTGTGTTCATTTTTGCGATTTGTCATCTTCTGTTTTGCAATATTTCAAACTGACGAAGGAGATCAAAAAGTGACTATCTTTGCTCACGAAATTACCTTAATACCACTCTAACCTTCTATTGAAATAGACTCTAAGAAATTGAAAGAAAATCGAGTTTGAAACTGTAGAAAGGTTATCGAGATCTAATATTTTACATATTAGATTAGCCTTACACTTTTCACAGCTATTCAGGATAATTTATGGGGTTCTTTTTCAGAGCGTTCAGCTATAATCAATTTTTTGCAATTGGTGTACCATTATTTCTTTGGATACCAGCTGGGGCAATTACAGCATTTATTTGTTTTCTCGAAACGAGAGCAATTGTCTTAGAGAGAAATTATTTACGAGGGAGGTGATTACTTCAAATTTTGCCCGCGAGAATCAAGAAGTAATTTCAGCAATAACTCAAGAGTTATACGAACGTATCACTAAGGCAACTGAAACATATGAACTCAATGGGTATTCAACAGCAGACTTTACCATTCAAGAAATATATTTCCAAGTGCAAGGTACGTTCGATTACATCTTAGATGAAGTTGGAGCTGACATTATTTTAGCTCTCGGAGGATCCCCAGGAGATAATGCAAGATAACATTTTGGATATCTCCTCTAGGATAGATTTATTTTTTTGTGGTTTTAGAGACCAAAAAGGCGTGGGAAATGATCTGATGAGTAAGATCCACAGCAAAAAGGAATTTTCATTTCTGTCCTGCTGAACCATTAGTGACAACAAAATGTCTCTCTCTTTTCCTACTGGCCACTGTTAAATATGCAACGGTTTACCAGCGGGCTTCTTTTAGCATCGATTGGGTGACAAAAACATCTTATACACTAAGGGCTGCCGCATCGCCAATCACGCCGTAAGAGTTTATTTACTTAACTTCGTTAGGTTCGCATGACCAGGCTAGGGAAAAGATGAATGCCACATGTAACAACTCCTACTTTAGCTTTCGCAAAGTTCTTCAAGGTATCCAATTCCAAACCTGTTAAATGAAGCTGTATTCGATGAAGACCATTTCGCTACGCACATTGTACCGAGTTCCATTACTTCAACGCTCGCGATGGGACTTGTGGATACTTTTTCCAAAGCAGCATTTGGTTCATATTATCTTTATCATAATAGTTTCGCCCGTGACAATCCTGGCAAACAGTTTCATTCTTGTAACTTTTTTCGTCGATCCACTCAGGATTATCCGCGATCCAACCACCAACTTTATCATCGGCTTGGCCATCGTGTATCCCCTGACAGCATTGATACAAGAACCTATCTATGCCACCTGTTTCATGCTTTTTGTACTTTCAGCATCCTTTGAAGAGAAATTGTGCTCTTCAGATGGAATTTGCAGGTTATTTTTCGGTATTTCCAGTCTCAATATCGCTATGCATCGTTTTTGCTTTCACATTAACGCAGTATATCGTGGTGGTATCGCCTCTGAAGTACGGCCGCATGATTACAAAGTAGAAAACCTTCATTAGCGTTGTTGCAGTATATCCTTATCACACGCTTATCTGTTGTTTACCTCTAATGGGTGTTTCACAGAAGACCAAGGACGTCATCGACTTATTCTTTTATAGGTGCACTCAGGCGGTGTGCGCACTCCGATTGCTTTGCATTGTGGTAGCTTCATTTTCAATATGGCGGTGAAAGCGGCAGAAATCGGCAGATTTTGACTGAACATTTTGTAAAAGTTAGGCCGCTCCTTTTTCCTTTCACCATAGGTAAATGTAACCTGATTTATTCTGAATGTGTAAAAGTATATTTTGTACGTATTTGTCGCGTATTTTATGGTTCTCAAGGACAAACGCAATCACTGTTTTTTGGTACGTAATTGGAGACCAGTTTCGAGAAGGTAAAATTTGATGTACGTTATAGTTCGGAGCCTTTCAAAGATTTGGATGGCCGCTTTGATCCTTCTTCAACAGTTCTGACTAAACACTCTCCAACGGTACATGTGTTTCACGCATTTTTTAGTGCTAGTGTTTGAGACCGATTATGACCAAGAAAAGGCCTATTGTTGCTTTACACATCGTTACTATTGTACACCCAATTGTGTCGTAAATCTACTTTCCTAAGTAGAAGCAGATTAACTAATCGCGAGTTTTGTATGGTAAATCTACGATCTTGATCATTGAATGAAGGACAGTTGAATTAGAGCAATGAAAGAAGTCACTTGAGACTCCTGCCATTCGTTTGCGCTTTTAGATCTTCTGACCTGAAAAGTTAGCTGTTATTAAGATATCTTTTAATTACTTTCCTTCGCGATGTGATAATAAGGGTTAGTTTTAAGGTGTAATTTCCCTGTAGGTACGTTCTTGAGGTTTGGCAAAGCCGAATGAGATTGTTACAAAAGGTAATATTTTCATGTGTGCGCGCTATTTTCTTTGTTTTCAAGTATACTGCCTCTACCGTAGAAGATAACTCCAGAGAACCTTATTTTAAGTATTCTCTATTCTTTTAAGCATATTTGAAAATCTGTACGTTTTTTATTAAACGTTGAGCGTGACGAATTTGGTCTTAAAAGGCGTAACGCTTCTCCTTTTGCGAATCCCGTATTTACGCCTTTAAGTGTATGACATGAAAAATAATAGGTGTATAAGAAGGTAGCTGTCTCTTTGTAATGAGTTTGCATGTCAAGGGTTGATTCCCTGTTAAATAACTCGCGAATTTTATATTATTCACACAACCATCGGCTGTGAGTGTAACTGCTGCCAAATGAATAGATTCTTGGGCAAGGCTGCAGTTGCGATTCTTTCTGAATCTCTTCAGTTGCCTCCTAACAACGAATTTATCACGGAGGAATAACAGGAGTCGCGCAGGCCTTCCAAAAATTTTTAACTTTGGAAGGAATGGCAACAGGCAGTGAATCCCCATTACATTCCACGTTTATTCGCGCTATCTTGCTGCCACCAGAGATGTTCACTCAACCGCGACAGGATGTAAATGACTCGCTTTTCGTTTTACGACCATGATGCAACGTAATCAGAGTGCGCACACCGCCTGAGGTGCAGTGTTGTTCTCGTTACTATCGTGGTATACATTATTCTGCATTACACCATGGAAAAGAAAATGGCCGCAGGATGGTCACTCCAAAACGAAAAGCTCTTCGACTTCTCGCGAAGAGGGAAGACACATTAAGGAGCAGCGAAGCTCTTTCCGTTTAAATGTCATTCTTCTCATTATTATGATCATGTTTTTTCGTGCCTTCATTTGATGAGCAATAACCTGCTTTACCTGAAATTTCTGTTGGGTCCGATTGTTTACGCGTAGCACGTGCTTAAATACCGTGATTCTCTCGGAAAAATATATTGTACCCACAAAGATATCGGCGGGGAAGGCAAGCTGACCGGAACTGAGAGATCAACAACTGAACTGAACCAATCGGCAATAACGTTGTTCAGCTTCAAAACCTTGCCAATAGAGTGAGTCTGGATTTGAACTATTGATCACTTTGAAAGGAAAGCTGCAGGCTATCTTCAGATACCAAGGTCTTTCAAACAACGCAACATGGATTTTGATGCTACCTTGGAGGAAAAACCAAATTGAGAATGCTCAATTACGACATAAATTATTTGAAACTTATCACGTTTTGGTAGACATTGACTCGCTTTACTCTAGACCGCCTACATCCCTTGATGTTTTACCACTGACTATGCAACATTTCGTAGCTTATTAGTAACCGAGTGGAATGATAAAAGCTTCGAGAGAAGAAACAACCAAATCTTTCCATCACTCTAAATGCCCTCAAGATATTGGTCGTAAAATAACTTTACTTTGTATAGTCTAAATTGATTAGCTCATATTTTTAGAGGCTGTTTTGGTTCATTTTAGTTGATCTTATTTGAAGTGATTTCTAATTAAAATTTACCGCAACTGCTGCACCATTATTTCGTTTAATCTCAAACTGGGGCAATTATTTCCATCCATTTTCATGTTTCAAAGGAGAGCGATTATTTGAGAGAGAACTTTTCATGGAGGGCTAAGTGATTGCTTTAAATCCCGCTAGCAGAAAACAAGTCGTTTCAAGAATAGCTGAGATATAACATGAAATTATTTCTAAGAAAACTGCAAAATGAGGTAGACTCAAGGATACTCAACCGAGAGTAGATCATTCAAGACAAATATGGATGAGTGCAAAGAAATTTTACGAACGTCTTAAAACAAGTTGAAGGGGAATGATCAAAAATATTTTCCTCGAAGATGTTGAATACTCAGAGTGGACCACCGCTGTGAAAGTCCGATAAGTAATTAAATACCGTGAGCAAACATAGCATATAGATGAAAAGATAAATTACGAAAGCGTCTTTAGATATCTCACCACTCATTTTGGGGGATTTTGCATGGTACAAAGCAGACTATGAATTATTTTGAGTAATTTGACTCACCTATGATGGTATTTTATAAATGCGAGCCGAAGATGATAAGTACTCGAAGGTCAACATCTTTTATAGCTCCTGAGGCGAATTCATTTTCTTTGGCTTAAGAGGCAGGGGAATGTTCTCGTGATTAAGATCCATAGTTACAAATTCTTTCACCACCTCTTTCCTGCTAAAACGTTTGTGTCAACAGAATGTACTCCATTTTTAATAGTGTTGACAACAATTTCCAAAATTATGGAACTGTTTAATGTATCGAGGTTTATTTTGGTAGTCGTCGAAAGCCACATGTCAAGAAAACCCCTCATAGCAGGTTACAAACGATTATGCTGAGAAAAACTCGTCTATTTTCTTGCTTGAGAGAAGCCTAATTTTATTTTTTTTAAAGCTTTTTCCTCGGAAAGCAGTGCTATTGCTAATGTCATAAAACTTGTTGATTCGATTTTGAAACATGTATTTTGTTTAGAATAGCATTCTAGGATGTTCTGTTATTTACCTTGGTATTCCATGCTGATGCGTATTTGTGAATAAGATATGATATGATCATAAAGTAATATATATTATGTTAGGCACATCCTTATGTGGTCTCGCGGTTATCGACCAAAATTGTTCAAATTAATGATAAAAGCATGAAACGTTGTCACAGCACTTATGACCCTTAGACTAGAATTTTCTGATAAAGGCTAATTCAATTTAACTTCTGGAGATGAGAACCACGCATGTCAGAAGTTCGCTAGCATGGAAACGAGGCTAAAAATAAAAAGTCCTCTTACACGACATTGCTTGGTGAAAAAAGCCTTCAAACATAGCCACCGAGTCATTTTCTATCTATTCATATTCATCGTATGATATTACTTGACTATCCTCTATGATATTTATCATAATGTTTGGAGGCCCTGAGGTTAAACGTTAAATATACCTGTTTACATTATTTTCTGAATCATGACTGGTAAAACTTCTTTATCTTAGAAACATGAAGCATATGTCTCTACTTGATTTGACGTTCTCTTCCGTTACTTTAGTAAATTTAACCAGATATTGTAAATAACCTTTGGTTAACAACTTAGGATGCCTGCGGTAAATTTCTCAGCTACACTTTTCTGAACGGCGTTTTAGGTGAAATCCTAAACTGTTCTCATCTCTAACCGAAATTCAACAAACGATTGGTGTACTGCCCGATTCTTACCCGATCTACACTAGTCGTTAGTGACACCGTTGTAAATATTTATGGTTGTTGGTTTGTGCCGCCACAGCTGTACAAACCAGTGCATGCCAAATTAGCTTTTAAGCACTTGTATTGTCCTCTACGTGAGGCTCTACATCCACATCGAATGAGTTCGTGGCAAGATTCCTTTGCTTGCGGTAAAGCTGTCCAGAATAGTGACCATGAGTTGTTGAGCTGCTGCCACCCTTAGTTATATAGGCTTGGAAGCATGAGTATTATTGTGATTTTAGAACACTGCGTTCGACTCAGGGTGAATTTCTCAGTTGTGATAGGTTTAAATCTAACCATAGGAGATGTCTGATTCATCATTTATCACCGCTAATGTGCACAAAAACAGGAGAGGGTCTACCCTTAATCTGTGCTGACATTCTTAAAGCTGAGTAAAGTTATCGCTGACCTGTTCAGTTCAGCACTTGCCAGTTCACCTATCTGACATCTTGCATCTGTGATTTTAGTCTCGTTTTCACTTCTGCTAGACCCTTTATCTTTATTACGATAAACGGTGCTTTTCAGAGACTTCCTGTACTTGGACATACGCCACGCGTAAGCAATTGGATCTAACAGAAATTTCAGGTAAAGCAGGTTATCGGTCATCAAATTTACAACAAGAACCCGTATCCCATACCGAGCAGTAAATATGTCGTCCAGAAAAAATCTGATTGTCATGAGTATAACTGAAGGCAGGAAAGACATGATCATAATAATGAGAAGAACGACGTTTAAACGGACAAAGCTTCGCTGCATCTGAACGTGTCTTCCTTCTTCGCGAGAAGTGGATGAACTTTCGTTTTGGAGTGAGCGCCCTGCCTTCATCTTCTTTTTCATGGTGTAATGAAGAATAATGTATACCACGATGGTAACAAGAACAACAGCGTAGTTGTAAAAAAATAAGCCGATGGCGTCCATGGTCTTCTGTGGAACACCCATTAGAGGTAAACAACAGATAAGCGTGTGATAGAGGTATAGAGCCACAACGCCAATGAAAGCTTTTTTCTTTGTAATCATGCGGCCGTACTTCAGAGGCGATGCCACCATGATATACTGTGTCAATGTAAAGGCAAAAACGATGGATACCGATATTGAGATTGGAAATGCCGAAAAATACGCTGCAAATTTCATCCAAGATTCGCATTTCGTCCACGAAGGATGCTGAAAGTACATCAGCATGAAACAGGTGGCATAGATAGGTTCTTGTATCAGTGCTGTTAGGAGATCCACGATGGCCAAACCGATGAGAAAGTAGCTGGTTGGGTTGCGGAAAATCTTGAGTGGATCGACGAGAAAAGTTACAAGAAGCAAACTGTTGGCCACGATTGTCATTGGCGAAACTATGATGATAAAGATGGACGAGCCGAAAGCTGCCTTTGAAAACTCCTCAATATGCATCATCTCTTTCTGTGAATTAAGGCCAGCGGCCCCCGTGCAAACTGAAGAATTTGAAGGTTTTTGGCTCTGTTGTAGCTCTTTGAAATAATCAACGCCTATGTTGAGCAAGGAATAATTTGCACAAGTCAGGTTCATTTCAAAAATGATGATCAGAACGCGAAGAAAAGCAGTGGTTAGGACCAAGTTCTTCAGTTTATTATTTTTTGCAGAGGGAGAATTCCCACTTTTATAATAGCACTTCTGTTAATTAACCAAGGGAAACTTTCCCCTCCAAGCTGAATTAACCGTGAGACATTCCCTATGCATTGTTACTACATTGTATTTAACTTTCCATGAATTTCTTCTCCTGAATAGTTGTTCCGCGAATTCATTTAATTATCAGCGTGAAAACACTTTCCCTATTCGTTTATTAACCTGTTTTTCGTTTATATGACTCATTAAAATTAATTTTACAATTTGTGTACCATGGACATGAGACGCTGTATCGCCATTATTACGAACTTAGACATAGCCATCAAGCCAAGTATTTTATCGTAGGATGTGATAAGCCTTTCAATTTTGAAATTGCACCGAATTTGTGCCTTTTGGAATAAGTTCAATTATTTCAGTGAAGGCCCGCACGTGTTGGGATCAAAGAAGAACAGATTATTCAGCATAGCAGGGAATTTCATTTTCCATCTGGATATTTCGCAGAGTGACAAATACCAAATATTTGAAAAGCTCTATCAAACAGTAGACCTTAGCAGGATACGGAAATTGGACTTTGATGAATGCTTATACTCAGCTATTTACAAAATTAAAGATGTATTAACAGTGAACAAGGAGCGTAGTGAAAAGGTATCAAAGGGTAAACCTGACCCAACATTGTCACGATTGTGGTATAAAAACATCCTATATAGTGTGTCCGCAAATAACAAAACTGCGCCTGTATAAAGGATATAACGACGAGAAAATACTGCCGCCCCCACCTTTACTAATGCATTGTAGGAGGGAAGACTTTAATTAAGAATATCGCGTTGATTAAATTTTGTATTTGAACTTTAAGAACCTAAGGGATAAAGTATGGATAACAATTCGTTTTCCAACGCTATTATTCATTTCAAGTGAATAACTGAAATTACATTCTTCAGGCTTGCTTTGCACTCGACAGAACGTTTGATTCGTCATTGTAAGTATTCGTAGTCTGTTTGTCGGTGCTATGAGAATTGGTCGGTAGTCACTTTGTCTTTGAAAGGTTACTGTATAGAGCCTTGGATATGTCAGTCGAAAATTAAGCCAAGAAAAATCATTTTGTTGGTACCGCAAAGCAACCGCATTTGCCGGTTTTTCGTCTACTTTGGGCTACCTAAAGCCTAGGGTAATTAAGTCAAAAACTGTCGGCTTGCCTGCATTGACAAACCAATTCAATGTTTCAGAGCAGGTGTACATTTCCAGAGGCGCAAATAATCAAGTCAAACAACGTTAATAAGGTCTTGACTTAAACGGTTATATATATGGGCACAATAATTCAGCAGTACGAGCAATAAAATTTTCATGACGCTATTTGGTGATCTTCCATACCACGACACTGCCAAATTCCCCCCTAAGAAGTGATGCGCACATCTGATTGCACTCATGAGTAGCAGAGCCATCGTTCAAAACACAAGAGACCGGCGGAAGCTGAACAATTTTATTCACACAACTCCTTGCCACGACCGTTCCTTCTATAACAATATTGCAATATATATTTCGTGACAAGGAAATCGCGCGTTGTGTTTGCGGTTCTCTTATTTATGTTCATTTTTGCGATTTATCATCTTCTGTTCTGCAATATTTCAAACTGACGAAGGTGATCAAAAAGTGACTATCTTTGCTCATGAAATTACCTTAATACAACTCTAACCTTCTCTTGAAATAGACTCTAAGAAATTGAAAGAAAATCGAGTTCGAAACTATAGAAAGGTTATCGAGATCTAATATTTTACGTATTAGATTAGGCTTACACTTTTCGCAGCTATTCAGGGTAATTTATGGGGTTCTTTTTCAGAGCGATGAGCTACAATTAATTTTTTGTAATTGGTGTACCATTATTTCTTTGGATGATAGCTGGGGCAATTACAGCATTTATATGTTTTCTCGAAACGAGAGCAACTGTCTGAGAGAGAAATTATTTAAGAAGGAGGTGATTACTTCAAACTTTGCCTCGGGAATCAAGAAGTAATCTCAATAATAACTCAAAAGTTATACGAACGTATCACTAAGATAACTGAGACATGTGAACTCAAGGGGTTGTCAGCAGCAGACTTAACCATTCAAAAAATATATTTCCGAGTGCGAAGTACTTTCGATTACTCGCCAGATCATTTCCCACGCCCTTTTGATGCCTTAAACCATAAATCAGTTTGAGTTTTAATGAGTTTGCATGTCAAAGGTTGGCTCCCTGTTAAATAACTTGCGATTTTATAATTTTATATTATTCACACAGCCATCGGCTGTGAGTGTAACTGCTGCCAAATGAATAGATTCTTAGGCAAGGCTGCAGTTTCGATTCTTTCTGAATCTCTTCAGTTGCCTCCTAACAACGAATTTGTCACAGAATGACAGGAGTCGCGCAGGCCTGCCAAAAATTTTTAACTTTGGGAGGAATGGCAACAGGCAGTGAATCCCCATTACATTCCACGTTTATTCGCGCTACCTTCCTGCCACCAGAGACGTTCACTCGACCACGACAGGATGTAACAACTGAACTGAACCAATCGGCAATAACATTGTCCAGCTTCAAAACTTTGGAGGTCTGGATTTGAATCTTTGACCACTTTGAAAGAAAAGCTGCAGACTATCTTTAGATACCAAGGTTTTCCAAACAACGAAACATGGATTTTGATGTGCCTTAGAGGAAAACCCAAATTAAGAATGCTCAATTATGACATGAATTATTTAAAACTTATCACGTTTGGGTAGACATTGACTCGCTTTACTCTAGACCGCCTACATCCCCTGATGTTTTACCACTGACTATGCAACATTTCGTAGCTTATTAGTAAACGAATGGAATAATAAAATTTGGAGAGTAGAAGGAACCCAAATCTTTCCATCGTTCTAAGTGCCCTCAAGATATTGGTCGTAAACTAACTTTACTTTGTATAGTCTAAATTGATTAGCTCATATTTTTAGAGGCTGTTTTGGTTAATTTTAGTTGCTCTTATTTGGAGTGATTTCTAATTAAGATTTACCTCAACTGCTGCACATTATTTCGTTGAATCTCAAACTGGGGCAATTATTTCCATCCCATTTCATGTTTCAAAGGGAAGCAATTATTTGAGAGAGAACTTTTCAGGTGATTGCTTTAAATCCCGCTGTCAGAAAACAAGTCGTTTCAAGAATAGCTGAGATATAACATAAATTATTTCTAAGAAAACTGCAAAATGAGGTAGACTCAAGGATACTCAACCGAGAGTTGATCATTCAAGACAGATATAGATGAGAGTGAAGTAATTTTACGGAAGTCTTGAAACAAATAGAAGGGGAATAATCTAAAATATTTTCCCCGAAGATGTTGAATACTCAGAGTGGACCACCGCTGTGAAAGTCCGATAAGTAATTAAATACCGTGAGCAAACATAGCATATAGACGAAAAGATAAATTACGAAAGCGTCTTTAGATATCTCACCACTCATTTTGGGGGATTTTGCATGGTACAAAGCAGACTATGAATTATTTTGAGCAATTTGACTCACCTATGCTGGTGTTTTATAAATGCGAGCCGAAGATGATAAGTACTCGAAGGTCAACATCTTTTAGAGCTCCTGAGGCAGTTTCATTTTCTTTGGCTTAAGAGGCTGGGGAATGTTCTCATGATTAAGATCCATAGTTACAAATTTTTTCATCACCTCTTTCCTGCTAAAACGTTTATGTCAACAGAATGTACTCCTATTTAATAGGGTTCACAACAATTTCCAAAATTGTGGAACTGTTTAATGTATCAAGGTTTATTTTGGTAGTCGTAGATAGCCAAATGCCAAGAAAACCCCTCATAGCAGGTTAGAAACGATTAGGCTAGGCCTAATTTTATTTTTTCTAAAGCTTTTTCCTCGGAAAGCAATGCTATTGTTAATGTCATAAAACTTGATGATTCGATTTTACAACATGTATTTTGTTTAGAATAGCATTTTAGAATGTTCTGTTATTTACCTCGGTATTCCATGCTAATGCGTATTTGTGAATAAGATATGATATGATCATAAAGTAATATATATTGTGTTAGGCATATCCCTATGTGATCTCGCGGTTATCGACCAAAATTGTTCAAATTAATGATAAAAGCATGAAACGTTGTCACAGCACTTATGACCCTCAGACTAAAATTTTCTGATAAAGGCTAATTCAATTTAACTTCTGGAGATGAGAACCACGCATGTCAGAAATTCGCCAGCATGGAAACGAGGCTAAGAATAAAAAGTCCTCTTACACGACATTGCTTGGTGAAAAAAGCCTTCAAACATAGCCACCGAGTCATTTTCTATCCATTCACATTTATCGTATGATATTACTTGACTATCCTCTATGATATTTATCATAATGTTTGGAGGCCCTGAGGCTAAGCGTTAAATATACCTGTTTACATTATTTTCTGAATCACGACTGGTAAAACTTCTTTATCTTAGAAACATGAAGCATATGTCATTGCTTGATTTGACATTCTCTTCCGTTACCGAGGTAAATTTAACCAGATATTACAAATAAGCTTTGGTTAACAGACTTAGGATGCCTGCGTTAAATTTCTCAGCTGCACTTTTCTGAACGGCGCTTTAGGTGAAATCTAACCAAAAATTCAACAAACGATTGGTGTACTGCCCGATTCTTACTCAATCTACACTAGATGTTAATGACACCGTTGTAAATATTTATGGTTGTTGGCAGTTGCCGCCACAGTGGATCGACGAGAAAAGTTACAAGAAGCAAACTGTTAAGTGAGGAAAAATCATTTTGTCGGTACTGACAAAGCGACTGAATAAACACAAAAAGGAGAAACGCAAACATAATGCACGATTTCCTTATCATGAGTAGTATATTGCAGAAGGAATGGTCGTAACAAGGAGTTGTCTGAATGAAATGGTAATGGTAACGAACATCAAGGCGAAATGGTGCCAAGAGATATCGCGAACAGATGAGTATAACGTTCCAAAATACGGGGCTATGTTACGAATACGGCGAACAAATTTAAACGCCGATCTTTATTACAACTGTCTATGTTGTCTCGTAAACTGAAATCAATAAATTAACAGGAACTAGTGTACGAACGCGCATGGCGATTAACAAACGAAATACAATAAAAATAACCAAGAGAAACCTAAGCGACACAATAAACATGCGATAATAAACGAAAGACCAAAATGCGCCCAATGAGGCTGAGCTTGCCCCGAAATTACAATAAAATAATACTTAAATTTCATCGAAAATTTGCACGCGACCTCGAAGGCACGACATCTCTAAATTACATAAACAATTATAAAATAATTCAAATAGTACGCGCGCTCTGATTGGCCATAAAACCATTTTACATGATGTATGTAAACACGGTTTTCGTTCCTCTTTCATTAGTTATTTTATGAAAGAAATGTAAAATGGTTTCCGTGTTTACATAGCCTGATGTAAACACTTGGGAGGTTGGGAGAACACTCGATAAGCTGGAAACCACTTCACTTCGCGTCGTGGTTTTCCTACGCTTATCTCGCATCAGGCTATGTAAACACGGAAACCATTTCACATTTCTTCAATCATAAGTAAACAATGGCTAGAAAGTTAGGAGGCAAGCTAAACGAAAATGGAAACAGAATATTAAAGATTTACACATCGATTCCGCAACGCCGATGGCACGCACAATTTAAAAACTTGATCGACAAGGACAAAAACCAACTACAACTAACCACACGGAGAATACTAAGTGAAATTTTGAAACCTTAATGATCAAAGGGCAAACTCGCAGCCTGTAACGCACAGTCACGCAATCACAAAAATTGTTTAGTCTCCGTCGGTCTCAAAGGGCTTTACTTCTTATGAGGGTAATCAGATGTGGCACATCATTTCTTAGGAATTTGGGAGTTTCGTGGTATGGAAGATCACCAAATGGTGTTATGAAAATGTTATTGCTCGTACGGCATTGTGCCGATGTATCATCATTTAAGTCAAGGCTTTATTAACATTGTTTGAATTGATTATTTACGCCTCTGGAAATGTACAGCTTCTCTGAAAAATTGAATTAGTTTGTCAATGAATACAAACCAACAGTTTTTGACTTAATTATCCCAGGCTCTAGGTAGCCGAAAGCAGACAAAAAACCGACAAATTGCATACAGACGAAGAAATGAATAACGAGAAGAGTCTTTAGATAACTCACCACTCATTTTAGGAAATTTTGCATGATACAAAGCATACTATGGATTATTTTGAGCGAGTTAACTTCCACCTATGCTGAGGTTCTGTAGATGCAAGCCGAAGATGATAGGTACTCGGAGATAATTGAAGGTCAACATCTGCTCTATCTCCTGAGGCAGTTTCGTTTTCTTTGGCCTAATCCTTTAACTCCTAGAGGTGATAAACATGAAACTTCTCCCTGTAATATCCATACATTAATCAGCAAACAGGGAATGAGAATATTCAAACTTATCAGGTAGAAGCTGCTATCTCGATCTAGCACCAAGTTCTCATACCTAATTTAAAAGGAAATGTGTAGCAGGTAGAGGGGAGAATTAACAATCAGATCTTGGGAGTTAAAGGGTTTAGAGGCGTGGGAATGTTCTCGTAAGTAACATCCATAGCCACAAATTTTTCACCACCCTGTCCTGTTAGGACTTTTGTGTCAACAGAGTGTACTTCATATTTAATAGTGTTCACAAATATTTTCAAAATTATGAAACTTTTAATGTATTGAGGTTTATTTTGGTAGGCGTCTAAAGCCAAATGGTAAGAAAACCCCTCTTAGCAGATTAGAAACCATAACACCGGGAAAAGAAACGTCTTTTTTCTTGCTGGAGAGAAAGCCTAATTTTATGTCGTGAATTTGATGACACAAACAAACAAAACGAGCAAAATAGCTTTTTCCTCGGAAAGCAATGCTATCGATAATTTAAAAAATCTTGATGATGCGATTTTGAAACGTGTTTTGTTTAGAACATTCTAGAATGTTTCGTTATTTACCTTGGTATTCGAGGCTATGCTGATACTTATTCGTGAATAAGATATGATGTAATCGAAAGGCCTTATATATTTTTTAAGGCATATCCCTATCACTGGAGCTCACATTAAGCTGTTTTTGTTTTCAATCGATAAGCTGACTATATGGTTGTATATTACAGATTACAAAGGACCACTGGACATTTTATCAACAGCAATGACAAGTATAAAGTTGAAGTTTGGTTATTTCATTTATCTGTATATTAAGTTATTTCAGTACTCTTTGCAACATCATATTGTGAAATATTGCAGTCAAGTAAATTATTGCTAACGTTCAGTAAAACTTCAGTCATAACATCGCCAAAATGTTTCTTTGGTAAACGAAAATCCAGAGGTTTAATTTTGGAGAGCAAAGGCAAATTGATGCGAACCCAACATGCGTTAATCCAAACAAGGGCAAAAAAGCAGCACAGGTCTAAGAATCAAACCATACAGTCTTAGAAAATAGAAATATTTGAGTTCCGTATGAGTTCCTTTGTCTTACAGTGTCGTCAATTTAAGGAAGGTTAGATGTGAGTTTGTAAGCAATTCAAGTTGGGAGGATATTATTCATTGTCAAAGTCGGACTTTGGTTGTTCAACAGAGACCTTTCTTTATTCCATAAAATCTCACTAATGGTCATTACCATGTTCTCAAACTGCTTGATTTCTCAACCACGTTCTCAATGGACTTTTTTCCACGTAAGTCTTAAGAGTTTGCTGAATAGTTGTATTGTCAATTGAAAGTTTCAATGAAGTCCAGTTTGTTGTACCTTTTTAATGAGTTTTATTTTGATAATAGAACGCTGAGTTATATTCACGATGAATTTCTCCGTTGTGATGGTTTTAACTCTATCCATAGGAGACGTCTGATTCATCAGTTATGACCGCTTATGTGTACCAAAAAGGGAGAGGGTCTACCCTTAATCTGTGCTGACATTTTTAAAGCTGAGTAAAGTTATCGTTGACTTGTTCAGTTCAGCACTTGCCAGCTCACCTACCTGATCTCTTGTATCTGTGAGTTTAGTCTCGTTTTCGCTTCTGCTGGACTCTTTATCTTTATTACGGTAAACAGTGCTTTTCAGAGACTTCCTGTACTTGGACATGCGCCACGCGTACACAATCGGATCAAACAGAAACTTCAGGTAAAGCAGGTTGTCCGTCATCAAATTCACAACGAGAACCCGTATCCCATACCGAGCAGTAAATATGTCGTCCAGAAAAAATCTGATTGTCATGAGTAT
The DNA here is from genome assembly GCA_942486045.1 of Pocillopora meandrina. NCBI lineage: Eukaryota > Metazoa > Cnidaria > Anthozoa > Scleractinia > Pocilloporidae > Pocillopora > Pocillopora meandrina. The sequence continues at coordinate 222,625 of CALNXJ010000030.1, forward strand.
AACTGAAGGCACGAAAAACATGATCATAATAATGAGAAGAACGACGTTTAAACGGACAAAGCTTCGCTGCACCTGAACGTGTCTTCCCTCCTCGCTTTGGAGTGAGCGCCCTGCGGTCATTTTCTTTTTCATGGTGTAATGCAGAATAATGTATACTAATGGTCATTACCACTATACTAATGGTCATTACCATGTTCTCAAACTGCTTGATTTCTCAACCACGTTCTCAATGCACGTTCTTCCACATAAGTCTTCAGAGTTTGGTGAATAGTTGTATTGTCAATTGAAAGTTTCAATGAAGTCCAGTTTGTTGTACCTTTTTAATGAGTTTTATTTTGATGATAGAACACTGAGTTATATTCACGATGAATTTCTCCGTTGTGATGGTTTTAACTTTATCCATAGGAAACGTCTGATTCATCAGTTATGACCGCTTATGTGTACCAAAAAGGGATAGGGTCTACCCTTAATCTGTGCTGACATTTTTAAAGCTGAGTAAAGTTATCGTGGACTTGTTCAGTTCAGCACTCGCCAGCTCACCTACCTGACCTCTTGTATCTGTGAGTTTAGTCTCGTTTTCGCTTCTGCTGGACTCTTTATCTTTATTACGATAAACAGTGCTTTTCAGAGACTTCCTGTACTTGGACATGCGCCACGCGTACACAATCGGATCAAACAGAAATTTCAGGTAAAGCAGGTTGTCCGTCATCAAATTCACAACGAGAACCCGTATCCCATACCGAGCAGTAAATATGTCGTCCAGAAAAAATCTGATTGTCATCAGTAGAACTGAAGGCACGAAAAACATGATCATAATAATGAGAAGAACGACGTTTAAACGGACAAAGCTTCGCTGCACCTGAACGTGTCTTCCCTCCTCGCTTTGGAGTGAGCGCCCTGCGGTCATTTTCTTTTTCATGGTGTAATGCAGAATAATGTATACCACGATGGTGACGAGAACAACAGTGTACCTGTGAAAGAATAAGTCGATGGCGTGTTTGGTCTCCTGTGGAACACCCATCAGAGGCAAACAACAGAAAAGCGTATGATAGAGGTAAATAGCAACAACGCTAAGTAAGGCTTTCTTCTTTGTAATCATGCGGCCGTACCTCAGAGGCGATGCCACTACGATATACTGCGTCAATGTAAAGGAAAAAACGATAGATGCCGATATTGAGATTGGAAATGCCGAAAAATAGGCTGCAAATTTCATCCAAGATTTACATTTCGTCCATGAAGGATGCTGGAAGTACATCAGCATGAAACAGGTGGCATAGATAGGTTCTTGTATTAGTGCCGTTAGGAGATCCACGATGGCCAAACCGATGAGAAAGTAGCTGGTTGGGTTGCGGAAAATCTTGAGTGGATCGACGAGAAAAGTTACAAGAAGCAAACTGTTGGCCACGATTGTCATGGGCGAAACTATGATGATAAAGATGGACGAACCGAAAGCTGACTTTGAAAACTCCTTAACATGCATCATCCCTTCCTGTAAATCAGGGCCAGCTGCCTCGGTGTAAACAGAAGAATTTGAAGGTTTTTGGCTCCTTTGTAGCTCTTTGAAATATTCAACGCCTATGTTGAGCAAGGTATTATTTGCACAAGTCAAGTTCATCTTAAAAATGATGATCAGGGCGCGAAAGAAAAGTAGTGGTTAGAGTCAAGCTCTTCAGTTTATGGTTCAATGCAGAGTCAGAATTTACACTTTTATAATAGAACTTCTTAACTAAGGTAAACTTTCCCCTCCTATCAGCGTGAAAACACTTTCACTATTCGTTTATCAACCTTGTGCCTTATTAAAATTAACTTTCTAATTTGTTTATCATGGATGTGAGACGCTGTTTCGCCAATATTAACCTTAGACTTGTGATAAGCCTTCTAATTTTAAAATTGCACCGAGTTTGTGCCTTTTGGAAAAGGTTCGATTATTCCAGTAGAGGCCCACGCGTGTTGGGATCAAAGAAGAACAAATTATTCAGCATAGCAGGGAATTTCATTTTCCATCTGGATATTTCGCGGTAGTGACATAAGCCAAATAATCGAAGTTCTCTTTCAAACAGTAGACCTTGGCAGGATTCGAAAATTGGACTTTTGTAAATGTTTGTACCAAATATTTAAAGTGCTCTCTCAAACTGTGGACCTTAGCAGGATACGGAAATTGGACGTCAATGAATGTTTATACCCAACTATTTAAAAAAGGATGTATTTACAGTGAACTAGAAGCTTATTGAAAAGGTATCAAAGGGTAGATCTGGTCCAACATTTGTCACGATAAAAGAGAAGAAACAATTTCATGATTATTATGGTATAGAGAAAATACTACCGCCCCCCATCTTTACCAATGCATTGTATGAGGGATGACTTAAATTAAAAACATCTTGTAAAAAAAAAAGAATTGTACCTGAACCTTTAAAACCTAACAGAAAAAAAATATGGAAAACACTTTGTTCAGTTTCCAAAAGAGTTAGGCGCTATTATTCATTTCAAGTGAATAACTGAAATTAAATTCTTCAGGCTTGCTTTGTATTCGACAGAACGTTTGAATCGTCATTAAAAGTATTTGTCGTCCGTTTGTCGGTGCTAAGATAATTTGTCCGTAGTCACTTTGTCTGTGAAAGTATACTGTGTTGAGCCTTAAATATGCCTGTCGAAATTAAGCCAAGAAAAATCGTTTTGTCGTTGCCGACAAAGCGGCTGAGTTTGTCGGTTTTTTTGTCTACTTTGGGCTACCTAGAGCCTGGGATAATTAAGTAAAAAACTGTCGGTTTGTCTACATTGACAAACCAATTTAATTTTTCGGAGTAGCTAAACATTTCCAGAGGCGCAGATAATCAAGTTAAACAACGTCAATAAAGCCTTGATTCAAAACCTTGACTTAAATGGTGATATATCGGCACAGTTATACAGCGGTACGCGCGATAAAATTTTCATGACGCTATTTGGTGATCTTCCATATTCCTCCTAAGAAATTATGTGACACATCTGATTGCCCTCGTGAGATGCAAAGTCCTTGTTTAAAACACAGGCGGAGACTGAACAATTTTATTAACACAATCCCTCGTTACGCTTTTATAGGATTATTGCAATATGCTATTTATAACAAATTAAAGAAATCGTGCATAATGTTTTCGGCTTTCCTATTTGCGTTCATTTTTGCCATTTATCAGCTTCTGTTCTACAATATTTCAAACGAACGTGATTTAAAAGTTAATTTCCTTGCTCACGAAATTACGTTAATGCTACTCTAACCTTCTCTGGAACTAGACTCTGAGAAATTGAAATAAAATCGAGATCGAAACTATAGAAAGGTTATCAAGATCTCGAGATTGGATAAGAAGCTTGCGAGGCTTAAGATTTTGCAGAGAACTATGGGCTACCTCGAACTACTATCAATGTTTTAGTCCTGAATGCTTTTAAAGTCCAGGGTCACTACAGTCTCGCGTGACTTGCTAACCTGGGCCATGACACGGTCACTAAAGGTTGTTTCAGGCTCCTCTCTGCCACAGCGCAGGACATTTTTGAGAGCCTGTCGATATTTGGGTATTCGCCATGCGTAGACAAACGGGTCCAGCAGGAATTTCAGGTAAAGCAGGTTGTCGGCCACCATGAGATTGACAATCAGAACTCTTGGAGAGTTGGGGTCTTCGTTGGAATACAAGCGGTAAATCCATAAAATGGCAGACGGCTGAGACGTCAAAAACAAGATGGCAATTAGGAGAAAATTGACGATAATAAACTTGCGTTCTACCCCTGTTTGTTTATTTTCTCTCCCTCTATCGTTCGTGGTCTTGTCTTCTCGAAGACTTTCAGAAGCAGCCATTTTTTTCCTAAAGGCGATGTACAGCAGAATGTAAAAGATAATAGTTACGTAGACCAATGTAATGGAGTGAAAAATGTTATCGATCTTTTGCACGATCTCTTCGGCGATGCCCATGACAGGAAAGAGACTGAACAATATGGAATACGCGTATATGCCCAATACACAGATCACCACCCGCGATTTTGTAACGCGCCGGCCGTATTTTAGCGGCGAGACGACCACAATGTACTGTGTAATTGTGAAAGCGAGTACTATCAGAAAGGATGCATTCATGGCTGCAACAGCTATCACTTGGCCCACATTCAGAAGAGGCGTGCACGTTGCAAGGGTGTCAGGATGTCTAAGGTACATCATTATGAAGCATGTGGCGTACATGGGCTCTTGCGAGGCGGCTGTTAAGATATCCACAAAGGCCAGACCGATTAGGAAATAGGTAGTAGCAGTCCGAAATATCTTAAATGGATCGAAGAAGAAAACCACAAGTAACAAGCCGTTGGCAAAGACGGTTATGAAGGAAACGATGATAATGTAAATTGCTGATCCGAAGGCAAACTTGAAAAACTCGTCAAATGGATTTACCATGGGCCCCAACGGTACAGGTTGGACAGTTGGGCAAAGCGAAAAATTACTGGTGAAGTTCATCGAAGTACTACAATTCGTCGCAGATTTAGAGTCCATTTTCAGTGCTGGTTTGATTTTAAGGTGTGTCACAACTGACCTTGACAACAAGCGGAACGAAATTGTAACTGATTTCGCCCGTTACTAAAGTGATCGACAAATCCATCAACTTTGTTCTATGTGATTATTGTTGTGCTTACAAGGAGGGTAATTGGTTAATGTTTGTGACAGTGGGAAAGCCACCGTTGGAATACTTGATTGATTTCCCCAAAGAATTCACACGTAGGTGTAGTTCCCGCTATGAAATAATTACACAAGTAGCTAGAATTGTAAAGCACACACACGAATTCGGTAAACTTTCAGCACGTTGCTGCAGCTGTAAGTTTGAACAAAATGAAATTCACTGTAATTAAAGTATACATTCTGAGGTTTTTACATGGAAGCAAGAGCGTGTTTTATTATTGCATGTCGGCATGATTCAAAGAGAGAGGCATCAAAGGGCTGCGAATTGTTTTCCTGTTCAGAACTTGAAGAAATTTTCGTAATTGTACCGAGTGTTCCCGGAGAGTATCTAAAGGTGCATAAATACAGTCGATAATTGAAGTAGAAAGTGTATTGTATTTTTTTTCTTGCTTTTCTTTTCTACTAGAGGTATTGAAGAAATTTTGAATTTGCCAGTGTGATACATAAGTCTTTGGTTTCTTTCTCAAAATGAATTTCTGAATTCGATAGAGTAAAATTATATACATTTGTGCTGCAAAAATCTGAAAATTTCCTTGAAGAGAAACTGTCTTGGTATTTGCCATATACAGATTGGTACGGTTTGTGCAAGATTTACCAGAAAGACTTTTCTTCTCAACTTGTCAAATCTAACAAGCCCTTTACAGTGAAAAATCTGCTACCACAACAATTTATTTTTCTATTTTGTCAAAAAATCAAGTAAATATGCATATAATGAAATTTTTAGCTCAATTGGTAGATAAGAGTATTTTTTGAATAAACATATGGTAAAAAAGGAGAGGACAATCTTCAAATCATGTCAGCTATCCAATCCATTAGAATGATATATCTCTTAAAACGAAATGGCAAATTCAATCCATTAGAATATTATCTCAACAAAATGAGAAATCTCAAGCAGACACGTCTTGCTTCTCTACCTTTTCAGTATTAGCCGTAAGCATTTAGCTTAATCATTCATAAGAACGAACATTTTAAAAATTCATAGAAAGTGAAGCATTTTCAACAGATTTGTTTGGATGCACACTTCGGTAAAACTGCTTAACATTCACAAGCAACGCCGAAGGAAAGACAAGAAAACGTATTGAGAAATAGACTTTTCCATTGAAATAAAAGAAAATTTTTTAAAAAAAGTTGAGATGAAAACCCCGATGTTGGACGGTGTCTGGTTTTGATTTTAAACATGAGAAAATGAAACTTGGAAAAGTTCAAGGGAGGGTATACTTCATTTTGAAATATTGTCGGTTTTTTTCCCACGAGTGATTCAAACTATTTAGAGGAGTATTCTGGAAACTAACCAGTGTTTTTAGTTCTGCTATTGCCTATTAATCTTTTAATTAATTTTGATTTTAAAATCTCACGCAAAGTTTCAACTAATACCACACGGTTTAAGAAAACAAACACAGAAATATATATTTTAAGAAAAATACAAACAAACACAGAAATTTATATTTTTAGAAAAATCTGGAGATCAGTATAACTAAGACGGTAACTTGATCTCTCTGTGGATTAATCGCAAGACCGGCTTAGAGTGCTGTTAGAGTACTGCATGGTGCTGTCTTCTACAGAGTAAGGGAAACATGAGAACTGGGAACCAATCGGTGACTGACCCGATGGTTTGTCCGAATTGAATAGCTTTTCTTTCCGTTTTTTTACGTGATCAAAACGAACTTCCTGAAAGCGACAAAATATAGAGACCTGGGTACCATGAGATTGGAGCGAGCAAGAGAACCCAACCATAGGCCCATTACCTTGCGCAAATGCCATTTTTGTTTTTGAACACCTAAAAGAAGCAAGTCAAGAATAAACACAAAGCAATTAACAGAGTCATTACCTTGATTTAGTGCTTTAAACAACATAAATCGGTGTCCAATTGAGTATAACACTCCAGGACTTTTTTTCATATCTAGAAAATATTTCACAAAATGTCATATCATGGAGTGAACATAACCTAGAAAAGCTGCACAAGGTTTCCGAAAGCAACCAGTCGCGAGTATCGAAATCGACAATTGTGCCATGAGGAAACAGCTCCCACCAAAAAAAGAAAACTAGTTAAGTATTGGACAATTTGAAAAGCGCAAGGAAAGTTAAATTAGTTCGCATAATTAAACGATTTGTCATCACGTTGACTTTTTCAGACAAATGATAGTTTTATTTTGGACAGGCAACTCAGTTACCAATCCTCACTTCAAATTATGCCTCGGAAAGCATTTCAAAATCCTTCGATTAGGAGCCAGCTGGCATCAACAGAGTCAGCAAGGACTTCCTGCTGGTGAAGAGTCTGTTAGAGGCTTTTGAAAGAAGTGTCTTTGAAAACTTTATTTTTCAAGTAATTACCATGAAAAGTCTCCTTGTTAGATGGAAAAATATTACTCTTCTTTTCATTCAAGAATTTGTGCTGGTGGAAAATTACATATTTTTTTTGGTAGAACTGCTATTCATATGGGTTCACTAAGTAAAACTATTAATCACTTAATCATGTTTGTTGTGAAAAAACTAACATCACCACAAAACGATTCATTAACAGCAATCCTTTGACAAGCAAACTCATAAATGCCTCTATGGAGATTGTGTTTGCAGGGAATTCGAATATCAACGATTCCTTTGGAAATGTGACCCTCGACAATTTCCATCCCGGTTTTACGCTTAATCCAATGGACTAAGATTTCTACAAAGTGGCCTTTAGCGCGGCAAGTTTTCATGTTCATAGCCTCGCTTATCACTATTGTGGCCAATAGCTTTCTCCTCCTTGTTCTTCATATCGATTCATTGAGGATGTTCCGCAACCCAACTTCCTATTATCTGCTTGGTTTGGCTATAGCCGATCTGCTAACAGCTTTGGTACAAGAAACAGTTTTGGCCACACTTTATGTGTTCCTTTACCTTCAACATCCATATTCAATCAAATTGACAACTTTATTAAACGCTCTTCAAACGTTCACCGAATTTTATATAACGACGTCGAATTCAACTATTTTCGCCTTTACCTTGACTCAGTTCAGTGTAGTTTCTTCTCCTCTTAAGTACGGACGTCTGGTAACGAGAAAAAAAGCGCTTTCAATTGTGCTAGCAATATATCTTTGCTCTGGGATTATTTGGTTTTTTCAATGGTATGATATTCTGCATCGCGATTACCCAGTCATTCAAGGCTATGTATTTGTCGTCATCAATATCAGCATCTTCGTTATGTTGCATCGAGCTATAAGAAAAAAGATGGCCAGAGGACTATCGCGTAAAAAGATCAATACAATAGCAGAGCGAGGTAAACACTTTCATGTACAGCGTAGCTTTGTGCGTCTAAATTTTATGCTTCTTTTCGTGCTAATTTTGTGTTTTGCTTCAGAAAAGGAATTTATATGGGGTTTGATGATGCTTATTTTGATAATCTCAAAATTGGAATTAATCCATTTGTGTAAGCTTGACGAGTCCTGCGATATACCGAGAAGCCCTCCGCATCCTTATTCACCGCTGCAGAAGTGTTGCCAAGAAGTCTCGTCCAATGGGAAAAGAGGATTTGTTCCAGAGTTAATAACTGGTAGAGGTACTTTGTAATGAAAATTGTTACAAGGATGACCAGTTAAAATTATTAAACTACAACGCACGTATATTCCGTAACACAAAAAAAACAAACCCGTTACCAATGCCACCCAGTTCGCCGCAGACTTGTTCTGATTTTTATTTTTAGCGACCCGTTTGTTTATCTTCAATTGCTTAGCCGAGTTGCGATCTCTTTAGCTCTTGTTAACAGCAAGAAACATAGATGTAAGGCAAATTACGAATTCTCTTAATTTGAAAACCAGCCAAAAAACCAGTACCTTTTAAGTTTTTATCGAATTCATACTGGTAATTTTTTTCATATCGTCCAATTTTTCAAAGCGAAGAGAATTTTCGAAAGCAATAACTTTAAGAATTCATATTTGTACTCATCTCGAAGTTCTTTGGAACCACCTGCTCCCACCCGCAATTTCTATAAAAGGCAAACTTCCTTTTTTTTTTGTTTTTTTCTTAGCGACTTCTCTAAGCCATATCGAATCATTCTTTCTCATTTTTATAAGTTTAATACCAGGCCAACTGAAAAAAAGAGCAATGAATTCAGAATGGCTTTTACATCTGTTTAAACGAAAAAAAATCCTGGCGGCGAGGATTTTTATGAAGATAGTATGATTGCTATAAACACCAATTGTCAATTACAGAGTAGATTAGTAAATATTCATCTTCCTGTTTGAGATGGAGCAAGAGCATTTCGATTTTTCTTATAAAAACCTAAACTGAATCACCAGGCAAGCCAATTTCCTAAGCATGCTATTAGAATAAGGATTGCTTCAGGAAATTCGTTTGAAGAGGGCCTCTACGAAAACAGATGAAGGTGAACAGTTCAAAATGCAGCGGAGCTTTGTACGCTTGAATTTCATGCGTCTTGTCGTTCTGATTGTAGGTGGTTTGCCACCACTGATTGCCATAAATATTTTTTTTTTGATGACGAAATCATCAAAGTATGATTGCCTCCACTTTCTGGGAAGACAGGAAGTTAAAATGATTAGGCACGATGCCAAAATCATCAAAGCAAGATTGCCTCCACTTTCTGGGAAGACAGGAAGTTAAAATGATTAGGCACGATGCCAAAATTAAAAAAGAAAAAAAATCTTGAGGTAGTGCTCTAAATAACCTCATTATATCTAAGCTCCAATCGTTTGGTGAATCTCTATTCCAGGTTGCGGTGAATCCAACCACCGAAAAAAAATAATAAATAAAATAAAAAAAAGATAAAAAAATATGAGGTATAAATTTTAGTATTCTTTTTATAATCGGACTTTTTTATTTAATTTCAGGTTCACAAAACGCATATCGAGATGACGCAGTACTAACATGGCGCCCCATTCTCCAACGGAGTGATCTCTTTTTTTAAGGTGTAGTACCATTTTCGAGGAAAGAAACCAAAAACAATATCCATCAATTTTTCATCTCAAATTAAAGTTTCAATATATTCGAAATATGGTCCTATATCTTAGAGATAAAAAAAAACTATCAAGTCTCACGCAGCAGAGAATTCTGTTTCATCGAAAGCTTTTCATTTAGGTATCAATAAACACAATAATTAATACATCGACAACCGAATGCTCTCGGGATCTAAGAGAAGTGTTAATTTTTCCTTCCCAAAAACTGCTCTGTAGTAAATGAACGAAACCTTTTGAAAAAAAGCCTTTTACATACCTGCTTTATGTCCCTTTTGAAGAAAGCATAAGCTATAGGGTTTATTCCAGAGTTGACAACTTGTAAAGGGACTTTGTAATGAAAATCTTTACAATGATAACCAATTAAAATTATTAAACTACAACGCATGTATAATCCGTAACACAGTAGAAACACACTGGTCACCAATGCTAACCATTTCACTGCTGACCTGTTTTGAGTTTTAACTTTAGCGACCCTTCGATTGAACTGCAATTGTTTCGCTAAGGTGCGATCTCTAGAGTTCTGCTTGTAAACAACAAGGAACATGGATGCAAGGAAAAATATTAAAATTATACACGAGATTACCTCGTAAAATAGATACAAATAGCCTTCGATTCGATGCAATGAAAACAATCCCATCAATAATGTAGTCAGAGTAAAAAGAAAAGGAATACCCCAAGATGTTAGAACCATTTGAATGACTCGGCGGCGCTTCATAAGAGTCAAGTATTTTAAAGGTTTCACGACAGCGATATATCGTTCAAATATCAAACTTAACAAGTTGGTTCCAGACGCGTAAAGTATGAACACCCACACGTACATCGTTAGTCGGAGATCATCATCGGAAATGTGCTCATTTATCATAGCGTAGAGAAAACGTGAAGGAGCAGCAATCATTCCAACACAAAAATCAGCCACTGCTAAAGACACGATGAATGCGTTGGTTTTGGTGCGAAGCTGACGTTTACTGCAAAAGAGGAAGATGACAAATCCATTTCCAACCATCGTTAGGATGCAAAGGAACCAGCCGAGAAGCCAGAACCACGTTTCCATCGAAATTCTTTTTGATGGCCACTTCTAGAACAACTTTAGTTTTTAACAAATCGAGAAGAATTATTGTCTATAACCTTATTCATCATAGCAATGACGTCAAAAACGTTCAAAATTTAAGTGAAACCACGATACGTAGGAGGTTTCCGTGGGCTTTGCAGGAAAACATAGACGCCGACATCGGCCATATCTGGCATTTTTTTTTCATTTTTATTAAATTATTATTGGAAGAATTGATATAATTTTCGATAACTTTTCAACTTTCAATTGTTTGGATGAGATTATGTACACACGGGAAAAAATTATCTTTATTTTTGGATATGGCTCTCCAATAACATAAAAAAGGAAAAATAATTATTTATTTACTACTCGATTGAAATATATTTTCTCAATAAATGCTCTGGGCGATAAAAATACACAAACCTATCAAAATTCGTCTTATAAAAATTAAAGTCGAGTTAATATTTGTTGTGCCAGCCCCGTGTGAATTAAACGATTTCTTTTCACAAAAAAATACCAAAATATTTAAAATATACAATCCCTTAAGTAAAGAACTTTTAGAGGAGGAGTTTGATTAAGCTGAAACTGAATATCCCTTATGAAAGTGACGAAAACTTACCCGATTTGGCAGCGCACAATATAGTAAGCATGGCGCTCTGGATAAACTACTCACATAATTGAGAACTTGAATTATTCACCGCGCCTTTGTGCTGGTTAGTACAGTTTTTCTGTCCCATTCGAACCGAAAAAATAGTTTACGATTATTAATGCCAATGCGAAAGTAGTTTCATACGCCGAGAACGTCTCAGTAAAAATTTCAATTTAAGAGAAATTTTAAAGCAAAAACATGGCAATCGATAGGCTGTGTGCGTTGTTTACTTCAAGAAAATACAGACTGTGGCACTTAGTTCGGTTTGCGCTTTTCGTGGACATTTTTTAGTAAACATGAGCTCCCTCGGCGAGGTCTTCCAGCTCACGATTATCTAAGCAGCTAAAGCGCTGTAGTTTTAACTTTTCCTCTTTTTTTTCTGCTTGGGCTCAGAGGGGAAAGTGATTGCTAAACCCCACATCAAAATTTTGAATTTTTTTCCATTTCTAATTCTGTCATGTGTACTTGAATTTTTTCTGCAAGTATTGCGAAAGCTTTTGAGTTTTAGATCATTTCAAATTGTGTCGGCAAGCGCAAGAAGCTAGACTTCCTAACTGTGTATACGTACTCTCATCTAAATTTCCCCGTTGACCAATGAAAGCTCGGTCGCGTACTCAATCTGAATTATTTTATAAATAGAATTTTAAGCTCACTTTTAAATTAACTTTGTCGTCAGATGTTGCCGAGCTGACTGCTAAAGGTACCCAATTAGCGCTGCGGCACGTGCGTCCTCCACCTGCAAATAAGCTTAAAGCCTTGAACAAAGCATGCAAGACTACTCATGGCCTCAAACTATCTAGCAGGCGACGACACGCGCTTACTGAGACACCAATACTAAGGTCCTGCTCGTGGGCTAAATGCCCAATATCATCTTTTCCTTAGCATGTGCGCTTCTTTTCAAAAAGAAAATGGTTATTTGTACAACACACTAACAAAGCCTAAAAACCTGTCACGAAGACTTGTTTCATGAAAGCGCTTTCTTTTAAGAATTTCCTTGCCATTAGACCAGTCAATAGCACGAGTTTTATGCTTGTTGAGTAATTTCCTGTTAGTCTAACAAACATTCTCTTTAAAAAGCATTTCCATCTAATGAAAAAGCCTTTTAAACGTCATATCAAAGTCGTCTACGCTACCGAACGAAAATTTGCCAAAGGAAAGGTGTTTATATCAAACAGTCAAATAATTTTGACATTGACCAGCAAAGGTAAATTACGTGAAAATTTCAACTTATGGAGAAGTTGACATGTATACAAATCAGCTACCGGAGGCAAAAATGTAAAAATGTCAGGTCTTCTATCCCAGCATTCCTCGTTTCAAAGCTATGTTTGATATAGTTTATCAACAAGAACATAATGGTCTAAAGCATTGAAGAGAACAGACAGTGGACGCGGCGGACAGCAAAATTGAGGTGGAATATGATCTACTTTCTCTTATTTCAAAATGCATTAGACAAGTTAATAAATTTAGTTTTAGGAACCGGATATCTTTTACACTGAAATACCAGTAGGCTTCACTAATTTTAAAAAAAGTAACTTCCTCTAGCAAAGAACAGTCTCGATATATTCGATATGATGTGTGGATATGAGCATCACAATCGTATATAATTGCACCGAAATATTTTTCTTGGTTACAGTGCAAGATATCAATTAAGAGAAGGTAATAATCCATCTCACACGGCTTGACAGCCGATTGTCCTCTGAACTAAGAAAAGTGCTAGGTTTATGCATCAACTGAAGTCTTTCCTCTAATTCCTCACCAAATGCTATTAAAATTAACAACACCTTTTGAAAAGGAGCTTTTTACATTCTTTTTTTATGTCCCTTTTGAAGAAAGCATAAGCTATAGGGTTTATTCCAGAGTTAAAAACTTGGAGAAGTACTTTGTAATGAAAATCGTTACATTGATGACCAGTTAAAGCTAATAAACTACAACGCGTGAATATTCCGTAACAAATAAGGAACACACAAGTTACTAAAGCCACCCATTTTACGGCGGACGAGTTCTGAGTTTTAACTTTAGCGAATCTTTGATTAAACTGCAGCTGCTTCACCAAAACGCAATTTTTAGATCGTGTCTTACATACAACAAGAAACATGGATGTAACGCAAAATGTTAAAATTACGCTTAGGATTACTTCGAACAAAAAATACAAACAGCCGCTGATATTCCTGCTACTATCGATTGAATTGAGTCTAATCAACAGTACAGTTAGAGTGAAAAAAAGAGAAATTCCCCAAGATGCAAGAACCATCTGAATGACTCGACGGCGCTTTATAAAAGTCAGGTATTCCAAAGGTTTCACGACGGCGATGTATCGCTCCAGTACTAAACTAAACAAATTTGTTCCAGATGCGTAAATGAAGAACACCCATACGCTCATTACAAGTAAACTTGCTTTTTTATCGGAGATGCACTCAGTTACCATGTTGCATAGTGAACGTGAAGGGACAGCAATCATCCCAACACAAAAGTCGGCCATTGCTAAAGACACGATGAATATGTTGGTTTTGGTGCGAAGCTGACGTTTACTGCAGACTAGGAAGATGACAAATCCATTTCCAACCATCGTGAAGATGCAAAGGAACCAGCCGAGAACCCAAAACCACGTTTCCATTGAAGTTCTTCTTGATAGCCGTCTGAGAATATTCAATTGCTTTCTTCGTTAAAGAGAAAAGAGTTTTAACAGCATTGAAAAGAAACAATTGCGCAGATGTCGCAATTGAGGTCTTATCTTTGCGTAATAACCAATTGGGCCAACAGGCATTGTTATGTTAAGTCCAATTAAGGCTGCAAACATCGATCACCCGTAAAATGATTTTGTCAGACGCTTTGACGCACAGAGTTTGACGCCTGTTTATTGGTTTTCAAGAAGCATGGACCAATCAGAAATCTTAGAAAAACCGGAACATTTTCTTCGTCATTGTTTTATTTCGCAAAAAAAAAAAACTGGTACAGAGCGCTCTTTTGAAAATAATAGAAAGAATAGAATAGAAGAACAAATTAGAGGTGAATTAATGAACTGACCTTTATTCAACGTGAGGCCAACCTCGCCCCCTTTGATTTTCAAATGATCGACTTTACATCAGAAATTTAAACTGAATTTTGATATCCTCCTTTTTGGAATGATCATATTTTTAATCGACCAACTAGTATCCTTCAATCTCTAAGTTAGGAAACCGCCGAGAAATAAAACCCTTGGAGTTTAATTTATACCTCGATCTTTTCTCAGATTCTTATCCTTTGTTAGAGAAGTGCGGGTTTTGAGGAGAAGTAGATAAATAAATTCATGTTTGTTCACGTTTGTTCACGTTTGTTCACGTTTGTTCACGTTTGTTCACGTTTATTCACATTCTTAAAAGTCTTATAGAACCAGCTGCTTTGACCCACAATTTCAACAAAAACTCTTCTGTAACCTTCACTTTTCTTTTTGAAATTGCTTCTTTATCGAGCAATTTATGATATTATTTTTGAAGCAATCCCATCATTTGTCCCACAATCTGTCAAGTAATAGCTCATCTTAGGCTTATTGAGCCTGAAGACTGAGCCGATTTGTTTTCTCGCAAAGAACAAATTAGTCCAAAAATATTACAAAGCCATTTTGCTTCCCTCTATTCTGCAAAACAATTTCAATGTGAAATAGCTTTGTTTTATCAACTGAGTTGATAATGCCAATTGGCCACCGTGGAGGGTTTCAAAGCTGACGTCTCGAATGCTAGCTCTTCTTCAGAGCGAAAAGACGAAGGGCTGACGCTCGAAACCTCAGCTTTAGAAACTCATCAACACAGTTAAGAAAACCCTATGATCTCTTGATAAAACCACATTATTGTGTTACACCCCCCACGGACACAGCAACACAGTTTCTTTAGAAACTTGCCGCCTTTGTTCAATTTGGTATTAGTCACATAGAAGGCTGTGAACGCGAGTTACTTCGCTGTATGTTATACATATTACTTGAAGCAAATCATTTGATATCTGTTATTCATTTTCCGTTTGTAAGGGACGACTATTTCCAATTTCTACGAAAGCTGAGCTTTTTTTTTAAGAAAAGGAGTAAAGGAACCAGTTGTTGGAATTTTGCCGAGGGGCAATATTTTTAGCGGATTCTGAATATAACGAAGATAGCGCTCTACTATACATATTTTAAAAACTTGTAACTTTTAAGGAGCAGAGTGGAGTATTTATTTTGTCACAGTATGCAAAACATGAATACTAAAATAAATACATTGATAAACTAAACAGGTTTGTTCCAGAAGACGCTTTGACTCACGGAGTTTTAATCCTATTTACTGTTTTTTTTCCAGATGCATGCACCGTTTACGACAAGTATTTATTATTGTGATGATTTTAAAGTTATTGATCGGTCAGTGTAAAGCCAAAGTCACCTCCTTTTATTATCAAGTAATTGACATTACGACATAAATTCCAAGTAGATTTTGTATCCCTTTAATCATTGCTTTTTTAGGATAATTACATCTTTAATAGACCGACTCCGCTAACGTCCTACGATTTCAAAGTTCGGAAACAGCCGAGAAATAAAAACCTTTCAAGTTTCTATTAAATTTACACCAGGACATTTTTTGCTTTATTTGAGTTACCAGAGTAAAGAGGGTTTTGAGAAGTAGTTGCTGTATGCATTCATATTTGGATTAACATATGTAAGGTTACCCAGCTGCTTGGAACAACGCTTTTTCATAAAACCAACTGTCACCTTCAAATTGCTTCTTTAAGCCACTTATGACTTTTATCATCGGTCCCACACTATGTCAAGTACTTGCAATCTTCAGACTGATTGATCTTAAAGCCATTTTCACTTCTCTCTATTTTTACGAAAAAAACTTAGTTGTCGCATGCAATACTGCAAACGCGTTTAATATTTACCATATGATTTGACGCAAAGACTTAAATTTCTTTAGTTCATTTTTCATATAAATGGCTCGACCTGAGAACCACAACGGAACAAAGCCTGAGAGATGTTGCTTCTTAAGTGACAGCGGACGCTTTAATTATTTCCTTATGGCAATCTCAAAAACTCAAAGGAGTATTTTGAGTAAGAGTAGATTTGGAATAAATTGAGCGGATTCTGAACAAAGCGAGGATATTTCTTAACAGTTCCTGTTTCTAATCCCTCAGGAAAAGAAATAGAGAATTCATCATAAGGTAGACATGATTTGAAATATAGATAGACACGAAATATAGATAGTCAGAATTTGAAATATAAACTTTGATCGTGACTTGTGAAAAGAAGCCCCCTTTTGTTTCAACAGTGCTCAGAAACTTATACACATGTGCAAGCTAGGATTTCGCAATTTTATAGCACAAAAATTATTCCGGCGCGTTTTTATGCAAAGCATGCATTCTTATTCGCTGAGAAAAGTTCTTCAAAATGGTTACAGGAGATCCTCTAGTTTAATAGGCAGGGATTCATTAATTAGAATTCTAAATTTCCCTTTTCAGCTCGACGTTAAATCTGAATAGTTCGTCTGCAGGGGCAGTGAATTATGCGGGAACAATCTCTGTAAAAGTCGTTGATAAATAGATCCATTACGATCCTATAAAGAGCAGATTAATTTAAATCAAGTTGTAAATCAAGCTCTTCACCGAAAGAGCATTTCGCTCCTTATCTACCAAGTCCGAGTCCCAGTATTTAGCTTCTATCTCCACTTTTCTACAGCTACTGACGTTTCTTGAATACTCTTTTAAGCTCTGCTTTTATGTCTCTCTTGAAAACAGCATAAGCTAAAGGGTTTATTCCAGAGTTAACCACCTGCAGCGGCATTTTGTAATGGAAATCGTTACAGTCGTTGTTATCATGTAAGACTGAGATACTACAACGCAGAAGCAATCCGTAACATAACAGGAACACACTTGTAACTATAGTCATCATTTTGACTACCAAGTTGCTTTGAGTTTTAATTTTGATCCGCTGGTTGAGGACGTTATGCTGCAGCTGTTTAGTTACAGCTCGACCTCGACGGTTGTTATAAAGAACTAGCAACGTAGGCAGAACGCAAAAAAAGGAAAACAATACAAAGGATAACCTCGAAAGACATAAACGATAAGCCGTTAATGAGAAGGGTAACATCGATTGGAATTTCTTCGACATTTAGTATTCTGTCGATCGACATTGCTACGATAATCACTGCGAGAGGAATTCCCCAAGAAATAACAGCCATCTGAGTGACTCTGCGGCGCGTTACAAAAGTCACGTATTTCAATTTTACCACGGCGATATAGCTTCCAGATCTAAACTAAGCAAGTTTGATCCAGATGCATAGACTATGAATATTCTTATATACAGCACAAGTAATCCTGCTATATTTGGTGGGTTGTATTTTGCAAGGTTGCAAGTATAAGGTGAAAGAACAGCAATCATCCCAACTCAAAAATCAGCCACTGCTAAAGACACGATAAATGTGTTGGTTTTAGTGCAAACCTGACGTCTTCTGCAGACGAGAAAGATAACAGATTCATTTCTAACCATCGTGAGGATAGAAAGGAATCAGGCAAAAACCCAAAACCTCGTTTCTATTGCTTAAATTTCCTTCTTTCTGGCTTCCAAGGAAATTGCATGTATTTAAAAGCTGTAAGAAGGTGTTATTGAGTTTTAACGAAGCGTTAGTTATTTTACTGAACCATACGGTTTTATTGTTTCAAGTTATTTCTTAACGCTATTAGAAGAATATTGTTTCCTTAAATAGCGATTATATCTTGGAGCATTCAGCTGGTCAAATATTGCTTTGCTTATGGCAAACTAATTTTTCAGACTTAATTAAAAAAATCATTGAATTTATCCTTCCAAATGTAATTCAATCCTGTAGCAAAACCATCATACAATTCACATCTTTGGGCCAAATATCGGTTAAACTTTTAGATTTTAAAACGTGCTTTCAGATGTACGGACGCAGTTTTACATATTTTAGTAATTTTCCATGAGTATAACCAATAAGAAAGTAATGGGTGCTGCTCTGATTATTTAAAAATTTCTTTATCCGTGTCAAGACCAACGGCAAAGGCAAAGAATCCCTGGAAGTTAATGCTTTCAAAGAACACAATTCTGAGTAAAATTAGAAGTGGCACTCCTCGCAGTCTTTTTGCATCGTTGAAAAAAGGGAAACGTGTATGTAAGGCAGTGAAATTTTAAAAAATAATTATGAAAAATATACACCTTTTCTTTTCCCATTAATTAAAATTAAAGAGATTATTTTAGAAAGAAAAATATTATAGCTGCTGCCAAAATAAAAAAAAGTGTTTTTCATATTGCAACATGTTTTAAAACGGTAGCATAGGAACATATATGTATGTTTTTCATGAAGTAAAGTAACTTCGCAAAGCTATCCAAGTTATTGGAAAGGAACAGTCGTAAATATCACGATCCATTTTTGATCAAAGGTAATTAACAAATAGATTCCAAGTTGCCGTGCGTCTGTTCAGTAATAGATCACAGATGACGTCAAAATGTGGTAAGAACAAAAAAGTGGCACACGAGGCGCAGTTTTTTTTTCGAAAAAAAGTTTTTAATTATGACGTCATCTATGCGTCTGTCCTCCAATAGATCATAAGTGAGAACCAATAAGAATGCATACATAACTGAGCTTATTATATAAATTGGAAATAGATGGACCAGATTCGGAGCAGGCCATATATGGAAATGGACTTTATCATTACTTTGTCACTTGAATTAATCGAGAATACAAACATGTATTGACAAATATAGTTCCCTAGTTTCTTATGGACAAAAGTTCCTTTTTGTTTCAAAAGTGCCCAGATGTTAACGCAGATACAAGATATAATTTATCAATTTCTTGAGATTTAAATTATCTTCACGTCTAATCTTGCACGCGGTTTTGAATGTCATACAAGGCGTGCGTTTATTCGCTGTGAACAGCTTTTAAAAGTGTTTCTCTGCTTTGAAAACTCAGCCAAGTTAGAGCGTGATTGTTCGTCGTGCTGGGGGTAGATTCGGCAATTGACATTTCAGTCAGTCCTTTCAGTCCAGTATTATGTAACAGCTCTCTGCAGTAGCAAATGCTTCGAAAACATCGATATTCGGTCTTAAATCTTGGAAATTTAGGCAAAATAAACTCTACATTCTTACATAGTTGTGTTATTTTTTGTCTATTGGGATCTTTTGAACTAACCATAAATTAAATTAAAATAAGAATTCATGTATCATAGATGGATCTACAACCGAACATGGTAACGTTCTACAAGAAGTATCGTCAAATAAAGTCTATGCACCAGCTGAAATTGTTGTTGCTTAAGTACGAACAGAGGCTGTGTATTGAATCAACAACGCCTCTTGAAGACAAGTCTCTTACATTCTCGCTTTATATCTCTTTTGAAGAAAGTGCAAGCTATAAGGTTTATTACAGAGTTAATAACTTGTAGAGGTACTTTGTAATGAAAATCGTTACCAAGATGACCAGTTAAAACTAATAAAATACAACGTATCAGTAATCCGTAACACGAAACACGCTCGTTACCAATGCGACCGATTTTACTGCTGAGCTGTTCTGAGTTTTCACCTTAACGACCAGCTGATTATACTGCAAGTGCTTTACTAAAACGCGCTCTTTAAAGTTCTGCTTGTAAACAAGAAAAAACATGGATGTACTGATTCGCATAACATTACCTCGAAAAGCAAATACACATAGCCGCTAATACGATAGATCAAATTGAATCTGATCGCCGATATAACCATAATGAATAGAAAAGGAAGGCCCTAAGGAAAGAAAACCATTTGAATGACACGGCGGCTCGTCATAAGAGTCAAGTATTTCAGAGGTTTCTCCATAGCGACATATCGTTTCAATACCAAACTAAACATGTTTGATCCAGATGCATACACTATGAAAACTCTTACATAAGTCACAAGTAAGTTTGTTGTGTAATTGGAGGTGCACTTATTCGCCTTATTATTATTATTATTATTATTATTATTATTATAGTGCAGAGAAAATGTGCAAGGGACAGTTATCACACCAACGCAAAATCTGCCACTGCTAAAAGACACGTTGCGTTGCGAAGCTGACGTTTACTGCAGACGAGGAAGATGACAAATGCATTTTCAACCATCGTGAGGATAGAAAGGAACCAAACAAGAACCCAAAACCACGTTTCCATTGAATTTCTTTTCAGTTGCTGTCCAGGACTTTTCAGCTGTTTTCTTGGCTAGAGTGAAGATAATTTTCAACAGTTTCTAGAAAGAAAAATTGAGTTGATATAGAGGTGTTAAATATAAAACCATTTGGCCTCACGTTTGCGGAAAAACTAATTACGCCAAAAGACATTGTTATGTTAAGTCCGTTTATGGCTTCGAACATACATCGACCTAAAATGTTTTTGTCAGATGTACTAACGCACAGAGTTTGACGCCTATTTGTCGGGTTTTCAGAAGCATGGACCAATCATATCAACACGTCGCGTCTTGTAATGTGAGGCTCCCTTTATTTCAGTACAACTGAAAATTTGACGCAGATGAAAGATTAAATAAATTTGATGAGAAAAGAATTATTCATAAGCACAACTAATGCACTTTTTTTGTTTAATGTCATGCAAGGTGTACGTTTATTTGCTGATTTTGACGTAGATGAAAGATTAAATAAATTTGATGAGACAAGAATTATTCATAAGCATAATTAATGCATTTTTATTGTTTAATGTCACGCAAGGTGTACGTTTATTTGCTGATCCTTTCCGTTAAAGGCCGTTGGTCTTCATAGACATGGTTTTCGACGAATATAATTTTCGGCTTGCTCTCATTTCCAGCTTGACGCGAAACCTTAACAATTCACTATCGGAATTTTTCATAGAGACTCTCAATACTGCGGAGCCCGCAAAGTATGTAACAAATAGATTGTATTTACGTGCATTTCTTTAGTAATAGATTATCATGACGTCAAAATATAGTAAGTATAAAAAAAGGGCATATGAGGCGCAGCCGAGTGAGTCACTGATATTTTTACTGTATGTTGACATCTTCTTTGATACATGACCGAACAAACCCATGGCAACTTAGAGGTTTTTTTTTGTGATGATAGCAAACTAAAAATTTGTCAATGGTGACGTCATCTTTACATCTGTCTTCATCAGTTGAGACCAATGAAAATTGGTGCTTAATTCAGCTTACCATTTAAGGATAAATGAAACCATGTCAATTTTTTCCAAGGAAGACTGAATGCAATGCAAAACGTCAATCAGGCTCTAAAATGAAATAAAATTTTCTTTGTCCATGGTGGTAAAAAACAGTTAAAGTTATAATAAGGAGCATGGAGTTCAATCGCACAGAGCTGTACTTCAGTTGGAAGTGTTTACCTCTCTCACTCTCCCAACCGTTTCATGCTCTCCTTGCAACAGGATTTAGATGCAGATAGTGATTAAAATGAAATGAAATAGCTTTGGATAATGTGATAAATAATAACTAGGACACCACCCACCCAATAATATAAAGGCGTTAGATCATTGTGGAGTAAAGTTAGATTCAAGGGATAACTAACGATGTTTTCTAGATGACCGTTACCGTGTAGTATAGAGACTCAGCTAAGTTTAAAAGCGGAGCTCCAGTTAGTTTATTTTTTCAGCTATTTATCTGGGAAATTGTCCTCTTCAATAGCTGTTCACGTATTTTAGAAACAAATCTGCTGTGAGTCTGGTGAAAATTGGTTCATGGATGTTATAGATATTGAATGACAAGTGAGGTGTACTTTGCGGGTTGATATGACCTACGAAAATTTTGAGTAGCTTTTAAATTGAAAAGGGAAGCACAAGAAGCCTTTTATTTATTTTCTGTGTATTGCTTTCTATTTTCCCTTCAAGTTTGATAGCTACTGTAAATTTCTTTTGGCAGGCCTAAAAGTTTTGTGAAAAAAAGTGAAAATTCCGAAGAATTCCTCCATCTTGGATGACATCACTAACACACAAGCGGTGCCATTTGCACATTTATCTCAGAATATTAACATATTCTATTCGTTTTCGTGTTTGAACTATAACAAGTGCATTTTAGGTTGTCTTCTTGTAAATCCTAATATACATCATCATCTTTTTCTTAACAAATGCGCCACCTTTCCAACACACTAGAAGAAACTAAAAGCCTGTCGTGATGGCTTATAAAGAAAACGTAACGGTGTAAGATTACTTACGCTTATCATAAACAATTTCCTTCAAAGTCACCCAATATAGAACATGACTTTAAAACTTCTCGAGTAAAAACGCACATTGGTGAAAAGTACATTAAATATCAGTTAAGATAAGAATTAATACGACGCAGACAGATCCACACTCGGGATTCCGAAGGTAACCTACATAGAAACTGCTCTGTGGGGAATCATCGACTCCTTTTGAAAAGAAGCCTTTTACATTCTTTCTTTATGTCTCTTTTGAACAGAGCGTAAGCTATAGGATTTAATCCAGAGTTAATTACTTGTACAGGTAATTTGTAATGAAAATCGTCGGTACATTTATGACCCCTTAAAAGTGAAAAACTACAACGCATAAGTATTCCGTAACACAATAGAAACACACACGTTACCAATGCCACCCATTTTACTGCTGACGTATTCCGAGTTTTAACTCTAGTGATCCGTTGATTAAACTGCAACTGCATAGTTAAAGTGCGATCTCTAGAGTACTGCTTGTAAACAACAAGAAACATTGATGCAAGACAAAATGTTAAAATTACGCATAATATTACCTCGAAGAGCAAACAAAAATATCCTGGGAAAGTCCTGATGCGATCATTTGAATTGAATCTAATCGCTTGCAACGATAGAGTCAAAGAAAAAACAAAAGGAATTCCCCAAGAGGTAAGAACCATTTTAATGACTCGGCGGCGTTTCATAAAAGTCAAGTATTTCAAAGGTTTCACGACGGCGATATAGCGTTCTAATACTAAAAGAACCAAGTTTGTTCCAGAAGCGTAAGTGAAGAACAACCACATACTTATTACAAGAAATCTTGCTTTTTTATCGGAGAAGCATTCATTTTCCATTTGGCACAGAAATCGTGAAGGAGCAGCGATCATCCCGACACAAAAGTCAGCCACTGCTAAAGACCCGATGAATGTGTTAGTTTTGGTGCGAAGCTGACGTTTTCTGCAGACGAGGAAGATGACAAATCCATTTCCAACCATGGTGAAGATGCAAAGGAACCAGCCGAGAACCCAAAACCACGTTTCCATTGATTTTATTTTTCAGAATGGCTTTCTAGGATTTTTCAATTGCTTTCATTTTTAGAGCGAAGAGAGCTTTCAAACGTTTTAAAAGGAAAAATTGTGTGCATATGTGTTTGATAAAACCATCTTGTCTCATCGGGCTACACTTTGCGTTAACGTTAATTACGTCAATAGCCATTGTTATGTTAAGTCACGTTTAAAGCTGCAGACATCAATCATTCTTTAAAAATATTTTTTAGACGCTTTGACAGACGGAGAAGCATGGGCCAATCAGAAATTGAGAACAAAAGAAGGAGGTTTTGTAATCATCATTCAATGTGTGCTCTTTCTCCAAAATTATGGCACATCATTAGTATTGCAAAATGGTGTAAATAAGGTCTGAAAACGAAGAAAGTTAACCTCCCTTTTTTTTTTTCTAATGCTAGCAAAACAGATATCTTCCATCACAAAAACATGACACCAAAATTATTATTTAATGAGTTTTGGCCGAGATCGATTGCGATTGATGTCATAGCATTGATATGTGATTAATTTAATTTTTCATCGACCAAGTTACACATTACTTTCTTTATTTTTTTTTTAGAGGGCACGGTAACGAATCCTGCAATCCGATTGGTTCTTTACCCGGTCAGTATTTTCCTATCTCTGCCCACGGGCCACGGTAACACTTTCGTAAGTCGCCGAGTACATCCCAACTTTCGTTGTCATTTTTCATAAATACATCTCGTTTTCCGGCTGGGCAGTATTTTTAAACAAACACGTCGATCACTACCTCAAGCCGATAAATAACTTATGAATCCTCTCTTTTCTCTCTCTCAAATCACTTTGGTTGACAGAAAAATATTGGTTTCAGAATGAATTTGTATAAACAATAGTGTCATTACGTTGGTTGACAAGCGGCCTAAAAACCGTCTGCAATTAATTTTAATCGTTCACAAAAAGTACCCAGAAAGTTAAAACGTGAGGTATTTGGTTACAGTTAAACTGAACGATGGAACTTTCATTCATTTAATATCTGAATTTTCTCGAGCAATACGCTCCCGGTGAGTCTTTCCAGTTCCGTTCGATTTGGACATTTGTACCGTAAATTGCACACGAGAAACTGAAGGACTGATGTTTTGAGAAAAGGTCGCATTAAATTCCCTTGTGTATCGTTGGAGTGCGCCGTTCGAATTTAGTTTTTGTGAAGGAAAGACCAGATTTACACACGCCATTGCAGCAAACAAACGAGCAAACTCTCACAACTTCAAAATAAAAAATTGAATTTACTCACAATTACTTTCCTCTCCGTTTACTTAATGAACAGAGGTAAATCTTCGTACATGAAATAATCGTCGATGAGAGTGAAAAATACTTTCCGTTAGATCATTGACTGATTTTGAAGAAAACCTTGTCGTGACAGTCCTTGCCAAACTAGTTCCGTTGTTTTTCAAATGTTCTTACGCATTTTTTTTCTTACGCGCTCTCTAATTGACAGGTGTCAGATTGTGACAGACACTTGTAAAAATAATATTTCAAAGTTTGTTTGGAAGCCTTTTAAATCATCTTTATCGCTACGGAAATGAAAATGTTTCGCTGAGGCCGTGATGCAAATTAAAGAGAGACGGCATCTCTCTTTAATTTGCATCACCTCTATTTTAACTACCATTTACTCGCTAAAAAAATTGTTCAGTTTATGGAAGATCTTGCCGTATTTACAGCTCTAAATCATTCGGGTTCTTTCGGAAAGAATTTCGGCAAGTTTAAAAAAAATAAATATGTTATTTACCGGCAAAGGGTCGGTTCGTATGGTGAAAAACTGTGACCTCGGTCTTGAAAACGCTGCCCTCGGCCTACGGCCTCGGGCAGTATTTTCGAGACCTCGGTCACAGTTTTTCGCCATACGGACCTCCCAGCCGGCAAATAACATATATATACGTTAGGAAACACCAAAGAAGCCAAATCGGTTGTTTTCTTCGTCAGAGGAAAGAGGGTTACTTAATGCAATAATTTTGCAAATTCATATTTGGGCTTATGAATTAGAGAAGTGTTCCCAGTACCAGCTGTTTCGACTCACATTGTTAATAAAATTGAAAGCAACTGGTACATTTTTTTTTCAAGTTACTGTTAAAAGCCGTTTATGGGAGTTGCAAGTTTATCGTTTGTTTCCCCATTCTGGCAGTGCGGGCTCTCCTCAGGCTGACAGAGCTTTAAGACTGGGGCGTGTCATTTGCATACGGAGAACACATCACAAATCCATAATGATTTTAGATATATGAAATTCATATATTTGCAGTGCGGTGAAGAAACGAATGTAAGAGATCCTCGCAGCTAAGAATACTACTGAGACGAGTAGTTGAAAGTAGGACCTCAAAAATAAAAAATAAATAAATAAATAAAAATTTAGGCCCGTTCGGGATTTGAACCCATGACGTTTGAGATACCGGTGCAGCGCTCTACCGACTGAGCTAACTAGCCAACTGGGAGCTGGTCAATATGTTGGGTTCAAATATACCATCCAAGTGATGAATAATGATTTTAGATATATGAAATTCATATATTTGCACTGTGATGAAGAAACGAACGTGAGAGATCCTCGCAGCTAAGAACACTACTGAAAAGAGTAGTTGAAAGTAGGGCCTGAAAAAAAAATTCAGGCCCGTACGGGATTTGAACCCATGACCTCTGCGATACCGGTGCAGCGCTCTACCAACTGAACGAACAAGCCAAGTGGGAGCTGGTCAATATGTTGGGTCCAAATATACCATCCAAGTGACGAATAATGATTTTAGATATATGAAATTCATATATTTGCACTGCGGTGAAGAAACGAAAGTAAGAGATCCTCGCAGCTAAATCCATTTTTGTTCCTCTTTATCAAAGAAAATATCTCACAGTCATATCTCAGACTGCAAACTTATGTTAGCCCGCTATGTTTACCATCAGGCTTTGGAAAAGGTGCATGCATAACCGTAATACCATAATACCTATATATCATAAAATGCCTAAGTATGTAGATCGAATAAGAGAGATCTACAAACGTTACGCCGGCTATCGACATTGCTGATCCCGTAAGCAGGACGCGTGTCATATGAACTTCGTAATAGACTTCGCTCACCTCGGAGTCTCTATGGCTCAGTGCTAGAGCATCGGAGCGCGGAATCCGAAGGTCTGAGTTTCAATTCCTCGTGAGAACTCAGAATTTTTTCATTTTTTCATTTTTTTCAAGGTCTGAGTTTCAATTCCTCGTGAGGACTCAGAATTTTTTCATTGTCCCACGCTCATGATAAGACGAAAAAAATGTCTTATTACAAAATTATTATTACAAAATTCCGAAACTGCTATTGAAAAATGCGTAGGTTTTTTTGAAGAATCCGTCGCTATTACAAAAAGGCCGCAGAACAGCTAACCATTACACAATTACAATGAGTTATCCTTGTTTTATTGGAAGTCTTTCGTTTAAACATCGATTAAGATAACAATTAATACAACACAGATCCTGAACCGGATGACCTTAGGCTCCAGGCTCGGAAGCTAAGGGAAGTGTTATGTGTATATATCAACATTTTCCTGCTCATCAACAGCTCTGTAGTAAATCAACGACGCCTTTTAAAAAGAAGCCTTTTTACCGCGAGCGAGTTCTGAATTTTAACTTTATGATTAGCGACCGTTGATTTTTGGTATAGCTATGGGTTCGCCCGTCTCTGCTGTCATCGCCAATATGGTAGTGGAAGACGTGGAACAAAGGGCCTTAACCACTTCACCGGTTAAATCCTTTTTCTGGTAACGATATGTCGATGATGTTATCTCTACGGTATCCGGAAATGAGGCGGCACGCCTCCTATCGCACTTGAATTCAGTAGAGGCCGTCTATCCAATTCACTCTTGAGCGTGAAAAGGATAGACATTTGCCCTTTCTTGCTTTAAATGTGTACAAAGGGTAACAGGGGAATTTAGAGACAAGTGTCTATCGTAAACCTATCCACAACGACAAATAACTCACTTTCGATTCTCAGCAATCTATTTGCCATAAAAAGGCTGTAGCCAAAACTTTACTCAGGAGGGCTGACTGTCTACCATCTTCACGTGATTCGAAGGCTGAGGAGAGGAAATATCTTTCCTATGTCCTAGGCGAATGGCTTTACAAAACCTTTTCTCCGTAACTGCCAAAAACCAGTTACAACTAACAGCACTCCTGATGAGAGGTAATCAGTGACTTGTTGTGCTGTTATTCCTTACATTCAGGGTAGTGCGGAACCCATTAAGAGAATTTTGAATAGCCACAACGTTAAGGTTGTTTAAAAAACTTCTCAGACTTTGGGCATACAAACCTAAGGATTCTGTTACGAAAGAACAATGAACTGACACTATTTCTTCTATTCCTTGCAATGACTGTGATAACGAGTATATTGGACAGACGAAACGTCAGTTTGGTACACGTTTGAAAGAGCATCAGAAAGCGGTCTTCTCTTGCAAAAAATAAAATTTTAGCTTTATCGGAGTACACATGCCTAACCAACCATACAATTGGGTGGGATAAGTCAAAAATTATCTCCACTAGTCGGCGTTACCACCGGCGTTCTTTTAAATCGTGATGATAGCCACTTACTTCCTGACGCCTCTTTATACCTCGTCAGAAAAAAAAGGCAGCCAATTAGTAAGTGCATAAAAGGAACTCTCGTTGCAGCGTTTAGATCATCCCTGATAAAGGCACTAGACATGGGTATCTAAACGTTGGGTCTGTGAATTGTAACTTCTCGGTTACATTCACTAAATCTTTAAACCAGAGTAGCATCAAACCATGTCTAATTGTCCACCTGTTTGCCAGGTGAACTTTAATAAATTTTAAAGATAAAAATAGGATGCTGATGATGATGACGTCATATATGCGTCTGTTCTACAATAGATAGAATTAACTAATCAAAATTCGAGCGCAATTCAGCTTAATATTACAGATAAATGGATCCATGCCATTTTTTTCTGAGAAAGATTGAAAAACTGGATTTGCACCGGCAATTTCAAAAAATATTTCTTACTCATACAGAATATAGTTCGTCCAAGCAAGGTGTGCGAACACATTTTTCATCGCTCCGAGTTGGATCCTAAAAAAAGAGAGTGACAGCCCCCAATTCGAAATTGCTGCCCTGAAGAAAACTTTTGTAAATTTTTGGAGTTCTCTCAAACGTAGCACGATCGATGCTTGTATCTCCAGCAATAAAAGCGAAGCTCGTCGGCTAGCGATATCTCAGCAGGAGACTTTGAACATCCTGCAATTCTATGGTAGTTCGTACGATGACCCGGAAGCGGACAACAGCTCTGGTCTCGCCGGAATGTCCTGACCAGACGAGTTGAAGAGGAAAATCCATCGAGCTGATTCAGCGCCACAGTTACCAATATAACGTAAAGATCCTTGGTCTCCCTAAAATAAAAGCGAGTGAGTCGGCCTCCGACACAACTATACTATGTCTTAGCCTCTTTCAAGTTGCATGAGTTGAAATTTCAATTTAAGATATCGATATTGGTCATCATACTCCCACCAGAAAGCCCACTCCTAGCCCAAGACTAACGTGGGCAAGTTTACTCGAAGTATTTCGAAGAGGAAATAATTAATGCACGGAAAGAAGCTTGTAAGATTACAACTTTTTCAGTTCAACCCTCCCCACCCCCCTTCCCACCCCTTCCCTTCCTTCCACTGTACCACGGTAGGCGTATGAGTTTGCATTTACGTCTGAGGGTAAAGTTTTATCCATCTTTCTGTTTGAACTATGACAAATACACTTGAGCTTGCCTTCTTGTAAGCCCTAATATACATTATCATCTTTTCCTTCACAAGTGCGCCACTTTTCAAACACAGTAGCCAAAATTTAAGGCCTCCCGCAATGGCTTATGAAGAAAACTTAACGGTTTGAAGTTACCCGCGCCTCTCATTAAAAAGTCCCTTGACGGTCATCCAGTACATAAAATGACTTATAATTTGTCGAATGATACATCGTTCAGCGTAACGTGCATTAAATATCAGTTAAGATAATAATCAATATGATGCAGACGGATCCATACTCGGAAATCCTCGGGAACTAATGTAAGTGCAAAGTTTATACATCAGCTTAAGATTCTCTAGCATAGCAACTGCTCTGTGGTAAGACATCGACTCCTTTTGAAAAGATACCTTTTACATTCTTGCTTTATATCTCTTTTGAACGGAGCGTAAGCTATAGGATTTAATCCAGAGTTAATAACTTGTACAGGTAATTTGTAATGAAGATCGTCAGTACACTTATGACCAGTTAAAACTAAAAAACTACAACGCATTAGTATTCCGTAACACAATAGAAACACACACGTTACCAATGCCACCCATTTTACTGCTGACGTATTCCGAGTTTTAACTCTAGTGACCCGTTGATTAAACTGCAACTGCATAGTTAAAGTGCGATCTCTAGAGTTCTGCTTGTAAAGAACACGAAACATGGATGCAAGACAAAATGTTAAAATTATGCACAATATCACCTCGATAACCAAATAAAAATAGCCTGCGATATTCCTGATGCGATAAGTTGAATTGAACCCAATCGATCGCGACGATACAGTCAAAGAAAAAAGAAAAGGAATTCCCCAAGATGTAGGAACCATTTAAATAACTCGGCGGCGCTTCATAAAAGTCAAGTATTCCAAAGGTTTCACGACGGCGACATAGCGTTCTAATACTAAAATAAACAAGTTTGTTCCAGAAGCGTAAATGAAGAACACCCTCAGACTTATTATAAGTAATATTAATTTTTCGTCGGAGATGCACATATTTTCCATTTTGCACAGAAATGGCGACGGAACAGCAATCATCCCGGCACAAAAATCAGCCACTGCTAGAGACACGATGAATGTGTTGGTCTTAGTGCGAAGCTGACGCTTACTACAGACGAGGAAGATGACAAATCCATTTCCAACCATCGTGAAGATGCAAAGGAACCAGCCGAGAACCCAAAACCACGTTTCCATTGAAGATCCTCTTGATAGCCGTCTGGGAATATTCAATTGCTTTCTTCGTCGGAGAGAGGAGAGTTTTTAATAGCATTTAAAGGAAGCAATTGCGCAGATGTTGAAATTGAGGTCTTACCCTCGCGCAATAGCCAATTGGGCCAAGAGATATTGTTATGTTAAGATATTGTTATGTTAAGTACAATTACGGCTGCAAACATCGACCACCCTTAAATGTTTTTGTCAGACGCTTTGACGAACAGAGTTTGAAGCCTGTTTATTGGTTTTCAAGAAGCATAGGCCAATCGGAAATTTAAAAAAGACCGGAACGTTTCTTCATTAACATTTTACATCGCAAAAAAGGAAATTACTACATAGCGCTCTTTTGAAACAATAGTTTCACATAGAAGAACAAATTAGAGGCGAATTAATGAACCGAACCTTATTTCAACTTAAAGCCAAACTCGCCCCCTTTGATTTCAAATGATTGACTTAACATCAGAAATTTAAACTGAATTTTGATATATTAATCGACCAACTAGTATCCTACAGTCTTTACGTTAGGAAACCGCCAAGAAATCAAACCCTTGGAATTTAATTTATGCTGTTATTCTTTGTCAAAGAAGTGAGGAGTAGAAGATAAATAAATTCATGTTTGTTCACGTTTGTTCACATTCTTACAAGTTTTATAGAACCAGCTGCTTCGACCCACAATTTTAACAAAACTCTTCTTTAACCTTCACTTTTCTTTTCGAAGTTGCTTCTTTATCAAGCCATTAATGAAGTTTATTTTGTTGTAGCAATCTCATCATTCGTCCAACAATCTGTCAAGTATTAGCTCACTTAAAGGCTGAATAAGCCTGAAGACTAAGCCGATTCGTTTTCTCGCAAAGAATAAATTAGTCCAAAAATATTACAAAACCATTTTTCCTTCTCTTTATTCTGCAAAATAGTTTCAATGTGAAATAGCTTTGTTTTATCAACTGAGTTGATAATGCCAATCGACCACCGTGGAGGGTTTCAAAGCTGACGTTTCGAGTGCTAGCCCTTCTTCACAGCGAAAAGACGAAAGGCTAACGCTCGAAACCTCAGCTTTAGAAAACCATCAACATAGTTATGAGGACCCCATGATCTCTTGATAAAACCACATTATTGTGTTATACCCCACCATGGACACAGCAACACAGTTTCTTTAGAAAATTGCCGCCTTTGTTCAATTTGGTATTAGTCACTTAGAAGGCTGTGAACGCGATTTACTTCGCTATATGTTATACATATTTCTTGAAACAAATAATTTGATATCTGTTATTAATTTTCCTTTTGTATGGGACGACCATTTTCCATTTCTACGGAAGTTGATTGTTTTTTGTTTTTTTTTTTTTTTTTAACAAAAGGAAGAAAGGAACCAGTTATTGGAATTTTTCTTTGGGGCAATATTTATAGGGGATTCTGAATAAAACGGAGATAGCACTCTACTATACATATTTTAAAAACTTGTAATTTTTAAGGAAGAGAATGGAGAATTTATTTTGTCACAGTATGCTAAACATGAGTACCATTTATGGCTTTTATCATCGGTCCCACACTATGTCAAGCACTTGCAATCTTCAGAATGATTGACCTTAAAGCCATTTTCACTTCTCTCTATTTTTACGAAAAAAAAACTTAGTTGTCGCATGCAATACTGCAAACGTGAGTTACCCGTTTAATGTTTACCAAATGATTTGACACAGACTTATATTTCTATTGTTTATTTTTCTTATATATGGCTCGACCTGAGAACCACAACGGAACAAAGCCTGAGAGATGTTGCTTCTTAAGTGACAGCGGACGCTTTAATTATTTCCCTATTGCAACTTAAAAAATGGAAGGAGTATTTTGAGTAAGGGTAGATTTGGAATAAATTGAGCGGATTCTGAACAAAACGAGGATATTTCTTAACAGTTCCTATTTCTAATAATATACATAGAGAAATTACTCAGTTCTGATTGGTTAAGATAAATGCAGTTTTCAGGTAATTAAGTGCAGAAAAGAGTTAATTCAGTGCAGAAGAGGGTTAATTCAGTACAAAGAAAGTAGCAAATCAGACATTCTGATTGGTCAATAATCTCAGAAACTCACACATAGCCAATCAAATGCGAGCCTTGGATGTCGCAACAAAATTTGAAAATTTGCGAGCGAAACAATGGCCGGCGTTTTAAGTAGGTTTTCTTTCGCCACCGCAGCTGAAAAACAGCTCAAAGAACGAAAACACTGTAAAAAGCACTGCTCTTTGGTTGTCTGGTTGCAAAAAGTGGTGTTTAGAGAGGGGAATTGCCAAGGAAATCGAAAATTACAAACTGACCCAGCTTAACACTTTGCTCGAGCGATCCAATGCCGAGATTAAAAACAAACATGGTTAAACCTCGGAAACGACGATTCCATTTCATCAAGAGTGATTCGGACACAGACTGGACAATTCCTTGAACTGTTTAGCCGGACTTTGAACTTTTTTCCGCCTTAAAGATCTGAAGATATCATTGCATATTATTTTTTTGATCGTTCGCGGTTGTTTTGACCGAACGCACGGTTTGATAAATTATTTTTGCACTTGATGCGCGCGCTTTGCGTATGCTTAATTATGACAAACCATCTCGTATTTTCCATGGTTATTATTAACAAGTAATCACGTGATTTTCTTGTGCAATTTGGAATAAACAAGTACTTGTTAATTTTTTCAAAGACCACAAATTTCACACGCCCTACAGGCTCGTGCAATTATGTTAGTCTTTAAAAAAATGTACTCATGCTTATTTATGCCAAATTGCACTCGAAATCATGTGATTACCTATACTAATCCCTCAGGAGAAGAAATATAGAATTCATCATAACATAGACGTGATTTGAAATATATATAGACACGAAATATAGATAGCCATGATTTGAAATATAAACTTTGGTCATGACTAT
This sequence comes from Pocillopora meandrina, assembly GCA_942486045.1. Classification (NCBI taxonomy): domain Eukaryota; kingdom Metazoa; phylum Cnidaria; class Anthozoa; order Scleractinia; family Pocilloporidae; genus Pocillopora; species Pocillopora meandrina. The sequence continues at coordinate 256,021 of CALNXJ010000030.1, forward strand.
GTGAAAAGAAGCCCCTTTTTGTTTCAACAGCGCTCAGAAACTTATACACAGGTGCAAGCTAGGATTTCGCAATTTTATAGCACAAAAATTATTCCGGCGCGTTTTCATGCAAAGCATGCGTTCTTATTCGTTGAGGAAAGTTCTTCGAAATGGTTACAGGAGATCCTCTAGTCTTATAGGCAGGGATTCATTAATTGGAACTCTAGATTGCCCTTTTCAGCTCGACGTGATATCTGAACAGTTCGTCAGCAGGGCCAGTGAATTATGCTGGAACAATCTCTGTACAAGTCGTTGACAAATAGTTCCATTACGATTTTATAAAGAGCAGATTAATTGAAATCAAATTGTTAATAAAGCTCTTCACCGAAAGAGCATGTGGGTTGTTATATAGTACAAGTAGTATTTTGTACAGTGGGCGATAACACCCATTGAACAAATTGATTTGGAAACCTTTCCTCTCTCTGATGTTTGAGCTTCCCCTTAAAGTGAAAATCTTTCGGCTATTTTAATTTTCCTTGTACAAGATGCAAAGTGATTTAGATACTGATATCGATTACAATAAAAACGTAGTGTTGGATGATGAGAAGAATGCAACCCAAATCACCACCCAATCAAGACACCAGATCATCGCTAAATGAAAGTCAGCTCTCTGTCATGTGACTGAACGGTAGTACTTAAAAGGAGACACGATAACAATGTATTGAGTTGATTTAAAGGCTAAAATGATACTTTCAAGCAAAGCGCCATATTAAGTGGAAAATTGTGGAACACATTAACCAAGTTGCTTTCCAAGATTTGGAAGGTACAAGAGCATATGGCAAGTGCCCCAAGATTAGCTTCAAGATTAGCCAATCTACTGACAACCAAAGCTGTCAGCAGATTGGCTACGCCCAAACAGGTGGGGCAGTACGAAATAAGATGGCCAAAGGAATTTAAAAAGGTCGATGCATACCACATTGAGGAAAAGAAAAGGAATTCTGGACATGAAGATTTCTACGCTTCAAAATGCTCATTGAATCAATCAAAAGTCCATGTAATTTTTCTGCACGTATAAAACTTTTAAAATTCGCAAGAACCCAATATATATGGAATTCGATTTTCAGGTTCTCATCATGATTATTGCTCGAGAGACCCATTTCAAAAAGATGAACCTGTTAACTGCCTTAGCTTGGTGTATCCTTTGGTGGGCTTTATCATATCGTTTGACTGATGGACAAAATTGAAACTGCATGGGTCATTTAATTTTATAATAAAGTTCGGATATAACGCACGCTGTCATTGGTTGAGAGAGCGTGCTCTATCAAAGTACAAAACATAGAACTGAGCTAAAGCTGTGATGACATCTGCGAAACTGTAATATGTCTGATCATCTTCCGAACTTCTCACTAGCTTTTTTCGTCGAGTGCTTTACAACAGAAAAGAGCACAGGCAAGGCTTCTCTGTGCGTTAAATAATTCTTGTAAATCTCCCTGATTACTGAATCCATTACCGAATCCATTGCCAGAAAAATGTCAGCTTTGTTAACAAGGAGGTTTATTTTTTCTTCTTTAACAACAAGGAAACTTTACGTGGTGTTAAAATACTAAAGAAAACAAGAGAAAAAAATGCTCTCCTTTTTGCGTTGATTTCTGACATTGATTACTTAGGGGAGTATTACATAAATATTCAACAGCATTTTGGGCGGCACTTTTAGTCATTTTACGGGGAGACTTATCTACCATCTCTATACTGCTTTCAGGCAAATCAATTCTATTTCTCCCTTCTTTTCTAGATCATTATAACCTTTGATCTCTTCGATTTGCTTTGAGTTTTAATTTTGATCCGCTGGTTGAGGACGTTATGCTGCAGCTGTTTCACTACACTTCGACCTCGACGGTTGTTATAAACAACTAGCAACGTAGACAAAACGCAAAAAAGGAAAATAATACAAAGGATAACATCGAAAGACATAAATGATAAGCTGATAATAAGAAGGGAAACATCGATGGAACTTCTTTAGTATTCTGTCGATCGACAATGCTACGACAATCACTGAACGAGAAATTCCCCAAGAAATAACAACCACCTGAGTGACTCTGCGACGCGTTATAAAAGTCAACTACTTCAAAGGTTTCACCACAGCGATATAGCGCTCCAAATCTAAACTAAGCAAGTTTGATCCAGATGCATAGACAATGAATATTCTCATATACAGCACAAGCAATCCTGCTATATTTGGTGGGTTACATTTTGTAAGGTTGCAAATGAAAGGTGAGAGAACAACAATCATCCCAACACAAAATCAACCACTGCCCAAGATCTATGAATGTGTTGGTTTTGGTGCGAAGCTGACTTCTTCTGAAGACAAGGAAGATGACAGATCCACTGCCAACCATCGTGAGCATGGAAAGGAAGCAGGCGAGAGCCCAAAACCACGTTTCCATTGCGTAAATTTCCTTCTTTCTGGCTTCCGAGCAAATTTCAAAGCTGTAGGAAGGTATGATTGAGTTTTTAACGAAGCGCTAGTTATTTTATTGACCCAAGTGGTTTCATTTGCATGCATTTTTTATGAGAACTAGTTAGTTCATTGTTTAGAATGTTAAATGAATAGCTTTTAACGTCTATTAGAAGAATGTTGGGTTGAAAACGTAAATTAGCCACCGTAAAGCGATCGCTCTGAAATAGAAACGTCAATTATATCTTGGAGCACGTTTTCAACTGGTCAAAAATTGTTGTTATATCTCAAAGCATTCAGCTGGTCAAAGATTGGTTTGCTTAAGGCAGATTAATTTCTATGACTGAAGAAAAAAATCATTGAATGTATCGTTCCAAATGGCATTCAGTTCTGTAGCAAAACCATTATACAATTCACATCATTGGAACAAAAAAACGGTTAAACTTTCAAATTTTAAAACTTGCTTTCAGATTTACGCACACAGTTTTACATATTCAATATTTTTTCACGAGTATAGCCAATCAGAAAGTGATGAGTGCTACTCTGATTATTATAAAATTTCGTCACCCGAGTCGAGACCAACTACAAAGGCAATTATAAGAATCCCTGGAAGTGAGTGCTCCAAACAACATAATTCTGAGTAAGATTAGAAATGGCACTCCTCGCAGTTTTGCGTTTGTTGAAAAAAAAAAAAAAAACACACACACACACACATATATATATATATACATAAGTCAAAGAATTAAAGAGGACGCATCGATTCTCTGTGACTCTGAGTTTCGCGCCTAAGCGCTCGTCAGACAGAACTTTATTCAATGAAGAACATACCTCCTTAGATACAAATTAGATAAGTAGCTAATTAATTCAGTAGTGTGATGATCTGATCTATATGTGAAATAAAGATTCTATAGAGCTATTGTTGGCGGCTTGTGAAATTTGCTAAGTAAAACTTATTCTCGTGGCGGCATTTGAAATGAGTTATGTTCTTTAGTTTAATGAAGATGGCTTCTGAGCTCTAACTAAGCAAAGTTTTTTCCGTGTTTATTAACTATTAGTTCCCCCGTCAAATAACTTTGCTCCCCTTCGACCTACCAACACACATCGAAGTAATGCATCGCGTCTTACATATCTAAAATATCAAACGCCCTCACAAGAGTGCACTAAGGCGATGGGATGGTGGTTACATATATATACAAAGCCGAAAGAGAATCTTAAATGAATTCAAAATTCAATTCTTACAATAAGAGTCCTGTACATGATCGTAGCAGTTTGAGATTACAGTCTTAAATAGGAAATATTTTTCCTTCAATCTGACACCCTCCAGATGACCTTATGAGCTCCAGTTCAAAGTGTTAAATTTTATTACATTCAGTGCTAAAATTTTTGAAAAACAGAAACTTCGAAATCTCTCAAAAATCATGTTAAAAGCAGTTAGAGAGTGCTAAAAATATAAAAGTTATACTATATGTTTCGGAATAGATAACATTTGGAGTTCCATTGATTATGGAGGCGCTGAATTAAACTTCATATTGAATGATTCCTCGTAAAGTAGCGTGTCAGCGAAATTCTAAGTTAAATTCACAGTGTCCTGTACTTTGTGCTGTTACCCTCTGTCTCCCACTATAACCACGGATCCAGGGGTTTGAAAGGTCCGTGGTGTTCCTGTTTTATCCATATACTGTCTGTAACCGAACCATCATAAGCCTCAATTTGTTCCCAGTATACATGAGTTGAGTTCTCAATCCAAAGTTTACCGTAACCAGCATTGCCCGGGAACCACTCGCGGAAGGCAGACCAGGGACCTGACAAAAGACGACGATTAACACTTGTAATCTATTCAAGAATCTACGCCGGGACATTTTATTATGTTAGAGAGGGAAGATGAGCGAGGACCATGCACTGAAATTTACAATTTTCAAGTGGAACAATCTACGATGTAGACCCTTAAGGCACCATGATAATAACAAATCAGTTAATGTTATCTAGAAATATAAAAATGAGGAAAGCCTCGAGAAGCAAGCAGTGGTGATCTGCTAAGAAATAAATCCACCTTGCAACCTTTTTTTCATTCCATAGTCACGTTAACTCGGACAATTGTTTAAAATAGAGAAAGGATATTTTTTTGTTTTGATATTGAACAAGGAGTAGACATCTTCTTAAGATTGAGTTACGTTAAATGCGTCGATTATAGTTAACACTGAATCTACAGTTGACCCATAATTCAAACTGAAATTAAGGCTGAGACTGGAGTCAAAATGAAATCACAAACATATTTATAAAATGTATAAAATTGCTCAAAAAACAAACAAACAAACAAACAAACAAAACAAGAATGGTGCCAGTTCTAATCTGTTTTAAAAACAGCACGTTGTCCTGCGAGTGGTTCAGCTAATCCGGAATCTATGATGATTAACATAAATTTTCACGGGACTTCATCGATATCTTGTACTTTCCTACAAATCTAGAACAGAAATCACAGTACGATGCAGTTTTGAAGGTAAACGAATGCTGGCACCAGACCCCCACTGCACGGAAGATTAATTTGTCAATAAGTGGAAGGTGTGGTGACCAAGTGAACGGTAAGATTACCAAGGTACTTCCTCTGTCCAGCATTTCAAATGCAGACGCCGCCGATTCTTTTCTGGAGTAAGTTATCCCACACTTTTTGAAGTCACTTCTCCCGAAATTCTACAGAGGTTGAGAACCAACCAGGCGCATGGTATCTTCAACAAAAGACGCTTTGTCACTCCTTTTTGGTAGAGCTTTAGCAAATCGCGAAATGACGTTCCAGATGCCTTCTGCTGAGTTTATTTCTTGAAAAAAAAAACTAGAGGCAGAACTCAGCGAACTGTTGATTTCCTCGTCAAGAAAGATTAAACCTTAACCTTAAGATTAAACGACCACCATTTTAAATGTACTGGTGGTCGTTCGAAGAACCACGAATACAGAGGGGTTGCGGCTTATCGACGAAAGTTCTTGTCGAATATAGACTATTGAGGTGGTAATTCTTCTCCGAAGTAAAGTTTTACAAGCAAGATAGTCTGCGATAAAGTAATATTCTTTAACTAACGAAATAGCCGCGTCCTAAATTTAACAAACAAGAAAAAACTCTACCAAACGTATTACGTCTAATCTGTATTAGCTGGATCCACAAGGTTTACAAGGATTTCAGATCTTGACTCCTAGCAGTGCAAATAACCAGACGCTCTTGACTAAAGCCTGACACGTTCTTGAAGTGATGCCTTTAATAAATAGAAAGCGGCTTCTCGAGCGGTTTTATTGCATGAGACTCTTTCTAAATTTAGAAACCGAAGCATATTTTAAGATAGTATAATTATTAGGAAACTGCAGTGGAGCTGGTGAAAACGATTTGAAGTACCAAGGATGGGAATTATTTAGAATAAACCACAAATTTACGACCGCAAAAAGAAGCAGCGGCTTAAGTTCTGGATAGCGAGACTATACTATGAAGATTTAGCACGGCGACCCTCGATTTTCTTGAAGGGCAATAGTGCTAACTATTACATTTTAAACCGCCCTTGATTTTGGAAATCCACAACCAAGGAAAACACAGTCATTTATGAGTCCCTATAAGCTAATAAAATATTGCATACCTCTAGGTCCTAACATGGGACTCACGCATATTCCATAAGCCTCATTGCAGCCCGCTGCGCCCGATATCAGGTGGACTGGGGCCTTAGGATTGCTGTAGTTGTGAGCTGTTACTATGTCGTTGAACACTGGCCAGAGGCGTTCGTACGAGTGTTCATGCGCTTCGATGATAATGTCTACACCGTACTGGAAAAATAGCGGCTCTAAGCTAAAGAAAAACACAAACACAAAAACTGGTTTGAATTCATCATCTAACTGTTCGCTCTCTTTTATCGTAGAAGTATTGAGCATTACATTAACTTAAGCAACGTCAAGCAAGGGAAATTTTTGGCCCATAAAATTGTTTTTTTGGGACAATTCGATGCCTTAAAAGTTCACCGATGTCGCCATGATCAATGTGTTTTCCAAGCTTGCTTCCCGTTAGATGTTTCTACGCGTATACTTTGCTTACCGTTTCGTTTTTTTTCAAAATTATTTTTCTTTGCACGCATACTTTGTACCTTCTATGCTGTAGGATTCTTTGATGACCTCTCTCTGAAGACTTTCTCTTATTTTCAGTAATATATTCATGGCATATTCACACGCTGTTCTGTCAGCAATATCATCGACGCCCCTTGTCCTCTGCGCTAACCTTAGCCCTCATTTACGCTTGTTTGGATTAACCTGTCCCAACTTTCCATTATTCTTTTCAAAAGGAGCTGGTTCAGGATTTTAACATCTTGAAAAAAAATATGCCTAAAGACTATATCGCATTGGAGACTTCCGGGACCTCGTTCTAAAATGTTATTTCACATGTCGCAGAGAGAAAAAAAAAAGGGGGGGGGACGGTAAGTACATGTCGGTCTTTCATATAAGGAAACTGTTTGCCAACCAACCTGTGTCTAACCACAGAGTGAAGCGTGGTACAATCATCTCTATCAATATTTGAACAGTACATTGGTCTGTGACCAAATGCAATTATCCAAGGACGCTTGGCACGGTTCTCGGGCTGATTCGCCTTTTTGAGGTCGTTGGTTAACCACTCGAGTTGACCCTGAATGGAGCCGTTGGTGAAGTATACTTCAGACGAGTAACTGTGAGCAAAACAAATGGAAATAAAAAATCAAGAGAAAATAGAAATAAAGTCCGTTCGAATTCCATCCAATGAAACTGATTTATGGTTTAGAGTTCCCAACTCAGCACAAGTTGCTGTACCTGGTGAGGGAGGGGGGGGGGGAAAGGGGGGAAAATAAAGATGGGGGACTACCACATGAAATGAAATGGCTGTCCGTGAAAAAAGAAGCTGTCATGATGTTTCAGTATTCTGGTGAGGTTGATCAGAAAGGACATTTTCCATGACCTGACAACGACCTCAGTCGCCTTTTCGGCGCTGAATTTTATGAGGCACATAACGCACGAACCACTCCATGATTTTTCACCTTGACGGGTTCAAAAAGTAATGCAAAATATGAGATAAACGTACGCGATGAAGTGAGCTCTGGCGACGTCAAAGCTGTACCACATTCTGTCGATTTCAGTGGGCCACTGGAGTTGCGGCATGGAAAACCTGTATCGGTAGTGACTGAAGTTGAAAGGAATCTCTGAAACAAAAGGAAAAAACTAAGATAGATCTCATAGCGACTGATTTAGACTGCAGAGAAAGCGTGATTTTGGCGAGTGAGAGCTCAGTATTTTCTTGATGAAAACTATAGCTGCCATTTTTAGAGCTTTGATTTTCACAGGGGAGGAGGGGAGAGAAAGAAGTTTGTCACAAGGGCCTACGCGACGGTCAAAAGAGGGCAGTCTCATCTTTCTCCACCTTCTCCACTCACCTATCCTCTCTAATTCTAAAGCAAACATGGCCGGCCCGATAAACGATCGCAAGCTTGTAACCGCGCTAACTCATCCCGATACGACGCCGTTCGTTCCCTTTAAGAATTATGAATTTATTTGACCTTCCTGAGCCTCTTTCAATCTACAATTTGAGAAGTTTTCCTACTGAAACTAAACTAAACCTTACCGTGATTTCCAACACATGTCATGTAAGGAATCCACGCGGCCATGTCCTGAATTCTGTTCATAAAAGCGTCACCATTCTGAGGTAGGCAAAGAATAAGAGAGACTAAGAATTTTCAAGTAAGCGTGTCACAAACTAAAAACCGAAGAGAGAAACTACTGATCTCAGGCTACGAAATTGCCGAGAAAGGCTTGAAACTGAGGCTTCAAGCCACATGAACGGTAGCCAAGGAAAGCTTTGAACTACGACAGACAGTTTTCCGCTGCTCTACACTTTCATGACAGTGATCTTAATCAGTGCGCCTCGATTGGGTATCAATTTATAGATTTACAACATGAATCTGCCCCTTTAATTGTCCATATTATTCCTGTTTGTCACAAAACAAGACAAAATCAGCCGAAAAAAATCAAGTGAACGATGAAAAAATTCTAGAAAGAGGTGACAAGATTTAAAAGGAAGGGAAAACTAAAAAGAGATCAATAACATTTAATTAGAATAATTTGATACCTCAGCGCCTTGGCAGGCATATGGTGTTGGTTTGAAACAGTTTATTAGAAACTCTCCGACCTTTAAGCTGACAATTTCCTATTGTTGAATTCCACTGGCACCGTGTACTTTTAGGGTGCTTATGGGCACTACATCGAAGGAATAGAAAAAGCTGCATCATTACTTACAAGTCCTCCATCAGTTTGAAGGTCGTAGGCGAAGTCCCCAACATGCAATGCGGCCGTGTTGTGTCCGGACCTAGCTTCCATAATAAGCCGTTTGAGACTGGGTGCTCCTCCAATTCGACCCATGTCTCCATAAACCAAGAACTGCGGCGACCAATCCTGCAAAGGACAAAAAATTGTGGAAACAAATTTCTTTCACCATCGTTGTCTAGTACCAACTTGATCAGACTAAGTTCCCTTCGCAGATTAGATTGGTAAAAATTATCGTCACCTTTAACTACTTTTTAATATGTGTAGTGTGTAGTCTCAAAGGGCTCCGGTTTCGCTAAAATTATACGCCACTTTCTAAGCTAAATTTCTTACGTTATTTCGACTGAGCCCAATTTCCCTCCCTCAGGGGAGGGGGCTTTGATTGTACCATACTCACCCCAAGAGCCTTACAAAAATTGCGAATCTATTAACTGACAACTTTTACTGAATTGCTAAGTTTGTCAAGAAGAGATACAAAGATCCTCGATTTAGGCGGGACCGAGTTAAAGCCGAAGAGCAAGAAATGTTTAATTACAGCGGAGTGCCGGCTATTTTCCTGCTATTTCCAGTCCTAACCAAGCTCAAATTTCTTCAACCTTATGGCACTTGCTGCAAGTTCAGCTGCTCAAACGATTCCTAGCTCTAACTAATTGTTACACGTGTAAAAGAAAGGCTTTCCCAGATTCAGTGCCGTACTTCCAATTAGCACTCCCGTTTGTAAAATGAAATGCTAATTGAAAGGACGAAGAAGCAAGGAAGAACTAACTGATTGGTTCCTTGCCCCTTTCTAATTTTGAAGGGTAAAATTGTTAGCTGGTTTGTTTTTATTACAAACGGAACTGAATTTTAACTTTCCAAACAGAACTGCATATAAATTTTCGGAAATCCGGTTAAACTACGAATAAAGAACACTAAAATTATGGTACTCAAATGGCGCGATCTCTTAATGTCTTGAGCTGTTCGTGGGAACTGAAATACGAGCACTTCGTATCACTCAGAACTTGAGGTCTGACTGGAGAAAGTATACCCGCATTGAAAGATTGCATCATACAAAGAACATATTTGCACAAACGTGAGGATTGTTTATCGTTGATTTTGGGTTGAATGTGAACATGTCAACATATATTAATTTCCAGGGTCGCGCGAAACTGCCAAGAGTCAGTAATCGTCTACGTCTGTTCCCAGGGAAAAAGGGGAACGTTATAAACCGAAATTTCTCGCCTATAATCTATAAGAAAAGTAAAAAATCAGTTGACGCATTCTCTACCGGAGAAATGGTTAAAACTAAGACTAAATTTTCCATTTGAAAGGCAGAAACAAATAGCAAATAACAAAGTCAACAACTGTTTGTTGGAAGACAGTGCTGCGGTTCAAATTAGGTAAACAATCATACTTGTCTGAAAGAAATATTCAGCATTACGTCGTAACTTTATCATAAAAATATCTAATGGAATCGCATGATTAAATAAAATCTCGCATTCTGATTGGTCAACGAAGCAAAGGATTTAGCGTGGAATTGCGAGTTGAAAAGGAGGCTAAGTGATATTGTTTCGCATCTACGTGCTCATAACAACTATCGTCATATTGTAACAAAGTTTTCTACAATGTCATTCAAAAGTGCTTTCAAAACCATCATCACCTTTTGAAGAGTTGGAAACAAACAAAAGCGTTTTTCAAAGTGAGCCAGAGGTTCTTCCCTGTTTTGAAATGAACTACAAATTCTTGAAGAGGCATAAAAAAAACCTCTTTCGTTCGCGACAACGAGAATGGCAAGCAAAAGTTCAACCAAACAAGACGAGGAAGCGACAACGGAAGAAGTGCCAGGGTCGATTGTCATATACACATTCTTGGAGACGACGCCCTAAATGCCTCGATCGTCGCCGAGCAAATTGAGCGAAATGTGTTACCAAGGTGGCTACGAAGTCACTGACAAACACATGTCCGTAAAATAAAAACTCTCGCTCGTGATTGGGTAAGGTGTTACTCACGTGCTCGTGAAATCGACAGAGAGATATCCATTCGCCTCAAAACAAAACTTAGGTCACTTTGCTGTTGCTAGTACAGCGCACACGAAAGTTTCTACTTTACTAATTATAATAATGGTGAAAGGATTGTGTGGTGTCCAGTTCGGTCTATAATCATACGAGTGATTAATAAAATCGGACGACCGCGAAGCGAAAAAAAAATACACTTAGGACAAACATCTGTAGGAACACTGTTTAAAGCAAAAAATTTGGAAATTTCCCAATTTTTTTTCAGAGTAAGTGATTGTTGCTATGGTCATTGTGATCAATTCTGTGATTGGTGGATTTAGCTAAGCGGGCTTAGTATGATTGGCTGCTTTGACTGTCCAAACACAGGTGTCCGATTACAGGCAACTGTCCGATTACACTGATCAATTACAACTGTTCAAAGTGATTAGTGATATACAAAGCAGCTGATGCACCAATCACATTTGAGGAAATTGTAATGGTTATGATAAAACAAGTAATGCAATCTTATAAAAAATGAGTAAACCACCAAAAAATTCATGATAACAATAATAAAAGGTATGCGTTTAGGGATGATTCTAGAGTTTACTAGTGGTGAGAAATGAAAAGTTAACCTAAGCTTAGGCAATTCATTACGCTCCATTCTCAGCATCAAGTATCGAAAGCGGGTTGGTTCCAAATGTTTGGTGCTAATTCTCAATTTTTTGTCGGTGATGGCTGACGAACAGTGCCTGAACTATCACTTAAAATAGATACAAACAATAGAAATGTTTACGGCAAATGAGACTCAATTTTTTTAAAATCTTCATGGAGAAGCTTTCTGACTATCATATCTGTTGACTGATGAAGGTTACATAAATAATAATAATTAAAAATAATACATAATAAAATGGTCTGATGGGAGGGGAAGGAAAAAAGTTTCATACAAAGCAGCAGCAACTCTTGCCACTTATCAAAATGATGTTTACAAATTTTCTTTTCAAGCCTGTAGACATCAAAAGTCAAGTATTCTTCCTATTTAACAAATCAAACGAGAGAATTATCAATTCAAAATTACAGCTGTCTAATTTAAAGCTGTTTTAATGCCAAACAAAAGGAAATCATGCCAAACAGTAATTACAAGGTTATAAGCCATTTGCTATACTATTTTGAAGCAGCCATAACTTGGTTATACTTGTTCCAATTGTTCAGGCAACAATGGCAGATAGAGGGATTCCATAAGTCACCTAGAGCTCTGATGAGTGCCACACTAACATATCTACCCTAACACATCTACCCTCTCTTCCACTTTTCATAGATTCTTGAAAAATTCATGCCTCAAGGATACAAGGCAGAAATACATGTACATTTTCAGTGGGGCACATTGTTAAATGGTTGGACACACCACATAAAAAATCTAAAAATGCACAAATCACCAATCAAAACTATTTTGTTGCAACCAGTTTTTTTTCCTACATACGTTCTTAATAAAATGTTGTTTATCCTTACCAGAAATGACAAATCACACAAAACATTTTGTTTGGTTAGTGTTTTAGAGAAATTACAAAATCTCATTTCAAACACGTGTGGATAAAGTCAATTACTTGCATGGCATTCAGATTTCTTGAAAGACAATTCAAATAGGATAAAGTTTTATTTAGTTGTCTTTGTTTACTTATTTTTATAAATCCTCTCTTGAGTAACCAAGACAGAATTTCTCCTTACAATATCAATATTGATAAGCAATGAGAATAAAGAAAAACATCAATAAGGGGATTATAAGTTGATCGAATACCAAATTCTCGGCCTTAACATCATAAGAATCAAATGGCATTCAGTAAGGAGAATCACTAATGAGATCTTGAGAGCGAGGGGGCTCAAGAGAAATGTAGCACCTTACCTCATCATCTCTTTTAGCAGTGAATTCAAACCCATCACTAATGTTACTACCACTTTGTACACGGTATGAGTATTTCATCCCAGGAATTAAACCCTGAAAAAATGAATAAATATCAACATTAGATGTAAGAAAATAATCATGATCATCATGATCAACACGTAAATTCCACACAACAATTTCAATACAACATTCAGCAAACATGCGATGAGAATTGACAAAACATCAACTTAGGAAGTTCAAAAATAAGTTCCTTATTGTAATTTACTGAAATAAGAAATATTTGTTAAATTACAACATCGGGCTTACTTGAGAAGATTTTTCTACTCTGCTGAGTAAAATGCCAAAACCGTTAGTCAACCAAGTAGGGTTGCACTAATGGTTATATTACTATAGGTAACTATAAATGTTCTGACACAATGAAAGCTGGAGTACACCAGAAAGTAAGTACACGATGGCTAATAGTCGTGTTCTCCAAAGATAGGATATCATGGCTTTGTATCCCATTTAACAGTTTGCTCAACCACTGCACTACTCCTTTTATTCAATCAGAGGCAGTTTATTATATTCTGTTTAGTGTAGAAAAGATAAGCAAATGAAGCCTGCATTTAGTTGGTAGCTTTAAGAGAGGTAATAGTGGAAAATCTAACTTAAAACCTGTAGACAAAAAATTGGCTTGTTATCTACCTTTTTTATACGACTGGGTTATTTAGCTCCCCATTCAAGTATTGACATAATTTGTGTAAAAACATCAACATTGTCAGACAAAATAAAACTGACCTCCACTCATGTTAACCATTTAACTCCCAGAAGTGATTAACATGAAACTTCTTCCTATAATATCCATACACTATTCAGCAAACAGGTAATGAAAATAATCCAACTTATTGCGTAGAAGCTACCATCTTGATCTAGCAATAAGTTCTCATAGCTAAGTTACAAGGAAATGTGTAACAGCTAGAGGGGAAAATTAACAATCAGATCTTGGGAGTTAAAGGGTTATATCAATAATGCTTTTCTGGCAAGCACTTTCAGTTACTGCTGTTATTGCTATTGTTTAGCTCAATTTTCTCAAAATTTGCCCCTCTAAAGCATTACAACACCATTAATGTTTTCGCTGACTGGAAATTTGGGGAACAACTGAAAACAGATTTTTATTAAACAATAAATACAATCCTTCAAAAATATTCAAGGTGCAACCCATACCTTACCTAAAATGATACTTTTTCTGATGTAGGATTAACCTGGAGTTTTAGTCAACGCAACCATTACTCTACACAACCATTTTGTAAGGAAGGATCTGAGTATTTCGGTTTTATCAAACGAGGTATTACTGCAACTTAGCCTCCGTAAAGAGTTTCTTAGCTGAGAAACTCTTTACGGTGGCCAATTTACATTATTCACTCGGTTGTTAAACCCAACTTTGCTACACAGATCAAACACAGTTTCTTTAGAAACTCATCCCCTTTTTTTCATTTGACTACTTGTTATATTGACATTGGTAATAAATCTTCTTAAAACCGAAAATAGGATTACCAATACGTAGCCAGCACTAGCCTGATAAATTCGCCAAGTTCAAGTACGAGTTACACAATGTTCTTTGCGGCCATCTAAATGTATACTCATTCATATTGAATCTGATCAGAACCATGCCACAAGCAGAATGTTTAAAACTGCTGTTTCAAAGAAGCAATATCTGTACTAAAATGGTTTAAATCAGGTGTTGGTGACTTGATCACCAATCACTTCTTTACTTCATGCAATTAACTATCGCTTGATGAATCGTCAACAACTGGTCCATTTCCTGTTGAGGCCAGTCTTAACGAAATAAACTAACTGACTGTAAAAAACCTTCTGGCAGAGCTAGTACAATACTTTGTGACTAAAAACAGTTACCATCAAAGGCTTTTGAAAACCGCTTCAAAACTGAAAACTTTGAAATTACGTTCCATGATCGATCGATTGGGAATCAAGTCACCATTGTTTTAAAACACTTCTGTGGCTCTTACCTGGAGAACAACGCGATGGATGTATTTCAGTCCATCCGGATTTCCTTCGGTAAATAAAACAAATTTTCCCTTTGCTTCAAGAGAATAATTCTTCGGCGCTAAGCCATAAAGGACGACCGAACTGGCAAACTCCGATGAATTCGAGGTCGACCACATTATTGTCATTTCACTCGGAATATTTCCGTAGGAAATGTGAATTTGCTCGGGTCCATGAGGAGAGTCATACGGTGCCAAATCAGACATGGAAAGGTGTTTAACTGCTTGATGCGATGATGCTAAATTCAGAAAGGAACAGAGAGTGAGGAAGAAATAAATTCCTTCCATTTCCTCAACAGCTCACAAAGCCCACAGCGTAAATGAACCGGCTCACCGTGATCAGGTGACTTGATAATTTGCATGACAAAAGCTACATAACGCAAGCTTTCCGTGATGTTGATGCGGTCACGACGAAAGAACACGAACCTCGAATTCTCTCTTGTCAAGACATACTGTATTTTAAACTGTGATTTCCAATTTTCCTGGGGGAGCTGGCGGAAGGGGAATATTTTTAGGCTTATTTGTTAAGCTGAGACATGAAGGTCAACTATATCAAAGGGACTTATTAGTACGTTCCTCGTTCAGGACGATGTAACAAATCAGGAGCTTATAAACTGTTTAGAATCTATCAGTTCAAAGACTTCCCTTCGACTTAAAATCATTTCTTGCTTACTTCCCAAGTACTTTTCTTTAAACTTATCTTCAATTGAGGATTGAATACTTTGTCTCTTTTTCATGTCGCAATATTGAAAAGAAAAAAAGGGCATATTTTGGGACAGTTTGAATCGCTCTTTGATTCCTGTTGTTCTACCGCCATTCACGCAAGTTAACTGATTATAAATTCAGTGCGCAGGAGAACGAATCTAAACGTGCACATTTGCCTGTGTCCACCTAAAGCCATAGATGAAAACTGCGAGAATTGTAAGCAACATTGTAACAATTATCTGTAGTTGAGGTTTAGAAGCGTAATCATTTTAACATGAAATCCATGGCATCCGTTTCTTTTTTTTCGCCCACTGATTAGTGATCCATAATTTTTTTCTACATGTTTATTTTTGTATCATTGACGAGTACAAACTTAGGGTAAGGCTACGGTCTAAAGAATATCATGTTCTCATGGTTTTGGTTGAACACGAAGGTTCATGATACCTTTAGGATTCATGACTGATGATTTTGCCTCCATTGTCGGGTTTTAGGACAAATGCATGTTAAGTGGGCATTCATAACAGACTCAGTACCCTTCAGAAAAGACGATTCTACGTTAATATCATAAATATGTAAAGAGCACTCAGAGCCAATATTGTGCTTACCTCTTGTAACATCCTTCAAGCTAGTGATTGTGTCATCTAGTTGTCTAGGTGAGAGATGAATGACAATGTCGACAACCTTAACGGAGCATCGAATGTTTTCTTAACGGACTACGAATTAACAAGCACATCACTGAAGTACGGCATTAATGATGTAATGGTTTTTATTACTATTTTTTATCACAATTATTATTATAATAATTTAGATATATGAAAATTCACATATTTGCACTGCGGTGGAGAGATGAAATTAGGAGATCCTCGGAGCTAAGAACATTGAAATTATTAAATGAAAAAATCATTTTCATTTTCTGGTGCATTCACCAATTGAGCTAACAAGCCAACTGGGAGCTGGTTCTCAAATAAACATCCAAGTGAATGAAGAATTTGGAAGATATATAT
The DNA here is from genome assembly GCA_942486045.1 of Pocillopora meandrina. Classification (NCBI taxonomy): domain Eukaryota; kingdom Metazoa; phylum Cnidaria; class Anthozoa; order Scleractinia; family Pocilloporidae; genus Pocillopora; species Pocillopora meandrina. The sequence continues at coordinate 272,385 of CALNXJ010000030.1, forward strand.
AGTATAAAAATTATTATTATAATCAACGGGTGCGGCAAAGTGCCACTGGAAGATATAGTCCAACAACGGTGGGCAGTCACTAAACAGGTCAGGATCATGACGGACAAGTTACATTGTCCAGTGGTATTCAACAATGGACTGTTTCTCACGTACACTGGTGACTACAGAATAGAAGCAATAGGAGCAGTAGAAGGGTACGATTCACACCCTAATAGCGCTCACTATCGAGGAAGAGGAGCGAGAATGATCGGAACGTTCAGTCTGATTAAAGATGAGATCATGCGTATCATTGTGGGACAGGAAGGGGGCTCTGAAGATCATGACTGGAGTTCTGGCGGTGGTGGAGGTACATTCGTCGTCAGAAAATACAACACGCCTTTGATAATAGCTGGAGGTGGAGGAGGTCTGTATTATTTGACAAAGCGGCATGCAGGGTGTGACGCTAGTACGAACACAACGGGAATCCTGGGTACAGATCAGCAGGGTCAGGCGGAATCGGTGGTCTTAGCGGGCAGAGTGCCATTTAATAATTCAAACAAAAAGAGGTTTTGGATCCCTTTTAGAAGTTTTACTAATGAAGTTTGATAGAGGATGAAGCATGGAAGCTGCATTATAGAGCAGTAAACAGGCGAGAAAGAAAAGGTCCTAATAATATGAATCATCATTTAGGCATCTCGACAGTCGACACCTAGAGAAAAGCCCCAAATCTAAACCCCTCGACTTTCGGGAAACTTTCTGGAAAGCCATAGGTGTACTTGTCTCAGCAGCAGCATTTATGAAAGCTTACTCGTAGGCTATGGGAACACCACATCTAGATGAATCAAAAATTCGATTCTTACTTATAGAAATTGACATCCGTATTGTAAAATTCAGGGAGGACCTTCCCCCCACCAAACGATTCGTTTAAATAAGGTAGTACCGATTACTATTTTAAAAAAAAACCTTTTTGGTATAATTGGTGTCATTTAATTCATTTAGTGACTTATTCATGTCTTTTTTTCTATCATTTTTTTTGTCCTTTGAAGTTGAATCCTCTTTTCATTCTTTTAGGCGGTAGCAGTGGAGGCAGTAGAGGCTTTTATCCCACGTAACAGATGAGAACGCAGACGGTGACAGAGGATTTCTTAAGGGAAGAGTGGGTGGGGGTGGGTATTCTGACGGAGGTGGCGGAGAGATGAATGACGATTCTTGTGGAGGAGGGGGGTGACTCTTTCAACTCAGGAAAGGATCAGAAAAATGAGTGTTGTTACCAATCTGATGGACCTGGTCAGGTTATGATAACATTGCTGTGAAATCATTGCATAGAATGATTGATTAAAATTATTTCAGTAATCATAACCATTACAATTTCTTCAAATGTGACTGGTGCGGTAACTGCTTTAATTTTCACTATTTTTTTTAGAGAGATGTCATCGGACAATGTGATCGGACACTTAAAGCAGTCAATCATACCAAGTCTACTCAGCTAAATCCACCAATCACAGAATTGATCACAAAAACCACTCATTTGAAGGAAAACTGGGAATTTCCAGGATGGAGGGATTTTTAACATTAAGCATTGTCTCCACCGGAGATATTTTTTCTGGATGTGTTTGTTTTTTCGGAAATTGTAATGGTTATGATTAATTGATAACAGGATTTCGTGTCGTCTCATTCTGTCTGTAATCATGCTCGTGATTAACAAATCACAGCTCTGAATTTCCAGTAATTCAAGGTAATTGAAGCGGAAACAAAAAGAGGTTTTGGATCCCTTTTAGAGGTTTTACTAATGAAGTTTGATAGAGGATGAAGCATGGAAGCTGCATTATAGAGCAGTATCCTAAGTTTTCGAGAAAATGAAAAAGTGAAATTCCTAATAATATGAATCATCATTTAGCATCTCGACATTCAGCCAATTACAGAGAAGCCTGTTAAATCTAAACGATTATTGACCACACGAAGATTAAACATTTCCATTTCCGGTTGTGACTAAGTATTCGATGAAAAAGAAAAAAATGTCTTTCAGGCATTATTAGGGATCCCCTTCAGCCGCACATGTCCCTAAAGGCTGTCAACCGCTAGTTCCTAGCCGTGACTCTCCTACGCAACCCATCTCTTGTCAAGTACTGCCGCCAAGGCCGCCACTTCACGGCGACTGTTGTGACTCTTAGAAGCGTCAACTTTGACGTTCCAGTGTAAAACTTTTAAACTTACCCAAAAGGAAGAACACTGTTCGCTCTTTACGAATATCTTCTACAGTTTGGGGTACAGATAAAAAAATTGTAGGGGTCTCCCTCGTTTGTTACCACAGTATGATACAGTCTGTATCTGGGTGTTGTTGTTATTTTTGTTGTTGTTGTTGTTGTTGGTTTTTGTTGTTTTTTAATTTTTGCTGAGTCATAATATTACTCCTCCAATGGAAACCGCCCTAAATTTTTTTGTAAATCGATTTCTCTGTAAACGATGATGGATTCTATATATTTTTTCATTTTGTTTGGTACATTTGTGTCATGTTTCTTTTTTTTTAAGATAATATATTAAGTACTGAAAAGTTATACGTACAAAAAAGAGCAGGCAGTTTACGTCAGGTTAAAAAGTCAGGTATATAGGAAAAAAACAAGAGAAATATAGCAAATAAATATTACGGTTTGCCCAGGTGTTTTAAGCATAGGTTTATCATTGTCATTATTATTATTATTGTCATTCTCTGTTACTATAGAGCACCTTTAAAAGATATTCAATAAGAAAAGTAAAACGTTGTTGCACGAGACAAAGAATTGTTGTGAATTAATGAGGTCGGTGATTAGGGGAAAGATTTTGGAAGGGAGGTGTGGGTTTGGAACTGAGGAGCAAAGAACCAGCGGTAAGAAAGAATACGTAGTTGACGGTCAATTGCGAGCACTTTGTACACAAATGTTTTAGCGAAGGCAAATATCGGAACAATGTTTTTTCACACTTGCGAATTTTTCATATTTCGATACAAGTCTTGAATCAGACATGGACTAAAAAAAAAGGATTCTTGGCTTGCAGGCTACAACTTAGAGAGACTTTGCGCGAAGGGTTGACAAACCGCAATTAACCAGACAAGAAGAGCTCAGGGCAGGCTTGCACGCGTCTCGGAAGCGCTTTCATGAAAATATCGACAGCATTGTAATTACTCCTGCAAAGTGTTGTTCGCTGAACTATCTGCCATTTTAGAATAAATCAAAGAAAACTGAATATGATTCAATTTCAGTCTCCCTTGTCTGACAGCTTGGTACAGTTCGCGAGCTCCAACATAGTGAAGACCTCTGATCTTTCTCGGAAAAAAACCAGCGGAAGTGGAAAGTGAGGTCGAAGTGAAATATTAGATTGGTGGGACTACCGGCGAAACTGGATTTCATTTAATTTTGTGTGCTCCTTTTTATCCGAGCGGGGATCTCGGAAAGAAATTGGACCAACTGACAAAGGAACGACTGTTTATTCCGAATAAGCTAATCAGGCCACGCGAAAAAATATTATTCACCTATGTGGTATATAGTAAAAACCGCCGTAAGGTGAGTAGATGGAGTAGAATTATGAAGCACGAAGAGAAAATCTAGCAATTTCTCAGGGAAATTCTCATCATAACCTTCTGAAACCGTAACTCTGAGATTCTTGAGAATCCGTCTTGTGATGCTACCCTTGAAACCACGTAGCCATTTACACTCCCAGCCCAAAGGGGATAAACTGAACCTCCCCCATGACTCTTTTTAGAAAATGGTTATAATATATGCTATCGTCAGTAAACATGTTCTGCTGAAACATCTACGTCGTCGCAGTTTCTTAAATCTTGGGTGAAGTCAAAATATCGGGGCTTACAGATTGAACATAACAGGAATGCCCAGTGATCAGGGACAATGCTCATTAATATTTCCTACACTCGAGAAAGCACACCGACCTAAGGTACCTCCCATGATGAGGACGCTTTCTATAAACAGAATAAAGCACCATCTTCCAAAGTCAAAGGTAATTTTTTTTTTCTTGCCTTTTCAACCATATATGACAAAACATCATGTCGCTTTACATGCTAAAGAAGCGTGTCGCGTGACATCCTAAGGAACGGCTGCAGTTATAAAATCTGAAAATATCGCATATCAAACTCTTTCCCCAGCGCGACGAACATTTGTTTTTCTCGGTTCCAGGTGTACGCGACCATGCGCATGCTCTCCGTTGCGAATTTTTAAAATGGCGGACAGGCCAAAGAGGGAAATAAAAAAACAAGCGATTTTGCAATGAAAACTCAACATACACCCCCGTTAGAAAGGCGAATTCACGGAAGAAAAATACAAAACTGTATGATATTGAGATCGATATGATATTAAATCGATACCGAGGGCCCGTTTCTGCTAAGAAGTGCATTTAATTGCCTTCCGCCACGATTACTCGCTTTCTTGACAGCTTTCTGAGGACAGATTACTTTCTTTCTAAAGACTTCTGATATGCGGCTATTGATTATTACACCTCGTATACCTGATTGCTCAAACACTTTGTTTACGATTGTTGAAAGGACCGACTCATGGTTCTCCGTCTTCGTCTTTATATTGCTTTGAAATAGTATAGATTAGTAAGCTGAAACGAAAAATTAACCTGGGAAGTTTACGAAAAATCCAGCAAACAAGCTTAAAAAAGGCATTTATTTAGACTTCATACTTCGACGAACTTCACAACTCTTACTTGTTTATCTCGTAAGTAAACGATGGCAGATTAATTCCCAAAGCGCTTTTTTTAGTTTCCTGATCCCTCTCCTACTGCTTTCACGCTTACAAAACAGGAAAAAATCAAAAGGTAGAAGATACAGCTGTTTTGAAAGGCCATTTGACGAGGGTAAATCTGCTTTTTGTTAGACACTTTACATATCAAAACAAAGGAAATTTGTTCCTCTTTTTGATTCTGGCGGTACATTTTTAATTTGCGCCTGTATAGATATCGCCCGAGACCCTTCGCTCGGCCGTGTTTTGATCAAAAACTTCTTGTTAATTTCACGCAACCGCTCGGAGAAAAGGTAAAAATGACGAGGGAAAAACTTTACCTTCAAGTTAGAAAATTAGCGAAATAGAAAGCCACAATATTTGGACTGATCAATTCAAACAATTTACTTAAAAGGCATCATTTTTCTTGTATAAAAATGACACATTTCATCGCCTTCAAAATTAGAGGAGAAATCTCAGAATATTAACAAATACCAAGACTAAATCCTGGCCATTACGGCCAAAATCTGTCACTTTAAGGCCAGGTAAACCAAATTCTGATCGGCAGAAACTAACTTTAAGTACCGATGATTGGGTACAAATCCTCGAAAAGTTCATCAAAATTTCCATCTGACATAAAAAAAAAGATAATCGAGCAATCGGACAACTGATTATTCTCCAATTTCCATGGAAATTCTCCACACACGCACATGGCTGTAACAGTTTTACATCGATCATGAGAAAAAAACAAATTGAGGAAAAGTCTGAAAAAACACTGGGAAACATTTTTCAAGACGTTTCAACTTCGCCCAAATTCACTTAGTAGGTAATACTTAGATCAAAAATAATTTTTTACATAGCTAGTCATGATAATTTCAAGACATATGAAAAAAACAGCAGGTTCAGTAGGATATCAAAGATGAAGCTCGGAAGAGCAGTTCAGACAAACAAAAAGTCAGCTTTTAAATCAAAGGAAATCCGTTCTCTTGTCAAACTTGCTTTTGGCCGTCTTTTCTTCCTGCTTTGAAAAAAAGGCTCTTGGCAAAGATTTCAGCCGTAGCTTACTGGTTTCTGGTCCAAATATCAGCGTTTTAAGGTATCCGGAAACTCCCTGGGATTCCAATGCTCATTGCCTTAAATGAAAAATAAAAGAATCTAAGTTTAGGGAGGATAGTTGAGTCGCCATGAAATATTTCTTAAAACATGAAACGATACAGTGCACAACAGGATTGTTTTAAAAGAAATTTGCTGTTTTACTCCTATCATGTTTCCCTAAAAAGAATGTTATCATCGTAAATGTGTCCACTTGATTGTGCTGCATCTCAATTTGTCGGAGCAAAAGATAAATTCATCACCCAACTGAGGGGAAAATAACACGCAAGTATTAGTGCTCAAACATAAGCTATAATTATGATTTAAGGTAACTTTGCATTGAATAGAATGTGTAAACAGAATATCTACTTGCTTCAGCTTCGAAATATCCTTGAAATCCAGGTTGACGTCGTCACCAATGAGTACAAATGGTGCCCAGTAAATCACCTCCTTGAACTTTTCAATTTCTCTCATACACTTCATGGCCTGATTGAGAGCTTCACTTGCCTTCTTGCCTTTGGCAAGTGCATCGTAGAAGAAACTCATGAACTCCAGGATTCCCTCGTCGCCAATCGCCCACAAGGTTACCACAACCGATCTAGCACCGGCACCCAAAAGTGCACGCGCCATGCCTACCGCACCCTCGGCCATGACCTCCCCACGAGCTGTGTGACAGCAGCTAAGTACAACCAGACGTGCTCGCAACCCAGCTTCTATCACATCCTTCATCGTCAGTAGATAGTCTTTCTCTTGCGGCTGAGGGTTATCTCTTGTGGTGTTTGGTGCTAGGATAACTTCTCCAGTTTCAATTTTACCGTGCGCTGCTATGTGAACTAAGGCCGCTGATGATATTCGTTTTAACACTTCATCTTTTGTTGCCATTTCTCCAGTGAGAGGCAAGACATTGAGGATACGTCCGATCATCTCTACTTCTTTCCTTGCTCCTGGAAGTTGCACCAAAAGTATTTCCTGATAGATGATATGTTTGAAACATGGGTCGCCGACAAGCAATGCACCAGTCTTCATGTGAAAGTCAGCTGGACAATCATGAATTAGTTGCAAGGTCGTCAGAGAGGGAAGCACACGAATTCTAAAAGAATCACCCAGATATGATGAGTTGGAGTCCTGCAACGCTGCATAAGGTACAAGGCAAAATGGCCCCTCAGGAATGAATGTGATCTCGTCGTTGCCTTCGATCAGATCAGCAATAGGAGTAACGATGATGTCATGCAGCTTCTTTAAAGCACTTGATTGGGAGTGCCTCACATCAACTCGGATCACATCAGTGGCCACTTTCTCATCTATCGGCGAGTCAAGCGGAGGATTTTCGCTGGTAACTGTATCTCTTGCACCGATCTCCTTAAGAGCAGATTTGTTCAGTAGCTGGACGAAAAATTCCAATTCCTCCTCATACTTGTATTTGTTCACGTGTACTTTTCTCATCTGGACTTTATTTTCACTAAGGCAAACCCAGAAGTAAACGCATGGTCCGCTAATAACTATGAAAACTGTGCTCAATGGAACCCACCTCAGAGAAATGCGGAATGCACTGGGCGTTAAAGAATCTCCAGGCCGATATTTTGTGACCATGAGGTCTCTCAGAGCTTGAGCACGTCCTTTCTCTGCGGCAAGCAGAGCCTTCACAACTTGACCTCGATTGAGATTTATACGCCACAAACCTTTGTATGCAACTTGGTGCTGATTACGATAACAAATCTTCCACTGATCGTTGAGTTGAAGACTGGCTCTGATATCATCATACAATTCTACACTCGAGTAATAACAGTCAAAGGCCCTCATAAGATTTCCTTGGCGCTCAAAACTGCTTCCAAGGGAACAGAGTGCGCACGCCTCTCCGGTCTTATCTTCCACTTCTTTGGATACTTCTAGGTGACGTTCATAACACTCGATTGCCGTTTTCAACTCTCTTTGACGGAGATAAATCCCGCCGAGATGGCAATTACTAATTCCCCCTCCAGCCTTGTCTCCCACTTCTTTAGCAATTTCTAGATAACGTTGATTGTACTGGATGGCTGTTTTGAACTGTCCTAGACTGCCATAAGCGTTGCCGAGATTGCCATAACTTGCTCCCTCTCCGGCCTTGTCTCCCACTTCTCTAGCAATTTCTAGATGACGTTGATGGTACTGGATGGCTGTTTTGAACTGTCCTAGACTGCAATAAGCGTTTCCAAGGTTGCCATAACTTGCTCCCTCTCCGGCCTTGTCTCCCACTTCTTTAGCAATTTCTAGATGACGTTGATGGTACTGGATGGCTGTTTTGAACTGTCCTAAACTGCAATAAGCGTTTCCAAGGTTGCCATAACTTGCTCCCTCTCCGGCCTTGTCTCCCACTTCTTTAGCAATTTCTAGATGACGTTGATGGTACTGGATGGCTGTTTCGAACGGTCCTAGACTGTGATAAGCGTTGCCGAGGTTGCCATGACTTGCTCCCTCTCCGGCCTTGTCTCCCACTTCTTTAGCAATTTCTAGATGACGTTGATGGTACTGGATGGCTGTTTTGAACTGTCCTAGACTGCAATAAGCGTTTCCAAGGTTGCCATAACTTGCTCCCTCTCCGGCCTTGTCTCCCACTTCTTTAGCAATTTCTAGATGACGTTGATGGTACTGGATGGCTGTTTCGAACTGTCCTAGACTGTGATAAGCGTTGCCGAGGTTGCCATGACTTGCTCCCTCTCCGGCCTTATCTCCCACTTCTTTAGCAATTTCTAGATGACGTTGATGGTACTGGATGGCTGTTTTGAACTGTCCTAGACTGTGATAAGCGTTGCCGAGGTTGCCATAACTTGCTCCCTCTCTGGCCTTGTCTCCCACTTCTTTAGCAATTTCTAGATGACGTTGATGGTACTGGATGGCTGTTTTGAACTGTCCTAGACTGCGATAGGCGTTGCCGAGATTACCAAAACCTCTTCCCTCTCCAGCCTTGTCTCCCACTTCTTTAGCAATTTCTAGATGACGTTGATGGTACTGGGTGGCTGTTTTGAACTGTCCTAAACTGCGATAAGCGCTGCCGAGATTGCCATAACTGATTCCCTCTCCGGCCTTGTCTCCCACTTCTTTAGCAATTTCTAGATGACGTTGATGGTACTGGATGGCTGTTTTGAACTGTCCTAAACTGCGATAAGCGCTGCCGAGATTGCCATAACTGATTCCCTCTCCGGCCTTGTCTCCCACTTCTTTAGCAATTTCTAGATGACGTTGATGGTACTGGATGGCTGTTTTGAACTGTCCTAAACTGCGATAAGCGCTGCCGAGATTGCCATAACTGATTCCCTCTCCGGCCTTGTCTCCCACTTCTTTAGCAATTTCTAGATGACGTTGATGGTACTGGATGGCTGTTTTGAACTGTCCTAAACTGCGATAAGCGCTGCCGAGATTGCCATAACTAAATCCCTCCCCGGCCTTGTCTCCCACTTCTTTAGCAATTTCTAGATAACGTTGATGGTACTGGATGGCTGTTTTGAACTTTCCTAGACAGTGACAAACGTTGCCGAAATTACAATAAACTATTCCCTCTCCAGCCTTGTCTCCCAATTCTTTAGCAATTTCTAGATGACGTTGATTGTACTGGATGGCTGTTTTGAACTGTCCTAGACTGCGATAAGCTTTGCCGAGGTTGCCATAACTTGCTCCCTCTCCGGCCTTGTCTCCCACTTCTTTAGCAATTTCTAGATGACGTTGATGGTACTGGATGGCTGTTTTGAACTGTCCTTGACTGTGATAAGCGTTGCCGAGGTTGCCATAACTTGCTCCCTCTCTGGCCTTGTCTCCCCCTACTTTAGCAATTTCTAGATGACGTTGATGGTACTGGATGGCTGTTTTGAACTGTCCTAGACTGCCATAAGCGTTGCCGAGATCGCCATAACTTGCTCCCTCTCCGGCCTTGTCTCCCACTTCTTTAGCAATTTCTAGATGACGTTGATGGTACTGGATGGCTGTTTCGAACTGTCCTAGACTGTGATAAGCGTTGCCGAGGTTGCCATAACTTGCTCCCTCTCCGGCTATGTCTCCCACCTCTTTAGCAATTTCTAGATGACGTTGATGGTACTGGATGGCTGTTTTGAACTGTCCTAGACTGTGATAAGCGTTGCCAAGGTTGCCATAACTTGCTCCCTCTCCGGCCTTGTCTCCCACTTCTTTAGCAATTTCTAGATGACGTTGATGGTACTGGATGGCTGTTTTGAACTGTCCTAGACCTTGATAAGCGTTGCCGAGAATGGAAGAACTGTTTGCTGTGACTATTAGTTCAGCATTAGTTTTCCTTAGTATTTGAAGCAGACGTTTGTTGTTATTTTCAATCTTAAAACGTGTCAAGAGTTGATAAATTATGAGCAGATTTGCGAAAATGCAGTGGAAATGTGTATTTAAAAAAAACAGTGAGAGTATTAGATAGAACCTTAAAACTGGAATGATGATTCGAACGTGGGTTTTCTTAGAGATTTGATTTCAAGTTTTTGGAGTGTTTTAACTAGCCCTGAAGTGCATTTGTCGGTTTAGGTTCGGTAGTTATGGTGATGCTCGTCTGAAGACAAAACGAGGGGTATTGAACTCTAACTCTGAGAATTAATTAACGTGGCCTCTTTTTTGAGTATGGTTTCGTGGAATAATCGAAAGAACTCTTTAAGAATATTTCAGCTTCTTTAAACTGATCAGTGCAGTGTAAGAGAACATTGCTTGCATTATGTGTTGAAGAATCTCTCCGGAACGCATTAATTTCCCTTGAAATATTACTCGCATTGCATCTCGTATCACGTTTGAAACATTCGTTAAAGGATACGGCCAATCCCATATGCAACCAGCTCCTTGCTTCTTTATACCGGCAAAGTTCGACACAAGCTCTGGACCCTGAAAAGGAGAGAATAATTGGTGGAGCGAGGTAATTTATCACTGTTAAGGTATAAACGTATTGATAAAATTGACTTAATTTGTCATTTAGTTGGGAACAAAAATTGTGATGATGGAGGAAATTTGAACTTGTGGAAGAATTGAAAATGAACACTAATGAGCTAATGCAAAGCGGCTACCAATTAAGCTTCAATTGATGATGATAACGATAAATTTATATAACGAATTCTTCTTTTTAATGTGCTCTAATGCGCTTTTCAGCACTTTCCAGGGAACTTTTCGGGCAAACTGCATTGAGCAGTTTACAACTTTTGAAAGGGAATTTTTCAGGTGTCTCTTGAGTTACAGGGAAGATGCAAGAAACAGGGCTTACGGATTTCAGTTCTTATCCGGGATAAGAATCTCGAACCATTTGCATATGTCACAGCTTAGGCGACAGCACATTGTCCTCAGATATTTTAAGACTCAGGGTGATGGTCCAGTCTTGGGCTTGAACCCCCGACCTCTGGCGCTCTACAACGTGAACTAAACAGGCGGTGGTATTGGAGAGGTTATTGACTTTATCTTATGCTTTTTACCCATATGACAGACATTGACACACCAGATACAATTGACACTTGGGGTGCAGTTACCTGCCACAAACCACACAATCCTCTTTTGACGAAATCAGAGAATATAATGTTGACGGCTTATGTCTGAAAAACTCACCTTTCTTAATAGCTTTGATTAAAGTGGGTTCCAATTGAACGGCAACTGTTGCATCATCGAGACATTCCACGTAGTTTGCTGTGAAATTCAAGAAATAATGTTAAAAAAAGTGGTCATCGCATGCAATCGCACCAAAGACGCCAAAAAAACTTACAACTGCATAAATTGCAGTCCATTTACGGGAATAATTTCTCTGCTTAATTTTGGTCTGCTAAAGGGTGATATCTCTTTCTATGCTTCTTTTCTGCAGTTGCTCAATTTTTTCCTTTTCTTGATGCACATTGTGTATTCCGCTATCTTGTAACTCTGCTTGAGAGATTTTTATATTTAAAAATAAAATTGTTACCCAAACGGAAATGAGCTGTTGCCCTGTTGCTATAAAGCTTGGCGTTCAGCCGTTCATCTTTGCAGTTGACTTGAAGTCCTTCCGTGTAGGAGTCTATCGCGTTATTAGCTTTTCCTTGTCTGTATTCTTTGTTACCTTCCTCGAGACATACTTTCGCTATCCCTGAAAGCACACAGTTTTGGTGTTAATGATATAGTAATGAGTGATACGACTTCATACTACAACTTCATACTTCCAAACGAACTTTTAGGTTAAAGGAGCTTAGAGTTACGCAAAACAGAAAATCAGAAAAGCTTAATATCTGTTCATTTTGTTTGTGTGCAAGCTGTCGAGAGTCTGGGCTGTAGCTTGGCTACTACAATTTCAAGTTTATCGGTTTGCATTCAGTTCGAAAGGCTTTCGCAAACTCCTTTTACACCCGGCTTACGTTTTCCAAAATGTCACAAGTTTCACCAGGAGATCCTATTTCAACTCAATTTCTTTTACAGTCGCCCTTCAGGAGAGTTTATCTGTGCGCTTTAAAATATGCAAGCTATTTGGAGTTTTAGCTGTAGCTTGGCTATAACCAGATCAAGTCTGTTCGGTTTACATTGAGCTCGAGAAGGTTTCCAAAGTTCCTTTTACACTTACGTCACGCTTTCCAAAATATCAAATCAGAATATAAAATCCCATGACTTACTGAGAAATAATGCATAAAGCAAAGCAAAGCCAGGACCAAAAAAAGTTAAAATTTTTTAATGTTCTGATAACAAAAGAAACATCGTGCTGAGAGTGACAAGAGTTCCTGGTTTGCCCATCCTTCAGAAAAGAGCGCCGGAAGACATTTTTTTTTTCTCTTTTTTTTTTAATTAGTACTCGGTTTTTCCCATACTTGTAATTGTCTATTGAGAACGTGCTCGTAGAGGCTCACCCGAAAAAAAATTTGATTGGGAAAGTACCATTTTACCGCAAAGTGCCATTTTGCTGTTGTGAAAGTCAGGGGGTTCTACATTTTGTTTACTAGTGGTTTACAGCGTGGGCCTGGTGTTGACATAACTGTTTAAAGAGGCGTGAAATATTTAGAAGACCGAAATAGGTGATACGGCGATGACAAAATGCCTCCTCTTCTCTGTAGAATTCTTAAATTGCGTAAAATTTCTGCCAAACATGTTTTGAGCAATAACCGACAAACAGGTGTTAGCGAAACTTTTGGTCAAATAATTTCCTCGTAGCGGCCTCAAAAAGTCATCCGTTGGCAAATTTTTTAATACTCGACTTTAATAGGTCTATTGGTGCCAACAGCTCGCCGAAAATGACTTTCACATTAAAAATGACCAAATTTTGAGTATCTTCAAATTTAAAAGGAAAATACTTCTGCTTCGCAAATATCATTCATTTTAGGTTCAAATTTTAGCTACATTTTTAATCTTTAAAACGCCGTGCGTCGATTTAGAAGGAAGCACTCTAAAACTCAGAAAACTGAGTTTTACAAAGCCTAGTGGGCCAAGTTTGACCTATTCTTCTTTAATTTAGGGCTCTTCAAAGCGAAGTCGCGTTCAAATTTGCCGCTTTGTGGCTTATAAATAATTAATGATGTCTACGCATTCTGCTCCATCGAATCGGGCAATAAATTATTTTTTCTTTGTTTTTTATTTTACTGGTTGCAAAGTTTGAATTTTAAAGATCTTTTGCTGCTTCAAAAATTCATTCACAAAACATACGCAAATTTTGATGTAAATAGGACAAAAAAACTTCACTGGGACGTCTTTCAAACAATCTTACTTCACCTGGTTTTCTTACCTCTTAAAGGGTCATTGTATACATCCAGTTCAGCGTCACTTGACGTAACTTGACTCTCCTCTGTTGCTGAAATTATCGAGAAGATATTTCAACTTTGTTAGTGATAACAACTACTTGCAATTACAACTAGCGTTCCAATACTGAAGTATTTAGTGGATTCCTTAAAAACCTTTATTCGAAGTGATCCAAAAAATTTTGCACCAGAATTAAGATATACTTATATTAATTAACAAACAGTACAAAATCACCACAACGAAGTCTCTCCCTCTTGCTTTTTCTCACCTGTGGCTGGAAACTCATTTTTCACCTCCAGTTCTTCTCCCGTTGTTGGGAGGTTGCTTTCTGCCATAGCTAGAAATAAAATTGAATCGATTGTACTGCACTACATTGTTTAAAATCAGAAGAGGAGAATCAGATGAAAGTAACCTACAGAAAACATTTTATACTTAATCGTAGAGAAAGACGGAGAATCTCAAGGTTTCCTCCGTCACGCTATTGTGATTGCGTGACAGCTCCAATTAAGTTCGGCGGGTTGTGTCATGTTGTTTGTTTGTTTGTTTTCGCAGTCTCATCTGATGAAACGTCGTTCAAGGCTGTCCCTTATCAAAACGCGTGAGTTGCAATAAACAACCTAGTTGTACCCGGTAGGCATGGATAAGCATGGATCAAAACTAATCCAATAAAAGACTCTTTCTCATTCCTTCATTTTATCGCGTATGGGGCTGGGAGAATCGCGAAACTTATTCCAAACCGAAACACCTTCGAGGATTTGCGTTTCCGTCACGAATTCTACCAACACCCCGCGAGATTATTGCGTGAAGAAACACGTTTATCGACCCTGTTCTTCTACAAAGTGCATGTGTAAAATGTCCCTCAAAGCTATCGAAAAAATGCTAGACAAAGTCTTTTTTTATTAACATAATTATAAGTTCTAGTCAATAAATTCCATCATTAAATTTTTTTTGAAGGAAGCAGGAAATTTAGGATAACTGGAAGAGCTTGTCCCTCTCCAAAATATGTTTGGGAAGCACCCGACTTTTTCATTTCGAATTAAAAAAAGGCACTGTATACGAAGTTATTTTTAGGGAGTGGAGAAGATGGCATTGGAAAGTGTCCACTTGTTACCAAGAAACTTCATCTACAACAAATTGAAAGCCATGTGCAACACAAAGACTCCTGCATAGCTTAATCTTGTATTCCATCGAATGAATTCACTGCCAGGCTATGAGCATTTGGCGGAGGAAGTAGACTGAAAGCGAAATGAAACTGAAAAATTATTTGTGAAAGAATTGCCAATCAAAAAGGAATCTTTTGCAATATTATTGTAAATGGGAAATTTAGGGCATTTCCCTGAAGCTGCTGAGGTCTTGCCCTACAGAAAAAGCTTCTGCTCCAATATCAGCATTTACTGAGTCCACAGTTTTATCTTCCATCGTAGGAAGTAAAACACGCAAACAATGTGCCCATTTAGTCCGTCATCGCGCGTAAAGGTATATCTACTAAAACCTCACTCTGACTGGTAACCAGTTAGAAACGTTACTACTGAACACCTTGTGGATACGAAGTTCAAACATTTGAAGACAGAAATTTATTCACCGTCGACGATTACCGTGTCAAGTTTTTCGAGGAGGTGGATTGATGTTCCAAGCGTTTAAAAACCAGAATAATTAATCATGTCGTTGACGAGGTTTCGTTTTCATACGTGATCAAGAAATCGTAGTCATCGTGGTTCTGGGTTTAAAATTAAATTTTCACTTTTGTGGACAGGTTTTCCCAATTCCTCTGATATTTATACGTTAAGATGGGACCCGTGAGCGAACAGGAAATCTGTGCTCTGAACGGCTACCCAAGAGTGCAAAATGTGTTTTCTTTCGATTCCCAATTTGATTCCCCACAAAAGGTAAAAAGGAATGCTTGTAGCCTGTTGAATGCCTCGTATAGTGTCATAGCTAAACAGTATATTTTTGTCCTATGAATGAAAGCTTTTCCACATTTTTGGCTAAAACAGAGGTCACAGATTCGTCCTAAATGAAAACAAAACAAAACAAAAATCACTACGAAACTCGCAGATTTATTTGGTAGTTCCATGGTGCACGAATATATTTTGTTATCGTGTGATACATCCTTTGATCCGTTGCTGACGAAGCTTTCTTCTCGGTCTCGGCTTAAAATGTAGTGAGGGAAATTGGCCGATGTACAGCCGTCTTAAGCTCACTCTTGTTCAGTAATGCACACGTATATATGAGGTATTAGATAACCGCGCGTGGATACGAATTTTATCATCGAGTGTTCATGACATCTTTTACTCCTTCAAATAGATAATTCAATTCGAGCAGATAAATTCGTATCCATAGGCCGACATGTATCATCCTTTTTATTTAAAAGATATTGTTGAAAATTTGAATCAAATACAATTTTTTAAATAGGAGCATCGAATACAGAGATCCGCTACACCAAAACTCAGCTTGCCGGAAAACCAATTCAATTTCGGACATCCTAATACAACAATTTCTCAATACAAGAACTATTTCCTTTAAAAAAGAATTGAATTCAGCTTCAGGTAAAAAAAAAAAAAAAAACCAGCCCACATGGAAAGTAAAACTGTCGTGTTGGTAAATACGGTTCTAATGACGACCTTTATATCTGAAGATATAAATGGTACATTTATAGCGTTCGGTGGAGATGTCACGTTTTGGAAACAGAAAAAATTCTGGTATTTCACCGACAACCATATTACCGTTATTCTTACCATATATCGCGAATTTCACGATATCAAAAGAAACGTAGGGATTGTGTTTTTTTTTTTCCCCAATCTCGAGCATTGTTTCAACTTCGTTTGTTTTCGAGAGATATTTGCTGGTTTTGATATTGACGAGAGCTATAATTATATACAGCACGATACTTAGCTTTGTCAAATGTTCATCACGCGCTTCTGCCGCATAATTATCACGCACATTTAAACCTTCAACTCTCGTAATCTAATTGTTAAGTCTCCTCTCTAGCTGCTAAATGTTTCATTTCAAAGTAGATACAGAAATTTGGTGTTAGTTCAAAGAGAACGAATTCTACCTGATAAAACTTGGAGTATTCTGATTATTAGTATTGATATTAAAGGATAAGTTACAAGTTATATCACCTCTAAGAGTTTAAGGCTTAAGGAAATTGCATCGCGTGCAGATTATTAAACCACAAGTCAAATAAGAGAAACCATTGAAATATGTACACATCTGATAACAATAAACCGGGAAAATTCGACTGAAATTAAATTTGATTGTTATCAGCCGCAAGAAAAATAAAATTGCGATCTTTCATAATAAATAATATGAGCTCTAATCAGTTGGAGAATGAAAATTGATTTGTACCTGTTAAACTGCTATCCTCTGAATCCTTCTGTTCTCCAAACGATGTCATTTGTTAATTCTACATACCTGAAAATATCAAGATTATCTTCTCAATAGCGTTACAGTTCTCTCAAATTTTCATTTTCCGCTCTCACCGTGACAACTTCACAAAGTTTCTAAAAATAATAACGGTGAGCTTTTTTCTTGTAAATTAATTCCCGCCAATTCTGCACGTAACGTTTTTGCAGTCAAAAGCGTAGGTGTCCAGTAAAATCACCAGAGGGAGATACAAAGCTAAAAAAATCACATCAATAATATGCATTCTTTATGTAAATTTTTTTTTCAATTTTCTCGTCTTTAGATTACAATATGCTATATATTTCTTCATTATCTTTCCTCATCTCAAGAATACTTGCAATAAATAATTTCTATCGGGCTTTCAGTGAATTTTTACAACACTCGTACAAGACAACGAAAAATTATCTTGCATTCATTTTTCATAACATGTTTTTCATCCCTTGGAATAGCTTTCCAACTATATTTCATCTCCAACTAAACTTTCTTTCGTTTGTAACCACCCGCGTAAAGTACACTATCTTTTGTATTCTGTTTGTACGCTGAATTTTGCCATATTTCAGACGATCATAACATCGGGGGTGTACGAATGTACATGAAATAGAAGAACTCTTTTCAACGAGAAATTCTTCGTGTTTATCATGTAAAAATATTATTTAATCCAGAGTTAATAATTTGTACAGGTAATTTGTAATGAAAATCGTCAGTACACTTATGACCAGTTAAAACTAAAAAACTACAACGCATAAGTATTCCGTAACACAATAGAAACACGCACGTTACCAATGCCACCCATTTTACTGCTGACATATTCCGAGTTTTAACTCTAGTGACCCGTTGATTAAACTGCAACTGCATAGTTAAAGTGCGATCTCTGGAGTTCTGTTTGTAAACAACACGAAACATGGATGCAAGACAAAATGTTAAAATTATGCACAATATTACCTCGAAAAGCAAATAAAAATAGCCTGCGATATTCCTGATGCGATCAGTTGAATTGAATCTAGTCGATTGCAACAATACAGTCAAAAAAAAAAAAGGAAAGGAATTCCCCAAGATGTAAGAACCATTTGAATGACTCTGCGGCACTTCATAAAAGTCAAGTATTTCAAAGGTTTCACGACGGCGACATAGCGTTCTAATACTAAAATAAAAAAGTTTGTTACAGAAGCGTAAATGAAGAATACCCAAAGACTTATTATAAGTAATATTACTTTTTCATCGGAGATGCACATATTTTCCATTTTGCACAGAAATGGTGACGGAACAGCAATCATCCCGACACAAAAATCAGCCACTGCTAAAGACAGGATGAATGTGTTGGTTTTGGTGCGAAGCTGACGCTTACTACAGACGAGGAAGATGACAAATCAATTTCCAACCACCGTTAAGATGCAAAGGAACCAGCCGAGAACCCAAAACCACGTTCCATTGATGATCTTGATAGCCGTCTGGGAATATTCAATTGCTTTCTTCGTTAGAGAGAGGAGAGTTTTTAACAGCATTGAAAAGAAACAATTGCGCAGATGTTGCCACTGTGGTCTTGTCCTCGCGTAATAGCCAATTGTGCCAAGAGATATTGTTAACTTGGCACAGACTCCCCTCAACAGGTGTCAACCACTACCGGCACCATACAAACGTCTCATCCACGACATTAACATTACAAACGAACCGAACAGAATGACCTAACTTCACTAACGGATCCAAACCGACCAATCACGACTGACCTACGCCACCTGAGTCTTACAGCCAATAGCATCACGGCAAAACTGACCAATCAGTGTACACAAAGCAGACTAAGTACATTCGACTGACAACAACCTTTCACTTGACTCTGATGATTACACTTCCGCTCAGGTTGTCGAAACGTCAGTCACCACTACCGACAACAGTCTTTCTCAGGACTACACTCACCCGGACGATCAAACTACACTATTACATGTTACCCCCGGGTTCAAACCATTTACTGCAAGATCTTGTTATGTTAAGTCCAAAAGTTACAGCTACAAACATCGATGACCCTTAAATGTTTTGTCAGACACCTTGACATGCAGAGTTTGAAGCCTTTTATTGGTTTTCAAGAAGCATGGGCCAATCCGAAATTTAAAAAAAATACGTAACGCGTTCTTCATTATCATTTTACATCGTAAAAATGAAAATTACTGCATAAAAGTAATTTAAAACAATAGTGTCACATAGGAGAATAAATTAGAGGTGAATCAATGAACTGACCCCTCTTTCAACGTGAAGCCAAACTCGTCCCCTTTTATTTTCAAATCAATGACTTCACATAAGAAATTGCAACTGAATTTTGGTATCCTGCTTTTTCGAATGATCATATTTTTAAATCTACCGACTAGCATACTACAGTCTCTACGCTAGGAAACCGCCGAGAAATCAAACCCTTGGAGTTTAATTTATACACGTATCTTTTCTCATATTCTTATTCTTTGTCAGAGAAGTGAGGAGTAGAAGATAGATAAATTCATGTTTGTTCACGTTTGTTCACATTCTTACAAGTTTTATAGAACCAGCTCCTTCGATCCACAATTTTAACAAACCCTTCTGTAACCTTCACTTTTCTTTTCGAAGTTGCTTCTTTATCAAGCCATTTATGAGATTTATTTTGTTGTAGCAATCTCATGATTTGTCCAACAATCTGTCAAGTACTAGCTCACTTTAGGAAGACTGAGGCGATTTGTTTTCTCACAAAGAATAAATTAGTCCAAAAATACTACAAAGCCATTTTTCTTCCCTCTATTCTGCAAAACAATATCAAAGTGAGCTAACTTTGTCTTATCAACTGAGTAGATAATGCCAATCGGCCACCGTGGAGGGTTTCAAACCTGACGTTTCGAGTGCTAGCTCTTCTTCACAGCGAAAAGACGAAGGGCTAACACTTGAAACCTCAGCTTTAGAAATCAGTCAACACAATTAAAAAAACCTCGTGATCTCTTCATAAGACAACATTATTGTGTTATACCCCACGGACACAGCAACACAGTTTCTTTAGAAACTTGCCGTCTTTTTTCCAATATGGTATTGGTCACATAAAACGCTGCGAACGCGAGTTCCTTTAGTGTAGGTTTTACATATTACTTGAAACAAAGAATTTGATATCTCTTATTCATTTTCCGTTTGTTTTGGATGACCATTTTCTATTTCTAAGGAAGTTGGATTTTTCTTTTTCAACAAAATGAGGAAAGGAACCAGCTGTTGGAATTTTTCTCTGGGGCAATATTTTTAGCGGATTCTGAATAGAACGAAGATAGTGCTCTACTGTACGTATTTTAAAAACTTGTAATTTTTAACGAAGAGAATGGAGAATTTATTTTGTCGCAGTATGCAAAACATGAATACTAAATTAAATCCACTGATAAACTAAACAGGTTTGTTCCAAAAGACGCTTTGACGCACGGAGTTTGAGCCCTGTTTATTGGTTTTTTTCAGAAGCATGCACCATTTATGACAAATATTTATGATTGTGATGATTTTAAAATTATTGATCGGTCAGTGTAAAGCCATAGTCACCTTCTTTTCTAATCAAGTAATTGACAATACAACATAAATTCCAAGTAGATTTTATATCCCTTTAATCATTCCTTTTTTTGAATGATTACATCTTTAATAGACCGACTCTGCTAGTGTCCTACGATCTCTAGGTTCGGAAATAGCCGAGAAATAAAACCTTTCAACTTTCTATTTGATTTAGAACAGGACATCTTTTTGCTTTATTTGAGTTACCAGAGTAAAGGGGGTTTTGAGAAGTAGTAGCTGTATGCATTCATATTTGTGTTTACATATGTAAGGTTACCCAGCTGTTTGGAACAACAGGTAATTTAGTGTTAACAACTGGGTTGAAAACGTAAATTAGCCACCGTAAAGGGTAAAAAAAGCTGACGTTTCGAGCGTTAGCCCTTCGTCAGAGCGATTAGAGGAATTGTGGGTTGTGTGTGGATTTATATGTAGAAAGTGGAGCTACGCCATTGGTGGGAATATGGTGATAAGAAAACAGGAATAAATTAGTTGAATGAAAAGCGCTCGTTGATTCCGTGGGGATTAAGGGTGCCGATTTGGAATATAAATTTTTGTTCTAGTGTTTTACGGCTTTCCGAACTGCCGAGATGTAAGGAAAGGCCGCAAACTGCCATATGCTGTTTAGAGTGATAAGGAAGATTAAAGTGTCTAGCGACTGGCTTGGATGCGTCCTTGTCATTTCTTTCCACATCGCGAAGGTGTTCTCGGAATCGGTCACCCAGTCGTCTTCCTGTCTCGCCGATGTATAACTTATTGCAATAAGTGCAAGTTATGCAGTAAATAACATTGGCGGAGGTACACGTAAAGTGATCAATGATCTTAATGGATCTTTTGGGTCCCGATATTTTCTCTACGTTATGAATGAAAGGACAAGTTTTGCATCGTGAGCGAGCGCATTTAAAAGTTCCAGATTGGTCATTGGTTTGAAATGAACTCCTGACTAAAAAGTTGCCTATGTTTTTGTCACGTTTGAATGAAATAAGTGGGGGTTGCGAAAAGATAGTGCCAGTCTCTGAATCGTTTTGGAGTAATTTAAAATTTTTAAAAATGATAGATTTAACTGCGTGGTTGTGAGGGTGAAATGTAAGAGTAAATGGAATGCGGTCAGTGTTCTCCTTCTCGGCCGTTTTTAGTGCTGCCTATAAATCGTTGACCTGAGAATCACAGCGGAACAAAGCCTGAGAGATGTTGCCTCTTGAGTGACAACGGACGCTTTAACTATTTCCCTATTGCAGTCTCAAAAAGTAAAAGGATTATTTTTAGTGAGGTTAGATTTGGAATAAATTGAGAAGATTCTGAACAAAACGACGATATTTCTCAACAGTTCCTATCTGAAAACTTCTGACCCATCAGGAAAAGAAATAGAGAATTCATCATAAGATAGACATGATTTGACATAAAGATGGACGCGAAATATAGGTAGACATGATTTGAAATATAAACTTTGATCGTGACGTGTGAAATAAGCTCCATTTTGTCTCAACAGTGCCCAAAAAAAATTATACACAAGCTATGATTTCGCAATTTTGTAGCACAAGAATCATTCCGGCGCGTTTTTGTGCAAAGCATGCGTTCTTATTGGCTGAGGAAAGGTCTTCAAAATGGTTACAGGAGATCCTCTAGTTTTATAGGCAGGGATTCATTAATTAGAATTCTAGATTGCCCTTTTCAGCTCGACGTGATATCTGAACAGTTCGTCTGTAGGAGCAGTGAATTGTGCTGGAACAATCTCTGTACAAGTTGTTGATAAATAGTTCTATTACGATTTGATAAAGAGCAGATTAATTGAAATCAAATTGTTAATCAAGCTCTTCACCGAAAAAGCATGTTGGTTTTTGTATAGTACAAGTAGTATTTTGTACAATGGGCGATAAAGCACATACAGTTATTGTGACGAGAAGCTTGAAATTCAAACCTACCATGCCGAACTTGATTTGGAAATCTTTCCTCTCTCTGATGTTTCAGCTTCCCCTTAAAGTGAAAATCCTTTGGCCATTTTACTTTTCCTTGTCTAAGATGCAAAGTGATTTAAATACTGATATCGATTACAATAAAAACATAGTGTTGGATGATGAGATGAATGCAACCCAAATCACCACCCAATCAAGACACCAGATCATCGCTAAATGAAGGTCAGCTCTCTGTCATGTGACTGAACGGTAGTACTTTAAAGGAGACACGATAACAATATATTGAGTCGATTTAAAGGCTTTAATGATACTTTCAAGCAAAGCGCCATATTAAATGGAAAATTGTGGAACACATTAACCAAGTTGCTTTCAAAAAGATATCGAAGGTAAAAAAACATATGACAAGTGCCCCAAGATTAGCTTCAGGATTAGCCAATCTGCTGACAGCCAAAGCTGTCAGTAGGTTGGCTATGCCCAAACTGGTGGGGCAGAACGAAATAGGATGGCCAAAGAATTTAAACAGGTAGATGCATACCACATGGAGGAAGAAAAAAAGACGTCTGGAAATGAAGATTGCTACGCTGCAAAATGCTCATTGGATCAATCATAAATCCAAGTTGAAATTTTTGGGAGGTTAATTTGTTTTGGTTGGTTTTCAGGTGAGAAATCTCCCTTTTAATATTCTCGTTACAAAAACTGACATTCACTCATAAGTCAGTCATACGACGAGCTTATTAAAAACCAAGTAATTTTTCTGCACGTATTAAACTTTTAAAAATCGCAAGAACCCAATATATGAGGAATTCAATAATCATGACTACTGCACAAGAGACCCATTTCAAAAAGATGAGCCTGTTAACTGCCTTAGCTTGGTCTATACTTTTGTTGGATTTATCACATCGTTTGACTGATGGACAAAATTGAAACTGCATGGGTTACTTAATTTTATAGTAAAGTTCGGATATAACGTACGCTGTCCTTGGTTGAAAGAGCTTGCTCTATCAGAATACAGAACATAGAGCTGAGCTAAAGCTGTCATGCCATCTGCGAAACTGTAATATGCCTGACCATTTCCTGAACTTCTCACTAGCTGTTTTCGTCAATAGAAAGTGAAATTTCGGATCAAGCGAGCCATTAAGTAGCGACAGTATAACCGAACGAGATGTGAGGAGAAACGCACTTTCGAGCACTAGCCGCTACCTAAGTACTTTACAACAGAAAAGAGAGCACAGGCAAGGCTTCTCTATTTGTTAAATAATTCTTGTAAATCTCCCTGATTACTGAATCATTAATGAATCCATTGCCAGAAAAATATCAGTTTTGTTAACAAGGAGGTTTATTTTCTCTTCTTTAACAACAAGGGAACTTTAAATGATGTTCAAATACTAAAGAAAACAAAGCAGAAAAAAATGCTCTCCTCTTTGCGTTGATTTCTGACATGGATTACTTGGGGGAGCATCATATAAATATTCAACAATATTTTGTGCGGCACTTTTAGTCATTTTACCAATGCGGAGACTTATCTATCATCTTTCTACCGCTTTCAGGCAAATCAATTTTATTTCTCCCTTCTTTTGTAGTTTATTGTAAGCCTTGACCCCTTCAATTGAGAGAAATAAGAATGTTATTTCCCGTCGGGGATCCCTATCTACCAAGGCTGAGTCCCAGCATTTAGCTGCTAACTCCACTTTTCTACAGCTACTGACGTTTCTTGAATACTCCTTTAAGCTCTGCTATTATGTCTCCCTTGAAGAGAGCATAAGCTAAAGGGTTTATTCCAGAGTTAATCACCTGCAGCGGCATTTTGTAATAGAAATCGTTACAATCGTCGTTACCTTGTAAGACTGAGATACTACAACGCAGAAGCAATCCGTAACATAACAGGAACACACTTGTACCTATAATCATCACTTTGACTGCCGAGTTGCTTTGAGATTTAATTTCGATCCGCTGGTTGAGGACGTTATGCTGCACCTGTTTAACTACACTTCGACCTCGTCGGTTGTTATAAACAACTAGAAACGTAGACAAAACGCAAAAAAAGGAAAATAATACAAAGGATAACATCGAAAGACATAAATGATAAGCTGATAATAAGAAGGGTAACATCGAATGGAATTTCTTCGGCATTTAGTATTCTGTCGATCGACACTGCTAAGACAATTACTGCGAGAGGAATTCCTCCAGAAATAACAACCATCTGAGTGACTCTGCGGCGCGTCAAATTTCTCAAGGGTTTCACCACAGCGATATAGCATTCCATAACTAAACTAAGCAAGTTTGATCCAGATGCATAGACAATGAATATTCTTATATACAGCACAAGCAATCCTGCCATATTTGGTAGGTTATATTTTGTAAGGTTGCAAATGAAAGGTGAATGAACAGCAATCATCCCAACACAAAAATCAGCCATTGCGAAAGACGCGATGAATGTGTTGGATTTGGTCTGAAGCTGACGTCTTCTACAAGAATAAAATACAAACTTTAAAACTTGCTTTCAGATTTACGCACGCAGTTTCACATATTAAGTAATTTTTCATGAGTATAGACAATCAGAAAGTGATTAGTGCTGCTCTGATTATTTCAAAATTTCGTCACCGAGTTAAGACCAACGACAAAGGCAATCCAACGACAAAGGCAATGCAATTTGGAAAAATAAATATGAAAAATATACACCTTTCCTTTTCCCATGAAAAAGCTGTTGACGGGATAAATTAAAAATATAATAGCTGCTGCCAAAATAACAATAAAAATGTTTTTCATATTGCAACATGTTTGAAAACGGTTGCATATGAACATATATGTAGTCGTGTGTCGTGTGTCTTTATTGTTCAAAAGATAAAATTACATATCTTATGTTACATTAAAAAAGGATGTAAATAAGCTTAGGTGTATCTAAATAAGATAAGTATATACGTGGAAACAAATACAAAAGTCTAATACAGGAAGTACACTTTTACAAAGCTACATTGTACTTAAAAACAATTCTATTAAAAAACGTATTCTTAAAACGGTTTGTGCGAATGGCGGGCATGACAGGGGATTTATTTCTCAAATTATACCTCGTGATCTTGGTCTCAGGGAAGTAGGCTCTAAGAGGATGGCTCAGGATAGTTGAAACCTTGCGACAAATTTTGTGATCTTGCGTTTTAAGTAAGTCACCTATCACTAATTTCTTAGATATGTAACTACGTTTAAAACAACGATCTAAAAACTGCTGGGCTATAGTTAGCTCTGACTCAGAGGCCCCATGCACAGATAGAGCATAAGTAATATTAGGTAGGACAATGGAATTAAATAAAACATCTACTTCTGCTTGGCTACATCCTTCTTTGCGGAGGCATCTGATAACGTATAAACATTTATTAGCTTTACCTAACTTTTCTTTTAGGTGAGTACTGAATTTGCAGTTCGGCTGAAACGTGAGACCAAGAATGGTTAATCCACTAAAGCGGTCCAACCAGTAATGCGTTTAAGTCTCGTGAGATCAAGGTGATTAAGATCGCCACCGCAAACAATAGTAGCGTTTGGGTGATTATCCAGCATTGTGTCAAAGAAATTAAGAAGATAATCCATTAAATCGCATTGCTGGTATGATGTTTTCGGGGGGTGATAAAGACCAGATAAAAGAATGTAATTCCCACTTGGCAGCAACACAGTCAGGCAAATAAACTCGTATAAATTAGAACGATAAACATCAATAACTGAAAGATTACTCCTTGTATAGATAGCAACACCTCCCCCATTCCTTAGATCGCATCCAGACCAATTCCTATCCCTTCTGAAGATATTATAACCCGAGATATTAACCACCGTATCGGGTACCTCAATTTTTAAATGAGTTTCCGACACAACACAAGCATCGATGTCATTATTTCTTAAGTCGGCCTCCAAAGCCACAACCGCTCGCACCCGACTAGTTGTTTTCCCCAAACTACAGATGTTAATAAACAAAAGTTTAGGGACAGCAAGCTGACCAGAACTAACAGAGGTGTGTTCGCGGGACACCACTTGTTTTGGTACACTGACGAGATTGCTAGGGTTTCGTCGTTTTTCAACCCGCAGCCGGGGAATAGCAAACCCACTTTCCGCCCTTCGTCCAATGACGACAGAAATATTCTGAATAGTTCTCTCCTTCACATGCTGAACATTTTTTCTCAAACCTCCCCGATTACCACGAAACCTGAGCAGCTGTAGTTTCTTAAGCGTCTCTAAGACAGGGTTCGAAGGTTTACCAGATTTCTTTCTCAAACCGAGTAAATAGTTTCTTCCATAACATGGAATCTTACTTTCGTCAGACCAGGTTTGCTTTCGTAGATCATAGCTCTTCTCTGAAGAAATAGGACCAGGGTTCGTCTCCACATCCATAAAAACTGTAATGTCTATCGTTAACAGGGAGCAATCCGTCGCCGCAAGCAGTATATAACCATGTTTAACCCATTTCATGATAGGCCTTCGAAGTCTATCATGGCGATGCGCCCTTGTTGAGTAGCACTTACGAGCTGAGAAGGAAATTCCAAAGACGTCGCAACCAACCGAACTTTTTCCTCTCCAAATAGGCTTGAGAGAGTCAAAGTCTTCATCCAAGTATATATTGTAATAAAATTGAAGCTTAAAATTGATTAAAATAGCTAATAGAAGAGGAGCCAATATCCTCGTGGCCGCCATACTCGGCGCCTGCGCAGTTCTGTCACTGTATGTTTATCATGGAGTGAAAGTAATTTAGTAAAAGTGTCCAAAGCATTTGAAAGGAACAGTCGTAAATATCACGATCCAGTTTTGATCAAAGGTAAATTGCAAATAGATTAACCAGATTCGGAGCAGGACTTAGATGGAAATGGACTTTATTATTACTTTGTCATTTAAATTCATCGAGGTACAAACATGAAAGGACAAAAATAGCTCCCTTGTTTCTTATGGACAGATGTTCCTTTTTGTTTCACAATGCCTAAAGGTTAACACAGATACATACTATAATTTATCAATTTCTTAAGATATAATTATCTTCACGTGTAACTCCTGCACGCATTTTTGACTGTCATACAAGGCGATGATAAGCTGTTAAAAGTGTTTTGTCTGCTTTGAAAACTCAGCCAAGTTAGAGCATTACTGTTCGTCGTGCTAGGCGTGGTTTCGACGAGTGAAATTTCAGTCCAGTTCTTTCAGTCCAATATTACGTACCAGCTCTCTGCAGTAGGAAAAGCTTCGAAAACATCGATATCTGGTCTTAAATCTGAGAGAGTTAGGTAAAATAACCTCTGCATTCTTACATACTTGTGTTATTTTTTGTTTCATTGGGATTTTTTGAGCTAACCATAAGTTGAAATAAGAATTTATATATCATCAATGGATCTACAACCGAAAATTGTAACTTTCTACAAGAAGTATTGTCAAAAAAGGTCTATGCATCAACTGAAATTGTTCTTGCTTAAGTACGAGCGGAGGCTGTGCATTAAATCAAAGATGCCTCTTGAAGAGAAGCCTCTTACATTCTCGCCTAATATCTCTTTTAAAGAAAGCATAAGCTATAGGGTTTATTCCAGAGTTAATAACTTGTAGAGGTACTTTGTAACGAAAATCGTTACAAAGATGACCAGTTAAAACTAATACACTACAACGTATCAGTAATCCGTGACACAACAGAAACACACACGTTACCAATGCGACCCATTTTACTGCTGACTTATCCTCACTTTTCACCCTAGCGACCCGCTGATTGTACTGCAATTGCTTTACTAAAACACGCTCTCTCGAGTTCTGCTTGTAAACAAGAAAAAAAATGGATGCAAGGCAAAACATTAAAAGTGCGCATAACATTACCTCGAAAAGCAAATACACATAGCCGCTAATACGATAGATCAAATTGAATCTGATCGCCGATATAACCATAATGAATAGAAAAGGAATTCCCCAAGAAAAGAAAACCATTTGAATGACACGGCGGCTCGTCATAAGAGTCAAGTATTTCAGAGGCTTCACCATGGCGACATATCGTTCCAATACCAAACTAAACATGTTTGATCCAGATGCGTACACTATGAAAACTCTTACATAAATCAGAAGTAGGTTTGTTGTCTCACTGGAGGTGCACTCATTCGCCATGGTGCAGAGAAAATGCGAAGGGACGGCTATCATACCAACACAAAAATCAGCCACTGCTAAAGACACGATGAATGCGTTGGTTTTGGTGCGAAGCTGACGTTTACCACAGACGAGGAAGATGACAAATGCATTTTCAACCATCGTGAGGAAAGAAAGGAACCAAGCAAGAACCCAAAACCACGTTTCCATTGGATTTCTTTTCAGTTGCTATTCAGGACTTTTCAGCTGTTTTCTTGGTTAGAGCGAAGAGAATTTTCAATAGTTTCTAGGAAAAAAATTGAGTTGATTTAGAGGTGTTAATTATAGAACCGCTTGACCTTGGCCTTAGCCCTGCGGAAAAACTACTTATGTCAAAAGATATTGTTAGGTTAAGTCCATTTAAGGCTTTGAACATGCATCAACCTAAAATTTTTTCGTCAGTTGATCTGACGTACAGAGTTTGCCGCCTATTTATCGGGTTTTCAGAAGCATGAACCAATCATATAGATATGTCATGTATTGTACAGTGAAGCTCCTTTTATTTCAGTAGAGCTAAAAATTTGACGCAGATGAAAGATTAAATAAATTTGATGAGACAAGATTTATTCATAAGCATAAGTAATGCACTTTTTTTGTTTAAAGTCATGCAGAGTGTACGTTTATTTGCTGATCCCTTCCGTTGAAGGCTCAGCAAAAACATGGTTGATTCGTTGGTCCTCATAGCGTGGTTTTCGACAAATATAAGTTTCAGCTTCCTCTCATTTCCAGCTTGACGCGAGACCTTAACAATTCACCAGCGGAATTTTTCGTAGAGATTCCCGATACTGCGGAACCAGCAAAACATTTAACAAATAGATTCTATTTACGTGCATCTCTTTAGTAATAGATTATCATGACGTCAAAATATAATACGAATAAAAAAGGGGCATACGAGGCTCAGCCGAGTGAGTCACTGATGTTTTTACCGTATGTTGACGTCTTCTTTGATCTACGACTGAACAAACCCATGGCAACTGAGAGATTTTTTTTTGTGATGATAACAAACCAAAAATTAGTCAATGGTGACGTCACCTTTACACCTGTCTTTATCAGTCAGAACCAATGAAAATTCGTGCGTAATTCAGCTTGCCATTTAAGGAAAAATGAAAACATGTCAATTTTTTCTAAGAAAGATTGAATGCAATGCAATGAAAAACGCAAAGCAATGCCGAAACGTCACTAAGGCTGTAAATTGAAATAACATTTTCTTTGTCCATGGTAGTAAAAAACAGTTGAAGGATACTCCACCTACAGTCATCACGATAAGGAGCATGGAGTTCAATCGCACAGAGCTGTACTGCACAAGTGTTTACCTCTCTCACTCTCTCGGCCGTTTCATGTTCTCCTTGCAAAATGATTTAGATGCAGACAGTGATTAAAATGAACTGAAATAGCTTTGGATAATGCGATAAACTGTGGAGTAAAGTTAGATTGAAGGGTTAACTAAAGATGTTTTCGATGGCCGTTCTTCAAAGGCGATGACGTAACCGTATAACATAGAGACTCAGCTAAGTCCAAAAGCGGAGCTCTACTTAGTTCATTTTTCAGTCCTTTATCAGGGAAATTGTTCACCTCAATAGCTGTTCGCTTTTCTTAGAGACACATCTGCTGTGAGACTGGTGAAAATTGGCTCAGATATTAAAGATATTAAATGACATGTGAGGTGTACTTTGAGGATTGATATGAGCTACGAAAATTTTTTAAAAGCTTTTAAATTGAAAAGGGAAGCACAAGAAGCCTATCACTTATTTTCTGAGTGTGGTTTCTATTGTCCCTTCAAGTTTGATAGCTACTGTACATTTCTTTTAGCAAGCCAAAAAGTTTTGTGGAAAAAGTGAAAATTCCGAAAAATTCCGCCATGTTGGAAGACGTCACTAACACATAAGCAGTGTCATTTGCACATTTATTC
This sequence comes from Pocillopora meandrina, assembly GCA_942486045.1. Lineage (NCBI taxonomy): Eukaryota > Metazoa > Cnidaria > Anthozoa > Scleractinia > Pocilloporidae > Pocillopora > Pocillopora meandrina. The sequence goes on from CALNXJ010000030.1 coordinate 302,756, forward strand.
CAGAAAATTAACATCGTCTTGTAGAGGACGTAATAGGCTACCTCGTTGCGATAAAAATATCACAACGTGCTAAAAACGCTAAGGGGAGGGGGAGAGGTCACATTATAGCTAAAACGCTAGGTGCAAAATAGAAGGATACATTTTTTAATCCGTCTTCCTGTTTGAGCTACAAAAAGTGTATTTTAGGTCGTCTTCTTGTAAATCCTAAAATATATTATCATATTTTCCTCAAAAAGTGCGTAACTATTCAAACACATTAGCAGAAACTAAAAGCCTGTCCTGATGGCCTACGAAGAAAACTTAACGGTGCAAAATTACTTGCGCTTGTCATTATCAATTTCCTCGACGGTCATCCAATTCAAAACAAGACTTTAAAACTTCTTAAGTAATTCATCGTTTGGTGTCGAGTACATTAAATATCAGTGAAGATAAGAATCAATACGACACAGACACACTCGGGATTCCGAAGGTTATCTTGCATAGCAAATGCTCTGTGGTAAATAATCGACTCCATTTGAAAAGAAGCCTTTTACTACCTTCTTGCTTTATGTCTCTTTTGAAGAAAGTGTAAGCTATAGGATTTAATCCAGAGTTAATAACTTGTACAGGTAATTTGAAATTAATATCTTCAGTACATTTATGACCCGTTAAAGTGAAAAAACTACAACGCATGAGTATTCCATAACACAATAGAAACACGCACCTTACCAATGTAACCCATTTTACTGCTGACATTTAATTTTCCGAGTTTTAACTCTTGTGACGAGTTGATTAAATTCCAACTTCATAGTTAAAGCGCGATCTCTAGGGCTCTGCATGTAAACAACAAGAAACATGGATGCAAGACAAAATGTTACAATTATGCACAATATTACCTCGAAAAGCAAACAAAAATAGCCTAGGACAGTCCTGATGCGATCAGTTGAATTGAATTGTATCGCTTGCAACGATACAGTCAAAGAAAAAAGAAAAGGAATTCTCCAAGATGCAAGAACCATTTTAATGACTAGGTGGGGCTCCATAAGAGTCAAGTATTTCAAAGGTTTCATGACGGCGACATAGCCTTCTAATACTAAAAAAACAAGTTTGTTCCAGAAGTGTAAGTGAAGAACAGCCACATACTTATTACAAGAAATCTTGCTTTTTTTATCGGAGATGCACTCATTTTCCATTTTGCACAGAAATCATGTAGGAGCGGTAATCATCCCAACACAAAAGTTAGCCACTGCTAAAGACAAGATGAATGTGTTGGTTTTGGTGCGAAGCTGACGTTTTCTGCAGACAAGGAAGATGACAAATCTATTTCCAGCCACCGTAAGGATACAAAGAAACCAGCTAAGAACCAAAAACCAAGTTTCTATTGAAGTTCTTCTCGATGGCTGTCCGGGACTTTTTCAAAACTTTTAAGAGGAACGTTATATTTACAAAGCGGTCTTACAAAACCTTCTGGCCGCATCTACCGTTTGTGTGAAAGCTAATTATGCAAATAACTTTTGTTATGTTCAGTCATAATTAAGACAGGAAACATCCGTTACCCTAACGCATTTTATCAGATGCTTTAAAGCCTGTTTATTGGTTTTACAGAAACACGGACTAACCAAAATTGGATAAATTTTCATGAATTTTTTTTCCTATGATCATTTAATATGTTTAAGAATTGCAGAAGACTCCTATCTTTGGAATATCAGAATCGCAAACAAGAATTGAATTGAAAAATTAGCCCCCTATTTCAACAAATATTTCCATGGAAGGTAATTTCAATATCATTTAATAGTCAGTGCGAAATTAAAACCGCCTCCTTTTCATTTCAAGTGATTGACATCACTACATAAATTCTTAATGACATCCTTAATGACTGGATAGTTCTCTACTGCTCCAATTTAAAAGCTTTGGATATAAAGGGGAAAAAAGGGGACTTAATCATCTAATTTGTCTCTAGAATATGTCGATATGCAAAACTTGAACTGACATGTAATATTAAGTCGCTGTCCTGTTGTTTCAGCAGAGCTGAGAAACTGATGCAGATGAAAAATAGAATTACCATAAATTTATTGCGACAAAATTTATTCATTCGTTTCACGCGTGCTATTTTCTTTAATGCCATGCAAAGGGTACGTTTATTCACTGGGATTAGGTCTTATAGTGATCCACTGTTTTGAGAGCTTAGCAAAAATATGTAAAATTCATAGACATCGTTTGCGCCAATAAAGTCTCTAGCTTTTCCTCTTTCCCAGCTTGACGTGATATATCAACAATTCGTCTGCAGCTGCATAGAATTTTTCAAAGAAATTCTCGGTTACTCACCAACGATTTTACAGATAATTGTGTCAGTGACTCTGTTCGGTTACCGATCGTTTCTTTCTCACGGCCACTTCGTAGCTGGTCAGTTGATGCGATTTGTACCCAGCTCGGTTGTTTCGAACACAAACTGATGAAGTATGTTTTTATGTTAATTATGTGTAAAGAAATGTCGGTTTCTTATTGTGAGTAGGAATATTACCTGCGTTAAAGAAGTTTTCTTAACGTGGTGCCCATTTACCAACCAATGAGTGCAAGTCCTGGAACCGAAAATGCAGGATCTGGGATGCCGTCTATTCAGTAATAAATACCAAAGAAAACGTGTCCAGAGTCATACGTCTTGACCCACAATTTCGTTTAACTAACTGCAATAAAATGCTAATTACAAACTATTTACAAATGTATGAATAACAATAAGATAAAACTGAAAAGGCATCTGTTTACAAAACAGCGTTTATGACGGTCAGTTCTGACACGTGGCAGGATATAAGAGTATCCACTTTTCCTAGGGCTCCTTATTCTCTGGGGTAATATTTATCATCATGATGTCAAAATGGTGTAAGAGCAAAATAGTGGCATACGAGGTGAAGCTGAGAGTTTGTGTGATGTTCTTACCGCATATTGACATCTTCTGTGACATACAACTGAGTGGACCCATGGCAACATAAATTCCTTTTGTTCTATATGAAAACAAAGAAAAATAGTATTTTATGATGACGTCATCTGTGCGTCTGTCCGGCAATAGATCATGCGATAGAGTTAACTAATCAAAATTCGAGCGTAATTCAGCTTAATATTAAAGATGAATAGATCCATGCTAATTTTCTTTTCCAAGAAAGATTGAAAAACTGAGTTCACATCGGCAAAATCAAAAATTATTTTCCTATTCATACAAAGCAAAGTTCGTGCAAGCTTGATGTGCGAACGCATCTTTGATCGCTCTGCGTTGATTCAAATGTTTCTGTCTAACTATGCCTAATCCGTCTGTTAATTCACATAAAAAAAGAGAGTGACAGCCGCCATTTCGAAATTGCGGCCCTGGAGAAAACTTTGCAATATTTTCAGAGTTCTCTTAAACATAGCATGATGGATACTAATGTCTCAAGCAATGGCGGCGAAGCGCGTCGGTAAGCAATATCTCAGCGAGAGACTTTCAACATCCTGCAATTTTATGGCAATTTGTACGATGACCCTCGCCAGGAAGCGGACGAAAGTGTGCAACAGCTCTGTTCTCGCCTCAATGTCCTGACCATACGAGTTGACGAGGAAAAATCATCAAGTTGATTCAGCTCCACAGTTATCAATATAGCGTAAAGATCCTTGCTTTCCCTGGAACAAAAGCGAGTGAGTCGGCCTCCGACACAACTATACTATGTCTTGGCCTCTTTCAAGCTGCAGGAGTTGAAATTTCAACCAAGGATATCAGTATTGGTCATCGGACTCCTACCAGAAAGGCCACTCCTGGCCCGAGACTAGTCGTGGGTACGTTCGCTCGAAGTATTGCCGAAGAGAAGGTAAGCTCGAAAAGATTCTTGCAAAATAACTGCTTCTTCAATGCTACCCCCCCTTCCACTCCCTACCCTCCACTGTACCACGGTGGGCGTATGAGTTCGCCTTTACGTCTGAGGGTTTAAAAAGAAACCCTTATTGCGACTGTTTTTGTAAAGGTCACATTATAGCTAAAACACCAGATGTAACTCGAAGGGTAAAGTTTTATCCTGTTTGAACTATCACAAGTATACTTTAGGTTGCCTTCTTGTATACCCTAATATAAATTATCATCCTTTCCTCAACAAGTGCGCCACTTTTAAACACACTTGCAAAAATTTAAAGCCTCCCGTAATGGCTTATGAAGAAAACTTAACGGTGTAAAGTTACCTGCGCTTGTCACTAACAATTTCCTTGACGGTCATCCAATACAAAACATGACTTATAATTTGTCGAATAATACATCGTTTACTGTAACGTACATTACATATCAGTTAAGATAATTTTTAATACGATGCAGACGGATCCATACTCGGAAATCCTCGGGAACTAATGTAAGAGCAAAGTTTATGCATCAACTTAAGATTCTCTTGCATAGCAACTGCTCTGAGGGAAAACATCGATTCCTTTTGAAAAGATACCTTTTACATTCTTTCTTTATATCTCTTTTGAACAGAGCGTAAGCTATGGGATTTAATTCAGAGTTAATAACTTGTACAGGTAATTTGTAATGAAAATCGTCAGTACACTTATGACCAGTTAAAACTAAAAAACTACAACGCATAAGCCAATCAGAAATTTTAAAAGAATACGTAACGCGTTCTTCATTATCATTTTACATCGCAAAAAAGAAAATTATTACGTAAGGCTCTTTTGAAAACAATAGTGTCACATAGAAGAATAAATTAGAGGTAAATTAATGAGCTGACCCCTATTTCAGGGTGAAGCCAAACTCGTCCCCTTTCATTTTCAAATGAATGACTTTACATCAGAAATTTAAACTGAATTTTGATATCCAGCTTTTTCGAATGATAATATTTTTCATTGACCGACTAGCATCCTACAATCTCTATGTCAGGAAACCGCCGAGAAATCAAACCCTAGGAGTTTAATTTATACCCGGATCTTTTCTCAGACTGTTATTCTTTGTCAGAGAAGCGAGGAGTAGAAGATAAATTCATGTTTGTTCACGTTTGTTCACATTCTTACAAGTTTTATAGAACCAGCTGCTTCGACCCACAATTTTATCAAAACCCTTCTGTAACCTTCAGTTTTCTTTTCGAAGTTGTTTCTTTATCAAGCCATTTATGACATTTATTTTGTTGTAGCAGTCTCATCATTTGTCCAACAATCTGTCACTCTAGGCTGACTGAGCCGGAAGACTAAGCCGATTTGTTTTCTCACAAAGAATAAATTAGTCCAAAAATATCTCAAAGCCATTTTGCTTCCCTCTATTCTGCAAAACAATTTCAATGTGAAATAGCCTTGTTTTATCAATGGAGTTGATAATGCCAATTGGCCATCGTGGAGAGTTTCAAATCTGACGTTTCGAGCGTTAGCTCTTCTTCACAGCGAAAAGATGAAGGGCTAACGCTCGAAATGTCAGCTTTAGAAAACCCGTCGACACAATTAAGAAAACCACCTTATTGTGTTATACCCCCCACGGACACAGCAACACAGTTTCTTTAGAAACTTACCCCCTTTGTTCAATACGGTATTGGTCACATAAAAGGCTGCGAACGCGAGTTACTTTGCTGTATGTTATACATTTTACTTGAAACAAAGAATTTGATATCTCTTATTCATTTTCCGTTTTTATGGGACGACCATTTTTCGTTTGTACGGAAGTTGAATTTTTTTTTTCAACAAAAGGAGGAAAGGAACCAGTTGTGGTTTGAGGCAATATTTTTAACGGATTCTGAATATAACGAAGATAGTGCTCTACTATTCATATTTTAAAAAACTTGTAACTTTTAAGGAAGAGAAGGGAGAATTTATTCTGTCACACTATGCAAAACATGAATACTAAATTAGATCCATTGTTTAATTAACTACACAGGTTTGTTCCAGAAGACGCTTAGACCCACGGAGTTTGAACCCTGTTTTTTGTTTTTTTTCAGATGCATGCACCGTTTACGACAAATATTTATTATTGTGATGATTTTAAAATCATTGATCGGTCAGTGTAAAGCCATAGTCACCTTCTTTTATAATCAGGTAATTGACTTTACGACATAAATTTCAAGTAGATTTTATTTCCCTTTAATCATTGCTTTTTTGAATGATTACATCTTTAATAGACCAACTCAGCTAATGTCCTACCGACATCCGAGAAATAAAAACCTTTCAACTTTCTATTTAATTTAGACCAGGACAGTTTTTGCATTATTTAAGTTACCAGAGTAAAGAGGGTTTTGAGATGTAGTAGCTGTATGCATTCATATCTGTGTTTACACATGTAAGGTTACCCAGCTGCTTGGAAGAACGCTTTTTCATAAACCCAACTGCCACCTTCAAATTGCTTCTTTAGGCCATTTATGACTTTTATCATGTCAAGTGCTTGCAATCTTCACACTGATTGACCTTACAGTCGTTTTCACTTCTCTCTATTTCTAAGAAAAAACTTAGTTATCGTATGCATTACTGCAAACGTGAGTTACCCGTTTAATGTTTACCACACAAAGACTTATATTTCTATAGTTAATTTTTCATATAAATGGAACAAAGCCTGATAGATGTTGCTTCTTAAGTGATAGCGGACGCTTTAATTATTTCCCCATTTCAACCAAAAAAATGAATTGAGTATTTTGGGTAACGGTAGATTTGAAATAAATTGAGCGGATTCAGAACAAAACGAGGATATTTCTTAACAGTTCCTATTTCTAACCCCTGCGGAAAAGAAATAGAGAATTCATCATAAGATAGACATGATTTGAAATATAGACATACACGAAATATCGATAGACATGATTTGAAATACAAACTTTGGTCGTGACTTGTGAAAAGAAGCCCCTTTTTGTTTTAACAATGCTCAGAAACTTATACACAGGTGGAGGCTAGGATTTCGCAATTTTATAGCAAAAAAAATTATTCCGGTGCGTTTTTATGCAAAGCATGCGTTCTTATTCGCTGAGAAAAGCTGTTCAAAATGGTTACAGGAGATCCTCTAGTTTTATAGGCAGGGATTCTTTAATTAGAATTCTAGATTGCCCTTTTCAGCTCGACGAGATATCTGAACAGTTTGTCTGCAGGGGCAGTGAATTATGCGGGAACAATCTCTGTACAAGTCTTTGATAAATAGATCCATTACGATTCTAAAAAGAGCAGATTAGTTTAAATCAAATTGTTAACCAAGTTCTTCACCGAGAGAGCATGTTGGTTGTTATATATTACAAGTAGTATTTTGTACAATGGGCGATAAAGCACATACAGTAATTGTGACGAGAGGCTTGAAATTCAAACCTACAATGCTGAACTTGATTTGGAAATCTTTCCTCTTTCTGATGTTTCAACTTCCCCTTAAAGTGAAAATCCTTTGGCCATTTTACTTTTCCTTGTATAAGATGCAAAGTGATTTAAATACTGATATCGATTACAATAAAAACATAGTGTTGGATGATGAGATGAATGCAACCCAAATCACCACTTAATCAGGACATCAGATCATCGCTAAATGAAGGTCATCTTTCTGTCATGTAACTAAACGGTAGTACTTAAAAAGAGACACGATAACAATGAATTGTTATCGTGTCTCCTTTATAAATACCACCTTTCCATTGCTTTTTCCATTGCTTCTTTCTGGCTTCCAAGGAATTTGCATGTATTTGAAAGCAGTAAGAAGGTGTTATTAAGTTTTAATCGTATCAGGAAAAGCTGATCAAATTCAAAGACAATGCCATTTGTTTAGTATCTCAAATATCCATAAAAGGATATCTTGAAACAATAGCTTTAGAGCCAATCGCGAGGGAAATTCAAACTCTCTGCCATTACAATAGCGAAATTCACGAGGTAAATTCAAACATAGCCGATTACTGCGCGAGCGCGAAATTGGAATATTTAGCGAAAGCGCGTTTATGTCAAATCTTACCCTGGGGGGGAGTAGGGAGTTACTTTTTGTTCAAGGTCACTTGCTACTCAGGGAGGGTCGGTCAAGACACAGAATGTCGCAACTGAGAGACTGACAAAGAGTGATGAAACCAAATGAAATTTGTGTGAATGGTCGCGAATGAAACTTGTTTGAATTAAATTCATTCCGTGAAGCGTTAGTTATTTTACTGAACCATATGGTTTCATTGTAAATTTCAAGTTAGTTCTTAGCGCTATTAGAAGAATACTGTTTCCTTAAATAGCAATCATGTCTTGGAGCATTCAGCTGATCAAAGATTGGTTTGCTTATGGCGAATTAATTTTTAAGGCTGAATTAAAAAATCACTGAATATATCTTTCCAAATGTAATTCAATTCTGTAGCAAAACCATTATACAATTCACATCTTTGGGCCAGAGATCAGTTAAACTTTCAGATTTTAAAAAGCACTTTCAGATTTACGTACGCAGTTTTACATATTTAAGTAATTTTCCATGAGAATAAACAATAAGAAAGTGATAAGTGCTGCTCTGATTATCTAAAAATTTCGTCATCCGGATCAAGACCAACGACAAAGGCAATTATAAGAGTCCCTGGAAGTGAGTGCTTCCAAGCAACACAATTCTGAATAAAATTAGAAATGGCACTCCTCGAAGTCTTTTTGCATTGTTGAAAAAGGAAAATATATAGATATAGGGCGTTGCAATTTGAAAAAATAAGTATGAAAAATATACATCTTTTCTTTTCTCATGAAAGAGCAGAATAATTTTAGAGATAATTTTTAAACAGAAAAATATAATAGCTGCAACCAAACTAACAACAATGTTTTTTTTTCATATTGCAACATGTTTGAAAACGATAGCATATGAACATATATGTTTGTTTTTCATGGAGTAAAAGTAACTTCATAATACTATCCAAGGTATTTGAAAGGAACAGTCGTAAATATCACAATCCATTTTTGGTCAAAGGTAAATAGGAAATAGATTCACCAGATTCCGAGCAGGAAATATATGGAAATGGACTTTATCATTATTTTGTCACTTGAATTAATCGAGATACGAACATGTATCGACAAATATAGTTCCGTAGCATCTTACGGACAGAAGTTCCTGTTTTTTTCAACAGTGCCCAGATGTTAACGCAGATACATGATATAATTTATCAATTTCTTGAGATATAAATTATCTTCACGTCTAATTCCTGCACGCGTTTTTGACCGTCATAAAAGGCGTGCGTTTATTCGCTGTGAACAGCTGTTAAAGATGTTTCTCTGCTTTGAAAACTCAGCCAAGTTAGAGCGTGACTGTTCGTCGTGCTAGGCGTGCATTCGACGATTGAAATGTCAGTCTTGTCCTTTCAGTCCAGTATTACGAAACAGCTCTCTGCAGTAGCAAAAGCTTCGTAAACATCGATATCCGGTCTTAAATATTGGAGATTTAGGTAAAATAAATTCTGCATTTTTACATAGTTGTGTTATTTTTTGTTTCATTGAGATCTTTTGAACTAACCATCAATTAAAATGTGAATTTATATATCATAGATGGACCTACAACCGAACGTGTTAATGTTCTACAAGAAGTATTGTCAAAAAAGGTCTATGTATCAACTGAAATTGTTGTTGAATCTGATCGCCGATATAATCATAATGAATGGAAAAGGAATTCCCTAGGATAAAAAAGAAATCATTTGAATGTCCCGGCGGCTCGTCATAAGAGTCAAGTATATTAGAGGTTTCACCATGGCGACATATCGTTCCAGTACTAAACTAAACATGTTTGATCTAAGCGCACACTGTTTGAAAACTCTTACATAAGTCACAAGTAAGTTTGTTGTGTCATTGGAGGTGCACTCATTCGCCATGGTACAGAGAAAGTGCGAAGGGACAGCTATCATACCAACACAAAAATCAGCCACTGCTAAAGACACGATGAATGCGTTGATTTTGGTGCGAAGCTGACGTTTACCACAGACGATGAAGATGAAAAATGCATTTCCAACCATCGTTAGGATGGAAAGGAACCAAGCAAGAAGCCAAAACCACGTTTCCATTGAATTTCTTTTCAGTCGCTATTCACGACTTTTTAGCTATTTCCTTGGTTAGAGCGAAGATATTTTCAACAGTTTTTAGAGAGAAAAAATCGAGTTTACATAGAGGTGTTAAATGTAAAACCACTTGGCTTCATGTCTGCGGAAAAACTAATCATGCCAAAAGACATTGTTATGTTAAGTCCCATTTGAGGCCTTGAACTTACATCAACATAAAATTTTTTCGTTAAATGCTCTGACGCACAGAGTTTAACACCTATTTGTCGGGTTTTCAGAAGCATAGACCAATCATACAAACAAGTCGTTTCTTGTAAAATGAGGCTCCTTTTATTTTAGCAGAGCTGAAATTTGACGCAGATGAAAGATTAAACAAATTTTGATGAGACAAAAATTATTCAGATTGAATGCAATCAAAACGTTAATAAGGCTCTAAATTGATAGAGCATTTTCTTTGTCCATGGTAGTAAAAACAGGTAAAGGATATTTTACCTACAATTATCACGATAAGGAGCATGAAGTTCAATCACACAGAGCTGTACTGCACTTGGAAGTGTTTACTTCTCTCAGCCGTTTCTTGCTCTCCTTGTAACGTGATTTAGATGCAGGTAGAGATTAAAATGAACTGAAATAGCTTTGGATAATGTGATCAATGATAACTAGAACACCAACCACCCAATAACGGCCCCAGATCATTGTGGAGTAAAGTTAGATTGAAAGGACAACTAAAGATGTTTTTTAGATGGCCGTTCTTAAAAGGCGGTGAGGTTACCGTGTAACGTAGCGGCTCAGCTGAGTCTAAAAGCGGAGCTCCAGTTGGTTTATTTTTCATCTCTTTATCTAGGAAATTGTCCACCTCAATAGCTGTTTGCTTATGTTAGGGACACATCTGCTGTGAGTCTGGTGAAAATTGGCTCATAGATATTGTAGATATTAAATGACATGTGAGGTGTACTTTGAGGGTTGATATGAGCTACGAAAATTTTGAAAAGCTTTGAAATTGAAAAGGGAAGCACAAGAAGCCTATAATTTAATTTCTGAGTCTTGTTTCTATTTTCCCCTTCTATTTTAATAGCTACTGTAGATTTATTTTGGCAAGCCCAAAAGTTTTGTGAAAAAAGTGAAAATTCCATGTTGGATGACGTCACACACACGAGCAGTGCCATTTGCACATTTATCTTAGAATATTAACATTACCTTGCAGGGGACGTAATAGGCTACCTACCTGCGATAAAAACTTTTTAAAACATCGCAACGTGCCCAAAACACTCGATAAGGGAGGGGTTCCGCCCCCTTCCCCCTCGCTACCGTCCACTGTACCAAGGTGGGCGTAAGAGTTTGCGTGTACGTCAGAGGGTAAGAAAAACCGTAATTGCGAATGTTCTTGTAATGGTCATATTATAGCTGAAAGACCAGGTGTGAACTATAACAAGTTCATTTTAGGTTGTCTTCTTGTAAATCCTAATATACTTTATCATCTTTTCCTTAACGAGTGCGCCACTTTTCCAACACACTAGCAGAAACTAAAAGCCTGTCGTGATGGCTTATGAAGAAAACTTAACGGTATAGGATTACTTGTGCTTGTCATTAACAATTTCCTTGAGAGTCACCCAATACAAACATGACTTTAAGACTTCTGGAGTAATTCATCGTTTGGTGTAACGTACATAAAACATCAGTTAAGATAAGAATCAATACAACGCAGACGGATCCACACTCGAGATTCCGAAGGTTATCTTGCATAACAAATGCTCTGTGGTAAATCATCGCCTCCATTTGAAAAGAAGCCTTTTAAACTCTTGGGTTATGTCTCTTTTGAAGAAAGCGTAAGCTATAGGATTTAATCCAGAGTTAATAACTTGTACAGGTAATTTGTAATGAAAATCGTCAATACATTTGTGACCTCAACGCACAAGTATTCTGTAACACGATAGAAAGACGCGCGTTACCAATGCCACCCATTTTACTGCTGACATATTCCGAGTTTTAACTCTAGTGGCCCCGACGATTAAAGTGCAAATGCATAATTAAAGTGCGATCTCTAGATTTCTGCTTGTAAACAACAAGAAACTTTGATGCAAGACAAAATGTTAAAATCATGCACAACATTACCTCGAAGAGCAAACAAAAATAGCCTGGGACAGTCCTGATGCGATCATCTGAATTGAATCTAATCGCTTGTAACGATACAGTTAAAGAGAAAAGAAGAGGAATTCCCCAAGATGTAAGAACCATTCGAATGACTCGGCGGCGCTTCATAAAAGTCAAGTATTTCAAAGGTTTACCGACGGCGATATAGCGTTCTAAAACTAAAAAAACCAAGTTTGTTCCAGAAGCGTAAGTGAAGAACAGCCACGTACTTATTACAAGAAATCTTGCTTTTTATCGGAGATGCACTCGTTTTCTATTTTGCACAGAAAACGTGAAGGAGCAGCAATCATCCCGACACAAAAGTCAGCCACAGCTAAAGACATAATGAATGTGTTGGTTTTGGTGCGAAGTGGACGCTTACTACAGACGAGGAAGATGACAAATCCATTTCCAAACATCGTGAAGATGCAAAGAAACCAGCCGAGAACCCAAAACCACGTTTCCATTGAAGATCTTCATGATAGGCGTCTGGGAATATTCAATTGCTTTCTTCGTTAGAGTGAGGAGCATTGAAAAGAAACAATTGTGTAGATGTTGCAATTGAGATCTTATCTTTTAGTAATAGCCAATTGGGCCACTAGACATTGTTATGTTAGGTCCAATTAAGGCTGCAAACATCAATCTCCTTTTAATTTTTTTTTGTCAGACGCTTTGACGCGCAGAGTTTGAAGCCTGTTTATTGCTTTCAAGAAGCATGGACCAATCAGAAATTTAAAGAAAAAACCGAACGTTTTCTCCAAAGAAGAACAAATTAGAGGAGAATTAATGAACTGACCCTTATTTCAACTTGAAGCCAAACTCGCCCCCTTTGGTTTTCAAATGGTTGACATTACATCAGAAATTTAAACTGAATTTTGATATCTTGCTTTTCTAATGATCATATTTTTCATCGACCAACTTGCATCCTACAGTGTCTACGTTAGGAAACCGCCGAGAAATCAAACCCTTGGAGTTTAATTAATACCCGGATATTTCTCAGATTATTATCCTTTGTCAGAGAAGTGAGGGCTTCGCGGAGTAGTAGATAAATAAATTAATGTTTGTTCACGTTTGTTCACGTTTGTTCACATTCTTCCAAGTTTTATAGAACCAACTGTTTTGACCCACAATTTTCACCAAAACCCTTCTGTAACCTTCACTTTTCTTTTTAAAGTTGTTTCTTTATCAAGCCATTTATGAAATTTTTTCTTCGAGTGAAAAGACGAAGGGCTAACTCTCGAAACGTCAGCTTTAGAAAACTCATCAACACAGTTAAGAAAACCCCATGGTCTCTTGATAAAACCTCATTACTGTGCTATACCCCGCACGTACACAGCAACACAGTTTCTTTAGAAATTTACCGCCATGTTCAATTTGGTATTGGTCACATAGAGGCTGCAAACGCGAGTTACTTCGCTGTATGTTTTACATATTACTTGACGCAAAAGAATTTGATATCTATTATAAATTTTCCGTTGGTATAGGACAACCATTTGCCATTTGTACGGAAGTTGAATTCTCTTTTTCCAACAAAAGGAGGGAAGAAACCACTTGATGGAATTTTGCCTAGGGGCAATATTTTTGGCGGATTCTGAATAGAACGAAGATGGTGCTCTACCATGCATATTGTGATTGTGATGGTCATTTTTAAGGAAGGGAATGGAGAATTTATTTTGTCACAATATGCAAGACATACTAAATGAAATCCATTGATAAACTAAACAGGTTTGTTCCAGAAGACGCTTAGACGCACAGAGTTTGAGCCCTGTCCATTGGTTTTTTTTTCAGATGCATGCACCGTTTACGACAAACGTTTATAATTGTGATCATTTCAAAATTGTTGATCGGTGAGTGTAAAGCCAAACTCACCCCCTTTTATATTTATATTCCTTTAATCATTGCTTTTTTTAAATGATTACATCTTTAATAGACCAACTCCGCTAATGTCCTCCGATCTCTAGGTTCGGAAACAGCCGAGAAATAAAAACCTTTCAACTTTCTATTTAGACCAGGACAGTTTTTGCATTATTTGAGTTACTAGCGTCAAGAGGGTTTTGAGAAGTAGTAGCTGTATGCATTCATATTTGGGTTTACAAATGTAAGGTTACCCAGCTGCTTGGAGCAACGCTTTTTCATAAAACCAACTGCCACCTTCAAGTTACTTCTTTAAGCCATTTCTGACTTTTATCATCGGTACCACACTATGTTAAGAACTTGCAATCTTCAAACTAATTGACCATAAAGACATTTTCACTTCTCTCTATTTTTAAGATAGACACTTAGTTATAGCATGCATTACTACAAACGCGAGTTTACCCCGTTTGATGTTTACCATAAGATTTGACACAATGACATATTTCTATAGTTTATTTTTCATATAAATGACTCGACTCCTGTCTTGTGCCTTCATCAGGGGTGATCTGAACGCTGCAACAAGAGGTCCTTTTAGACGATCACTAATTAGCTTTAAAAAAAGGCAGCTAATTAGTGATCGTATAAAAGGACCTCTTGTTGCCGTGTTTAGATCACCCCTAATGAAGGCACTAGACACGATCGGAGTGTCGAAACGTTGGGTCTATGAATTGTAACTTCTTTGGTAATATTAATTAAATCTTTAAGGTAGCATTAACCCATGTCTCATTGTCCACCTGGTTGCCATGTGAACTTTAATATAAGCCCCTTTTTATTTCAACAGTTCTCAGAAACTAATACACAGGTGCAAAACGTGCATTCTCGTTCGCTGAGAAAAGCTCTTTATAATGGTTACAGAAGATCCACTAGTTGTATGGGCAGGGATTCATTAATTAGAATTCTAGATTGCCTTTTAGTCACTGGTTGAAAGAGCGTGCTCTATCAGAGTACAAAGCATACAGCTGAGATAGAGCTGTCACGCCATCTTTAGTATTCTGTCGATCGATACTGCTACGACAATCACTACGAGAGGAATTCCCCAAGAAATAGCAACCATGGCCATCTGAGTGACTCTGCGGCGCGTTATAAAAGTTAAATATTTCAAAGGTTTCACCACGGCGATATAGCGTTCCAGAACTAAACTAAGCAGGTTTGATCCCGATGCATAGACTATGAATGTTCCTATGTACAGCACAAGCAATCCTGCTATACTTGGTGGGTTGTATTTTGCAGGGTTGCAAATCTAAGGTGAAAGAATAGCAATCATCCCGACACAAAAATCAGCCACTATGAATGTGCTGGTTTTGGTGCGAAGCTGGCGTCTTCTGCAGACAAGGAAGATGACAAATCCATTTCTAATTATTAGAAGGAAGGTGAGTATCCAAAACCACGTTGTCGTTGCCTAAATTTTCTCCTTTCTGGCTTCCAAGCAATTTGCATGTATTTGAAAGCTGTTAGAAGGTGTTCTTGAGTTAGCGTTAGTTATCTTTCTGAGCCATATGGTTTCATTTGCATGCATTTTTCATGAGAACTACCTGATTGTTTCAAGTTAGTTCTGAACGCTATTAGAAGAATGTTGTTTCCTTAAATTGCAATTATATCTTGGAGCATTCAGCTGGTCAAAGATAGGTTTGCTTAGGGCAGATTAATTTTTAGGACTGAAGAAAAAAGTCATTGAATATATCGTTCCAAATAGATTTCAGCTCTACAGGAAAACCATTATACAATTCACATCTTTGGGCCAAAAAATCGATTAAACTTTCAGATTTTAAAACGCGCTTTTTGAGCACGCAGTTTTACATATTTTAGTAAATTTTCGTGAGTATAACCAATCAGAAAGTGATGGGTGCTGCTCTGATTTTACTAAAATTTCATCATCCGAGTCAAGACCAACGACAAAAGCAATTATAAGAATCCCTGGAAGTGAGTGCTCCAAACAACACAATTCTGAGTAAGATTAGAAATGGCACTCCACGCGGTCCTTTTGCAGTGTTGGAAAAAAGGAAACATGTATACATATATAAGGCATTGCAATTTGAAAAAATAAGTATGAAAAATAGTCACCTTTTCTTTTCCCATGAAAGAGCTGTTGATAGAATAAATTAAAGAGATTTTTTTAAAAATAAATATATAATAACTGCTGCCAAACTTGCAATATATATATTTTTTCATATTGCAGTATGTTTGAAAACGGTAGCATATCAATATATATGTATGTTTTTCATGGAGTGAAAGTAGCTTAGTGAAACTATGCAAGGTATTTAAGAGGAATAGTAGTGAATATTACGATCCATTTTTGATCAAAGGTAAATTGGAAATAGATTGGCCGGATTCGGAGCAGGGCATAAATTGAAATAGGCTTTATCATTACTTTGTCTTATGGACAGAAGATTCTTTTTTGTTTCACAGTGCCCAGAAGTTAACGCAGACACAAGATAGAATTTATCAATTTCTTGAGACATAAATTATCTTTGCCTCAAACTCCTGCACCTATTTTTGACTGTCACACAAGGCGTGCGTTTATTCACTGTGAATAGCTGTTCAAAGTGTTTCGCTGCTTTGAAAACTTAGCAAAGTTGGAGCGTGACTTTTTGTCGTGCTGCGCGTGGGTTCGACGATTGAAATTTCGGTCCAGCATTACGTAATAGCTCTTTGCATCAGCAAAAACTTCAAAAACATCGATATGTGGTCTAAAATCTTGCAAATTTAGGTCGAATAAACTCAGCATTCTTTCACCTTATTATTTTTTTTAATATTTATTTTATTGGGATCTTTTGAACTAACCATGAATTAAAATCAGAATTTATGTATCATAGATGGATCCACAACCGAATATGCTAAGGTTTAACAAGACGTATTGTAAAAAAAAAAATTAAAAAAAAAAGCTCAGGCATCAACCGAAATAGTTCTTGCTTACGAACAGGGGTTGGGTATTAAATCAACGACGCATCTTGAAGAGAATCCTTTTACATTCTTGCTTTGTGTCCCTTTTGAAGAAAGCATAAGCTATAGGATTTCATCCAAAGTTAATCTGTGCACTGAGGACCCATTGAAACGGAAAAACTGCAACTCATAAGTATTCTGTAACACAATAAAAACACGCGCGTTACCAACGTTATTTAATGCTGACATATTCCGAGTTTACCACCAACGACCCGTTGATTAAACTGCAACTGCAGAATCTGTCGTTATTACAAAATGCGGCAGAACAACTACATTCTTACACAATTACAATGAGTTATCCTTGTTTCATTGGAAACCTTAGAACATCTATTAAGATGAGAATTTATACCTCACAGAAAGATCCAGAACCGGATAACCTTAGGCTCCAGGCTCGGGATCTAAGGGAAGTGTTACTTTTATACCTCAACATTTTCTTGCTCATGAACAGCTCTGTAGTAAATCAACGACGCCTTTTAAAAAGAAACCTTTTACATTCTTGTTTTATGTCCCTTTTGAAGAAAGCGTAGGCTAAAGGGTTTATTCCAGAGTTAATCGCTTGTAAAGGTCCTTTATAACGAAAATCATTACATGGATGACCTGTCAAAACTAACAAACTACAGCGCATGATTATTACATAACACGATAGAAACACAATCGTTACCAAAAAGACCCATTTTACCGCGAGCGAGTTCTGAGTTTTAAATTTATGATTAGCGACCAGTTGATTAAAGCGCAATTGTTTAGCTAAAGTGCGATCTTTAGATTTTTGCTTGTAAACAACAAGAAGCATAGATGAAAGGCAAAATAATAAAACTGCACACAAGATTACCTCAACAAACAAATGCAAATAGCCGCTAATACGATGGACTGAATTGAGTCTCATCGACAATACTATAAGATTGAAAAGAAAAGGAATTCCCCAAGATATAAGAACCATTTGAATTACTCGGTGGCGCGTCATAAAAGTCAAATATTTCAAAGGTTTCACGACGGCGATATATCGTTCCAATACTAAAGTGATCAAGTTTGTTCCAGAGGCGTAAAGTATGAAAACCCATATATATGTTATAACCATATTTGTCTTTTTATCCGAGCTACACTCATTCATCACGTCGCAAAGAAATTCCGAAGGAACTGCTATCATCCCATAACAAAAATCAGCCACTGCTAAAGACACGATGAATGTATTGCTTTTCGTGCGAAGTTGACGTTTCCTGCAGACGAGGAAGATGACAAATCCATTTCCAGCCATCGTTAGGATACAGAGGCACCAGCTGAGAACCCAAAACCAAATTTCCATTGAAGTTCTTCTCGGTGGCTGTTCGGGACTTTTTAATTGTTTTCTTCTTGAGAGCAAAGACGAATTTTAAATACTTTCAGAAGGAACGTTATATTTACAGGAGGTCTTACAAAACCTTCTGGCCCCATCTACCGCTTGTGTAAAATATAATTAAGTAAATAGCCTGTTATGTTCTTCCACAATTAAGAGTGAAAACATACCCCTATCCTAATGCGTTTTTGTCAGATGCTTTGACGCCTGTTTATTAGTTTTGTAAAAGCACGGACCAACCGAAATTGAACAATTTTTCCTAAATTGTTTTTCCATTATCATTTAATAAGTTTAATTTTACTTTACATTACGGTTCCTTTTTTCAGAATGTCAGTATCGCAAACAAGAATTGAATTGATGAAGATACGACCCATATTTCAACAAATATATATATATTTCCATGGAAGGTAACTTCAAAATAATTTAATTCTAAGTAAATTTGACATTGTTAATCACTGGATAGTTCTACACTGTTTTAATTTAAAAGTCTTGAATATCAAGGAAAGAAAATAGGAACTTAATCATCTAATTTGTTTCTAGGAAACGACGATATACAATACTTGAACTGACATGTAGAATTAAGTCGCTCTCCTTTTGTCTCAGCAGAGATGAGAAATTTATGCAGATGAGAGATAGAATTACTATAAATTTATTGCACAAAATTTATTCATTCATTTCACGCACGCTATTTTCTTTAATGTCATGCAAAGGGCACGTTTATTCGCCGGGAATGGGTCTTAAAGTGATCCGCTGTTATGAACGCCTAGCAAAAATATATAAAATCCATAGACATCTTTTGCACGATTAAAATATTCAGCTTTTCCTCTCTTCCAGCTTGACGTTGTATGTCAACAATTCGTCTGCAGCTGCATAGAATTTTCCAAAGAGGTTTTGGGTTACTTCAGAACTCGCCAAGCATTTAACAGATAGTTGGGTTAGTGACACTGTTCGGTTACCTGTCTTTTCTTTCCAAGGATCGTTTCGTAGCTGACCATTTAATGCGATTCGTACAGAGCACGTTTGTTTCGAACTCAAACTGATGAAGTATGTTTTTATGTTAATTATGTGTCAAGAAATGTCGGTTTCTTATTGTGAGTAACAATACTACCTGCGTTAAATAAGTTTTCTCAACGTGGAGCCCATTTACCAATTAATGAGTGCAAGTCTTGGAACCGAAAATGCAGGGTCTGGGATACCGTCTATTTAGTAATAAATACCAAAGGAAACGTGTCCAAGGTCATACGTCTTGACTCCATATAACCGCAATAAAAAGCTAATTACGAACTATTTACGAATGTATGAATAACAAACTGAAAAGGCATCTGTTTACAAAACAGCGTTTATGACGTTCACTCCTGACACGTGGCAGGATATAAGGGTATCCACTTTTCCTAAGGCTCCTTGTTCTCTGGAGTAACATTTATGATCATGATGTCAAAATGTTGTTAGAACAAAATAGTGGCATACGAGGTGAAGCTGAGAGTGTGACCGATGTTCTTTCCGCATATTGACGTCTTCTGTGATATATGACCGAGTAGACCCATGGCAACATAAATTCCTTTTGTTCTATATGATAACAAAGAAAAATAGCATGGTTATGATGACGTCATCTATGCGTCTGTCCTGCAATAGATCATACGATAGAGTTAACTAATCAAAATTCGAGCGTAATTCAACTTAATATTACAGAAAAGAAAATTACTACATTACGCTGTTTTGAAAACAATAGTGTTACATAGAAGAACAAATTAGAGGTAAATTAATGAACTGACCCCTTTTTCAACGTTAAGCAAAACTCGCCTCCTTTGATTTTCAAATGATTGACCTTACATCAGAAATTCAAACTGAATTTTGATAACCTGCTTCTTCGAATGATTATATTTTTCATCGACCAACTAGCATCTTACAGTCTCTAAAAGTTTTATGGAACCAGCTGCTTCGACCCACAATTTTACTAAAACCCTTCTGTAACCTTCACTTTTCTTTCCGGAGTTGCTTCTTTATCAAGCCATTAATGAAATTTATTTTGTTGTAGGAATCTCATGATTTCTCCAACAATTTGTCGAGTACTATCTCACTTTAGGCTGATTGAGCCTGAAGACTGAGCCGATTTGTTTTCTCACAACGAATAAATTAGTCCAAAAATATTACAAAGCCATTTTGCTTCCTTCTATTCTGCAAAACAATATCAAAGTGAGCAAGCTTTGTTTCATCAACTGAATAAATAATGCCAATTGGCCAAAGACGAAGGGTTAACGCTTGAAACGTCAGCTTTAGAAACCTGTCAACACAATTTACAACTCTCGAGATCTCTTGATAAAACCACATGATCCCTTGATAAAACCTCACCTAATGTCCTATGATTTCCAGGTTCGGAAACAGCCGAGAAACAAACACCTTTTAAGTTTCTATTGAATTTAGACCAGGACATTTTTTTTGCATTATTTGAGTTACCAGAGTAAAGAGGGTTTTGAGAAGTAATAGCTGTATGCATTCATATTTGTGTTCACACATGTAAGGTTACCCAGCTGCTTGGAACAACGCCTTTTCATAAAACCAACTGCCACCTTCAAGTTACTTCATTAAGCCAATTATGACTTTTATGATCGGGTCCCATACTATGTCAAGTACTTGCAATCTCCAGACTTATTGACCTTAAAGCCATTTTCACTTCTCTCTATTTTTTAGTTGTCGCATGCAATACTGCAAGCGCGAGTTACCCCGTTTAATGTTTACCATACGATTTGACACAAAGACTTATATAGATTTCTATAGTTCACTTTTCATATAAATGGCTCGACCTGAGAATTATGACGGAGCAAATCCTGAGAGATGTTGCCTCTTTAACAAATAGATTCCAAGTTGCCTTGCGTCTGTTCAGTAATAGATCACAAATGACGTCAAAATGTGGTAAGAACAGAAAAAGTGGCACACGAGGCGCAGCCAGAGTGTGTCACTGATGTTCTTACCACATTTTGACGTCCTCAGTGATCTATTACTGAACAGACGCACGGCAACTTGGAATCTATTTGTTTTATATAATAAAGAATTTAAAAAGTTTTAATGATGACGTCATCTATACGTCTGTCCTCCAATAGATCATAAGTGAGAACCAATCAGAATGCGTGCATAACTGAGCTTATAATATAATAAGTGATAGCGGACACTTAAATTATTTCCCTATTGCAATCTCAAAAAACGAAAGGAGTATTTTGAGTGAGGGTAGATTTGGAATAAATGGAGCGGATTCTGCACAAAACGAGACTATTTCTCAGCAGTTCCAACTTGAAAATTTCTGATCCTACAGGAAAAGAAATATAGAATATATCATAAGATAGACATGATTTGAAATATAGATCGACACGAAATATAAATAGACATGATTTGCAATATAAACTTTGGTTGTGCCTGTGAAAAGAAGCCCCTTTTTTGACATAGTGTGATACTACTCTGGTTTAAAGATTTAATGAATATAACCAAAGAAGTTACAGTACATAGACACAACGTTTCGACACTCCTGTCTAGTGCCCTCATCAGGGGTGATCTGACGCTGCATCAAGGGTCCTTTCATACGGTCACTTATTAGCTTCAAAAAAGGCAGCTAATTAGTGATTGTATAAAAGGACCTCTTGTTGCAGCGTTTGGATCACCCCTGATGAAGGCACTAGACAGGAGTGTCGAAACGCTGGGTCTATGAATTGTAACTTCTTTGGTTACATTCATTAAATCTTTAAACCAGAGTAACATCAAACAATGTCTGATTGTCCACCTGGTTGCCATATGAACTTTAATACAAGCCCCTTTTTGTTTCAACAGTGCTCAGGAACTAATACACACATGCAAGCTGGGATTTCGCAATTTTATAACACAAAAATAATTCCGGCGCATTTTTATGGAAAACCTGTATTCTAATTCGCTGAGAGAAGCTCTTTATTATGGTTACATGAGATCCACCAGTCATATAGGCAAAGATTCATTAATTAGAATTCTAGATTACCCTTTTTAGCTCAATATGATCTCTGAACAGTTAGTCTGTAGGGGCAGTGAATTATGCGGGGACAATCTCTGTACAATTCGTTGATAAACAGATTCATTACGATTTTATATAGAGCAGACTAATTGAACTCAAATAGTCAATCAAGCTCTATACCGAGAGAGCATATTGGTTCTGTTTTTTTGTACAGTGGGCGATAAAGCACATACAGTTATTCTGACGAGAAGCTTGAAATTCAAACCTACCATGCCGAACTTGATTTGGAAATCTTTCCTCTCTCTGATGTTTCAGCTTTCCCTTAAAGTGAATATCCTTTGGCCATTTTACTTTTCTTTGTATAAGATGCAAAGTGATTTAGATACTGATATCGATTACAATAAAGACATAGTGTTGGATGATGAGATGAATTGCAACCCAAACCACTACCCAATCAAGACACCAGATCATCGCTAAATGAAGGTCAGCTTTCTGTCATGTCACTGAACGGTAGTAATTTAAAGGAGACGCGATAACAATGTACTGAGTCGATGTAAAGGCTAAAATGATACTTTCAAGCACAGTGCCATTTTAAGTGGAAAATTGGAGAACACAATAACCAAGTTGCTTTCCAAAAGATATCGAAGGTACAAGAACATATGGCGAGTGCTTCAAGATTAGCTTCAAGATTAGCCAATCTACTGACATCCAAAGCTGTCAGAAGACTGGCTATACCCAAACTGGTGGAGCAGTACGTACGAAATAGGGCTGCCCAAGAATTTAAACAGGTCGATGCATACCACATGGAGGAAAAGAAGAGGAAGTTCTAGGCATAAAGATTGATACGCTGCAAACTGCCCATTGGATCAATCATAAATCCAAGTTGAATTTTTCGGAGGTTAATTTGTTTTGGGTAGTTTTTAGATGAGAAATCTCCTTTTTAATATCTTCTTTCAAAAAACTGATTTTCATTTATAAGTCAGTCATACGACGAGCTTATTAAAATCCATGTAATTTTCTGCACGTATTAAACTTTTAAAATTCACAAGAACCCAATATATGGGGAATTCGATTTTCAGGCTCTCATCATAATTATTGCTCAAAAGGCCCATTTCAAAAACATGAGCCTGTTAAGTGCCTCAGCTTGGTCTATCCTTTTGTATGGCTTTATCACATCGTTTGACTGATGGACAAAATTGAAACTATGTGGGTCATTTAATTTTATAATAAAGTTCGGATATAACGCGCGCTATCACTGGTTGAAAGAGCGTGCTCTATCAGAGTACAAAGCATTGAGCTGAGCTAAAGCTGTCACGCCATCCGCGGAACTGTAATATGTCTGACCATTTCCAGAACTTCTCACTAGCTTTTTTCGCTGATTGAAAGTGAAATTTTTGATCAAGCGAGCTGGCAAGTAACGAAAGTAGAGCTGAACAAGATGCGAGGAGAAACGCGAGACGAGCGTTTTTCGTTTCACTTCTTTCGTGCTTTGTTCGGCACTTCCTGAGTGCTTTGCAACAGAACAGAGCACATACAAGGCTTCTCTATTTGTTAAATAATTCTTGTAAATCTCCCTGACTACTGAAACCATTGCCAGCTGTAAGGATAAAAGAAAATTATCAGCTCTGTTAACAAGGAAGTTTATTTTTTTCTACTCTAACAACAAGGAGACTTTACGTGGTGTTCAAATACTAAAGAAATCAAGGCAGAAAAAACAATTATCTCCCTTTTTGCGTTGATTTCTGAACTAAGACATTGATTACTTGGGGGAGCATCACATGGATTTTCAACAGCATTTTGGACGGCACTTTTGGTCATTTTACGCGAGACTTATCTATCATCTTTCTTCTGTTTTCAGGCAAATCAATCCTATTTCTCCCTTCTTGTCTAGATTATTATAAGCTTTGATCCCTTCCATTGATAAAAATAAGAATGTTATTTCCCTTCGGGGCTCCTTATCTACCAAGTCCAATTCCCAGCATTTAGCTGCTATCTCCACTTTTCTACAGCTACTGACGTTTCTTGAATACTCTTTTAAGCTCTGCTTTTATGTCTCTCTTGAAAAGAGCGTAAGCTAAAGGGTTTATTCCAGAGTTAACCACCTGCAGCGGCATTTTTTTGTAATGGAAATCGTTACAATCGTTGTTACCATGTAAGACTGAGATACTACAACGCATAAGCAATCCGAAACATAACAGGAACACACTTGTAACTATAATCATCATTTTGATTGCCGAGTTGCTTTGAGTTTTAATTTTGATCCGCTGGTTGAGGACGTTATGCTGCAGCCGTTTAACTACACTACGACCTTGACGGTTGTTATAAACAACTAACAAGGTAGACAGAACGCAGAAAAGAAAAACAATAGAAAGGATAACCTCGAAAGACATAAATGATAAACTGTTAATAAGAAGGGTAACATGGAATGGAATTTCTTCGGCATTTAGTATTCTTTCGATCGACACTGCTATGACAATCACTACGAGAGGAATTACCCAAGAAATAACAACCATCTGAGTGACTCTGCGGCGCGTTACAAAAGTCAAATACTTTAAAGGTTTCACCACGGCGATGTAGCGTTCCAGAACTAAACTAAGCAAGTTTGATCCAGATGCATAGACTATGAATATTCTTATATACAGCACAAGCAATCCTTCTATATTTGGTGGGTTGCAATTTGCAAGGTTGCATACAAAAGGTGAAAGAACAGCAATCAGCCCGACACAAAAATCAGCCACTGCTAAAGAAACGATGAATGTATTGGTTTTGGTGCGAAGCTGACGTCTTCTGCAGACGAGGAAGATGACAAATCCATTTCCAACCATCGTGAGGATGGAAAGGAAGCAGGCGAGAACCCAAAACCACGTTTCCATTGCCTAAATTTCCTCTTTTCTGGCTTCCAAGCAATTTGCACGTATTTGAAATCTGCAAGAAGGTGTTATTGAGTTTTAATGAAGCGTTAGTTATTTTTCTGAACCATATGGTTTCATTTGCATGCATTTTTCATGAGAACTAGCTCATTGTTTCAAGTTAGTTCTTAACGCTATTAGTAGAATGTTGTTTCCTTAAATAGCAATTATATCTCAGAGCATTCAGCTGGTCAAAGATTGGTTTGCTTAAGGCAGATTAATTTTTAAGACTAAAGAAAAAATCATTGAATATCGTCCCAAATAGAATTAAATTCTGTAGCAAAACCATTATTCAATTCACATCTTTGGGCCAAAAAATCGGTTAAAGTTTTAGAATTTAAAATGCGCTTTTTGCGCATTTTAAATTCTAAAACTTTTAATTTTTCACGAGTATAACCAATCAGAAAGTGATGGGTGCTGCTCCGATTATCTTAAAATCTCATCATCCGAGTCAAGACCAACGACAAAAGCAATTATACGAATCCCTGGAAGTGAGAGCTCCAAATAACATAACTCTGAGTAAAATTTGAAATGGCACTCCTCGCGGTCTTTTTGCATTGTTGAAAAAAAGGAAACATATACATATATAAAGCGTTGTAATCAAAAAATAAATATGAAAAATATACACCTTTTCTTTTCCCATGAAAGAGGTGTTGACGGAATGAATTAAAGAGATAATCTTCAAAAAGAAAATATAATAACTGCTGCCAAAGTTACAATACAATACAATACATATATACTTTTACATTGCAACATGTTTGAAAACGGTAGCATATGAACATATATGTATGTTTTTCATGGAGTGAAAATAACTTAGTAAAATTATCCAAGGCATTTGATTTTTGATCCAAGATAAACTGGAAATAGATTGACTAGGTTTGGAGCAGGGCATGAATGTAAATAGACTTTGTCATTACTTTGTCTTACGGACAGAAGATTCTTTTTTGTTTCACAGTGCCCAGAAGTTATGATGCAAGATAGAATTTACCAACTTCTTGAGATATAATTTATCTTTACGTCGAACTCCTCCACCTATTTTTGACTGTGAATAGCTGTGCAAAGTGTTTCTCTGCTTTGAAAACTTAGTAAAGTTAGAGTGTGACTTTTTGTCGTGCTGCGCGTGGATTCGACGATTGAAATTTCAGTCCAGCATTACATAATAGCTCTCTGCGGCAGCAAAAACTTCGAAAACATCGATATGTGGTCTTAAATCTTGGAAATTTAGGTGAAATAAACCCCACATTCTTACTAGTATTTTTTTAATACTTATTTTATGAGGATAAATTAATGTATCATAGATAGATCCACATCCGAACATGGTAAGGTTCAACAAGACCGGTATTGTAAAAAAAAAAAAATTAAAAAAAAAACAACTCAGGCATCAACTGAAATAGTTCTTACTTACGAACAGGGGCTGGGTATTAAATCAACGACGCCTCTTGAAGAGAATGGTTTTACATTCTTGCCTTATGTCCCTTTTGAAGAAAGCATAAGCTATAGGATTTCATCCAAAGTTAATCTGTGCACTGACGACCCATTAAAACGGAAAAACTACAACTGATAAGTATTCAATAAAACAACAGAAACACGCGCGTTACCAACGCTACTCTTTTTCTGCTGACATATTCCGAGTTTTACCACTAACGACCCGTTGATTAAACTGCAACTGCAAAATTAAAAAGCGATCTTAAGAATTCTGCCAGTAAACAACACGAAACATCGATGCAACACAAAAGATTAAAGTTATGCCTCGAAAAGCAAATAAAAGTAGCCGGTGATAGTCCTGATATGATCAGTTTAGTTGAATCCAATCGATCGCAGCGATACAGTCAAAGGAAAAAGAAAAGCAATTCCCTAAGAGGTAAGAACCATTTGAATGACTCGGCGGCGCTTCAGAAAAGTCAAGTATTTCAAAGGTTTCACGACGGCGACATAGCGTTCTAATACTAAAATAAACAAGTTTGTTCCAGAAGCGTAAATGAAGAACACCCACAGACTTATTATAAGTAATATTGCTTTTTCATCGCAGATGCGCTTATTTTCCATTTTACAAAGAAATGGTGACGCAACAGCAATCATCCCGACACAAAAATCAGCCACTGCTAAAGACACGATAATGTGTTGGTTTTGGTGTGAAGCTGACGTTTACTGCAGGCGAGGAAGATGACAAACCCATTTTCAGCCATCTTTAGGATGCAAAGGAACCATTCATTTATTTTTTTTTTAATTAATTTTTTTTTTTAAGAATGGCTGTCTAGGATTTTACAATTGCTTTAATTTTTTAGAGCAGGGAGAGTTTTCAAATGTTATACAAAGGAAAAATTGTGTGCATATGTGTTTTATACAACCATCTGGTCTCATCGGGCTACACTTTGTGTAAACGTTAGTTACGTCAATAGCCATTGTTATGTAAAGTCACGTTTAAAGCGGCAGACATCAATCATTCTTTAAACAAATATTTTAGACACTTTGACAGACGGAGAAGCATAGGCCAATCAGAATGTAATGTAATGACCATTCAACGTGTGCTATTTCTCGAAAATTATGGCACATTATTAGTTTTGCATAATGGTGTAGAATAAAGTCTGAAAATGATGAAAGTTAACCTACTTTTTTTTTTAAATGGTAGCAAAACAGATATCTTCCATCACAAAAACATGATACCAAAATTATTTTTCAGTGAGTTTTGGCCGAAATCTCTCGCTTTTATCCTGTGTTAAGCGATTGATGTCATGGCATTGACATGCTTTTAATTTAAATTTTCATCGACCAACTTACACATAACTTTCTATACGTTAGGAGCCATCCAAGAAACCAAATCAGTTGTTTTCTTTGTCAGAGGAAAGAGGGTTACTAAATGTACTAATCGTGAAAATTCATATTTGGGCTTATGAATTAGAAAAGTGTTATAGTACCGAGTCATTTGCATGCGGAGAACACATCACAAATCCATTTTTGCTCCTCTTTTTCAAAGAAAATGTCTCACCAGTCACATCTCAGACTGCAAACTTGAGTTACCCCGCTATGTTTACCATCAGGCTTTGAAAAAGTTGCATGCATAACCGTAATACCATAGTACCTAAATGTATAATATAAAATGCCTAACTTTGTGGATAGAATAAGAGAGATCTACAAAGTTACGCTATCGACATTGCTGATCCCAGAGGTAAGGAGGACGCGTGTCATGTGAACTTCGTAAGAGACCTCTCTCACCGTGGAGTCTCTGTGGCTCAGTGCTGGAGCATTGGAGCGCGGAGGCCGAAGTTCTGAGTTTCAATTCCTCGTGAGGACTCAGAATTTTTTCATTGTCCCACGCTCGTTAGAAGACAAAAGAAATGCCTAAGTTATCACAAAATTCCGTAACCGCTATTGCAAAATGCGTAGGTTTTTTTGAAGAATCCATCGCTATTACAAAAAGGCCGCAGAACAGCTGACTCTTACACAAGAAAAATGAGTTATCCTTGTTTCATTGGAAGTCTTTCGTTTCAACATCAATCGAGATAAGAATTAATACAACGCAGATCCTGAACCGGATGACCTTAGGATCCAGGCTCGGAAGCTAAGGGAAGAGTTACGTTTACACATAAACATTTTCTTGCGCATGAACAGCTCTGTAGTAAATCAACGACGTCTTCTACAGAGAAACCTTTTACATTCTTGTTTTATGTCCCTTTTGAAGCAAGCGTAAGCTAAAGGGTTTATTCCAGAGTTAATTGCTTGTAAAGTTCCTTTATAATGAAAATAATTACATGGATGACCTGTCAAAACTAACAAACTGCAGCGCATGATTATTCCGTAACACGATAGAAATACAATCATTACCAAAGCGACCCATTTTACCGCGGACGAGTTCTGAGTTTTAACTTTATACTCAGCGACCATTTGATTAAAGCGCGATTGCTTAGCTAAAATGTTATCTTTGGATTTTTGCTTGAGAACGACAAGAAGCATAGACGAAAGGTAAAATAATAAAATTACGCACAAGCTTACCTCAAAAAACAAATGCAAATAGCCGCTGATACGATGGACTGAATTGAGTTTCTTGACAATACTATAAGATTGAAAAGAAAATGGATTCCCCAAGATATAAGAACCATTTGATTGACTAGGTGGCGCTTCATAAAAGTTAAGTATTTCAAAGGTTTCACGACGACGATATATCGTTCCGATACTAAAGTAATCAAGTTTGTTCCAGAGGCGTGAAGTATGAAAACCCATATATGTGTTATAATCAAATTTGATTTTATAACGGAGCTGCTCTCATTCATCACGTCGCAAAGAAAGTCTGAAGGAGCTGCTATCATCCCATAACAAAAATCAGCCACCACTTAAGACACGATGAATGTATTGCCTTTCGTGCGAAGCTGACGTTTGTTGCAGACGAGGATGACAAATCCATTTCCAGTCATCGTTAGGATACAGAGGAACCAGCTGAAAACCCAAAACCAAGTTTCCATTGAAGTTCTTCTCGGTGGCTGTTCGGGACTCTTCAATTGTCTTCTTGTTTAGAGGGGAGAGGACTTTTAAAAACTTTCAGAAGGAACGTTATATTTACAAAGGGGTCTTACAAAACCCCCTGGCCCCTTCTACCGTTTGTGTGAAAGCTAATTATTTAAATAGCTTTTGTTACGTATCCTAATACATTTTTATCAGATGCTTTAATGCCTGTTTATTGGTTTTGCAAAAGCACGGACCAACAAAATTGGATAATTCTTCCTGAATTAATTTTATTTTCTCCCTATCACTTAATAAGTTTAACTTTGCCTTACATGAAATATTAAAAAAAGGTTCTATTTTGAGAATATCAGTATCGCAAGCAAGAACTGAATTGATCAGAATTAGACGCCTATTTCAAAAATTATTTCCATTGAAGGTAACTTCAAAACACTTAATCGATAGTCAGTGCGAAGCCAAAATCGCCTACTTTTAGTTAAAGTGATTGACGTCACTACATAAATTCTAATTAGATTTGATACCTTAATGACCGGATAATTCTCTACTGTTCCAATTTAAAAGCTTAGAACTTAATCTTATAATTTTTTTACTAGAAGACGTCGATATGCAAAACCTGACCTGACATGTAGAATTAAGTCGCTCCCCTTATGATTCAGCAGAGCTGAAAAATTGATGCAGATGAAAGATAGAATTACTATAAATTTATTGCGACAAAATTTATTCCTTCATTTCAAGCGCGCTATTTTCTTTAATGTCATGCAAAGGGCACGTTCATTCGCCGGGAATAGGTCTTAAAGTGATCCAGTGTTATGAAAGCCTAGAAAAAAAAGATATCAAATATATATAAAGCCATAGACATTGTTTGCAGGGATAGAATCTCGAGCTTTTCCTCATTTGTCTCGTTAAAAAAGTTTGTTCTTCATTTAAGTTTCAAATGCTAGCACCAAGGGATTTGGTGTGTGCACCAACAAAAAAATATGAAAAAATTTCGGGCGCGTTCGCGCTCGACAAGAGCAATTTCTTTTCACGTAGTTATTTTTGTTGCGTTAGTTTGGTTGTGCGGTTCCTTCGCTGGAAAATGTGCAAAGCCAACAAAAGCGGCCGCAAATGCGCCGGCCGAAAGTATTTTCTGTCCGAAGATTTAGCCAATTAATCTGAACAACCGAACAACACATAAATAGCGTGCACAACCGCAAATGCCGGAAGTTGACGCATGCGTATACGTTTTGCCGCGGTGTTTCTGTTAAGTATTATTTATCATCCTGGTGTCAAAATGTTGTAAGAACAATAAAGTGACCTATCAGGTGAAGGTGAGAGTGTCACTGATGCTCTTACCGCATATTGATATCCTCTCTAACATATGACTGAGTAGACCCATGGCAACATAAATTCATCTTGTTCTATATGATAACAAAGAAAAACAGTATGTTAATGACGAGGTCATCTAGGCGTCTATCCTGTAATACATCATACGAGAGAATTACCTACAGATGAATGGATCCATGCAACTTTTTTTCCAAGAAAGACTGAAAAAATAGGCTGACACCAGCAGTGTCAAAAATTATTTCTTATTCATACAAAATAAAGTTCGTGCACGCGAGTTGCGCGAACGCATTTTTGATCGCTCAGCGCTGATTCAGATGTTTATGTCGAACTATGCTTAATCCGTCAGTTAATTCGCCTAAAAAAGAGAGTGAAAGCCCCCAATTCGAAATTGCTGCTCTGAAGAAAACTTTCGAAGATTTTCAGAGTTCTCTTAAACGTAGCATGATCGATGTTTATGTCTCTAGCAATGACGGCGAAGTGCGTCGGCTGGCAATATTTCAGCAAGGGACTTTGAATATTCTGCAATTCTATGGTAATTCGTACGATGACCCTCGCCAGGAAGCGGACAAAAGTTCGCAACAGCTCTGGTCTCTCCTGAATGTCGTGACCAGAAGAATTGAAGAGAAAAATCCATCGAGCTGATTCAGCGCCACAATTATCAATATAGCGTAAAGATCCCGGCTTAGTCTCCCTGAAAGAAAAGCTAGTGAGTTTTCTTCCGACACAACAATACTATGTCGAAGCCTCTTTCAAGCTGTAGGAGTTGAAATTTCAATTCAAGATATCGATATTGGTGATCACACTCCCACCAGAAGGGCCACTCCTGGCCCGAGACTAGTCGTGTGCAGGATTACTCGAAGGATTGCCGAAGAAAGGTTATAAATGCACGGAAAGATGCTTCAAAGATTATAGCTTCTTCAATTGGTTTACGGGCCGATTGTACATTAGAAAACGCGAGGCTTTTTAATCATTCAACTAACATTGCAGGTCCAATAACTCCTGGCGGATCCAAAAAAGCTCAAATTCGTAATGGCTTCAGGTTACCTCGAAAGATTTGCTCAACAGGGGAGCCTAATACCCGTAATTAGGTACTCTGAATTTTTTAACTTAATCTGTAATTTAATGTGTTGTTTCTATGATGGCTGATGAGACATCTTCTTATCTCACCTGCCTTTAAATCGCTAGGGGATAGTTTTTTTATTTAAGCAATTTATGAATATTCTCATGGTTCCCTGAGTTACAACGGCGATCGTCTTCAAACGTTTTAATTTAACCCTGTTGAACGGCTTCAATCTTTTAAATTCGCTTTCTAGTTATCTGAATCTTGACTCCAACTTTGTCACTCGTTTGCCCAACAGTGGCTATATGGTTAAGGAAGATCTAAACATTAGGGTAACTTCTTTTCGGCCAGCTAGTAACAAAATAATGAATATCATCGTGTTAGAAGACAAAAATAGCTTTCTCTAACACTAATATTGAATTGCTCTTAGATTCCTGTTGTTCTACCGCCCTTCACGCAAGTTAACTGATTATGAATTCAGTGCGGAGGATGAAAAATAGAAGTTTTGGACACTTATGGTCACCTTAGAAGAAAGAAGAGTTGAACGTGCGAAGTAAAAGATAAATAATTATTTTCCTGATTAGGAATTCGACATTGGATTAACCAAAACAACAGCCTTTGAAGAATGAAAGTGTCGCTAAATCGGATTTGTATTACAATTGAATGCAGCTTTGGAACGGTCACGTTTGGGCATTTATTTGAATTTTAGATTTAAATTTCATAAATGGTTTTGAAGGCGGATATGTAAATTATTTAGTTTCTAGAAACAGTTCTCTTTTAACAGTTCGAAAATTGATTAGAGAGGAAAGAAAAAAAATGGGCAAGATGTACGTTCAGCTCCAAACTTCGTTTTGGTAAAAGAAACTATGGCGAAAACAATAGAGTTGCCTTTAGGACTAATGCTTTGTTTAAGAATAGCATAGGGGTTACACAGAAACCTCTCCGAAAATAGCAACAAAGCCTGCCTGTGTATTGAAATACCATTAACTCCACTTACACGTTAAACAAAAGGTCTACCTTTCAGACAGTGGAATCTCACATTTTTCATAAAATGCCGTTGATTTTGCACCCCGTAACCTTTTTTGTTTCTGACAAATCAGAAGCGTAAGATAAGAATCATGGTCGGGTAACCGCTCCTATGTTTTTCATTCTTGCTCAGACCTCCCTCGGCCCTTCCCGATGCTGATAAGATAAATGTGTGCTCTCAAGACACACGTCAATACAGCTCAACTCAACCACACGAACCGAGGAGAAGAAGATTTCGCTCTCGCATCATGTCCTTAGCCATGCCAACTCTTCTTTTGATGTTCGTACTGGATTTAGCCGCAATCTTTTTCAACGGACTACTGTTACTGAGCTGCTTCAGACATGAAAAAAAATACAGATTTTTCAAAAAGTGCTGGATACTTTTAGGTCTTCAGGTCGCTTGCCAAGTTGTAATTCTGGTCGCGGATGCCGTGGAATGGTGGAATGGTTTCCGTACTCAAGCTACGGAATCCTGTAATGTCTTGAGAGTTCTTTCCTTGTCCATGATGTTTTTTCAAATTACTAACCTTACGGCAATCATGAAAGTGTGTTATCAACATCCCTCAGTACATGCAGAACATAAATTGTACGCGGTGCTTTTTTTGGGATTCATCGCTTCCGCAATGATCTTTTGGCCTTGGTGCTTCTCGAAAACGGCCATTTTTCAAGCCGTCCATAAAGCTGCGTTGCTTTTAACCATGTCTATTGACGTCTATTTGGTTTCCGTAGCCTTGGCTAAAGAAAATGCTGAATACAATGAGGATTTCATGTCATCAAAATCAGACGCCGCGATGGATTCACGTTTCTTGTTACGGTCTTGGAGAGCTTGGACAGACAACAAGAAGTCCTTATTCGTTATCTTTTTTCTTGCAGCATGTTCGGTGCTGATTTTCAGCGACGTGGCCCTTGCTCGTTTCGAATCAGCTCTATGGGGTCGCGATTTGAAAAGAGACACGTTGTTTGATGGAACTGTTTATTTACTGATCCTGAAATTTTGTTTGGGAACATGTTTGCCATTAACACTGTATGATTTAATAAATTTAAGCTATCCCAGAAAGAAAGGCAAAGGCACCATAACAGTAACAATTTGAAAGAAAGCTTATAACAAATGGGTTTACTCGATCTTCCTATGAAGGTTTTTTTTTTTTTTTTTTTTTTTTTTTTTTGTAAAGTAAAAAAACAAGTGGCTACTTATTTTGCATTTCATTGAATCACAATATGTTGTGATATTCTTCGTTATTCTTATTTCTCCAAAGGATATCAATTAGGTTGACTTCAGAGGCACTGTTTTTTGTAGTTTCTAAATTTTAAAAATCTGAGGAAAGGTATCGTTTGAGCTCACATTGGAATAATTGGATTATACGAAAAAAAAATCCTCTTTTTATTACAGCTAATACTAATAACTTCTAAGTCTAGAATTTCTTTGAAAATCTTGTCGCCAATGTTTTCAGATATTTTATATTGTTCATATCAATTGTTACACAGTTCTAGCATTTATAATCAAAGAAAGAGGGAGACACCAGACGATTTAAAGCAGCAAATATTCCGTTATTAAAGACGATAAACGTGTTTGAGTCAATATTAACAACCTGGAAGACTTTAAAATTGCACATTAATTTGCATTTAGCTTTCCCTTTTTCTTTGAAGTAAAAATTTGTTTCTAGGAAACTCCTTGATTAGTCTATGAATGTCGTTTCGGTCTTTTTCCGACTTCGATCAGAATATTAATTGATTTTTCGTTATTCGTTAAACAATTGTCCGTTTTAACGTTCATCACAAACTATTCAAGGACTTCCATAAGCTCCGCAGCAGTCTTTACACTTTTTTCTTTTCGAAGTAAAATCCTATCTCTCGTTGAAGATATCACTAATTCTAACACTCAAGACGATTACTGAACTCGCCTCTTTTTGAAGAAAAAAAGGAAAAAAAATCTTCAATTTTATTCATAGGTTCACTTTCTATCTAGAAGTAAAATTTTGTTTCTAGGAAACACCTTGATTAGTCTATGAATATCGTTTCGGTATTCTTTGATCAGAATATTAACTGATGTTGGAATATTCTTTATACGCTTGCCAGGTTACAAATCACAAACTATTCTAGCAGTCTTTGCCTTTTTTCTCCTTGAAGTAAAATCCTATCTTTTGTCGAAGATATCACTCGTTCTAACGCCCAAGACGACGGCTAAATTCGTCTTTTTTCTTAGGAAAAAGGGGAAGAAAAAAATTTTTTTTCCAAGATTCATTATCCACTTGGCAGCTGGTGTGTCTTCATATGTGGTGAGCCATTTGACTCGCGAAGTCACCCACATTGTTCGGCTCTCTCTAACACGAAAACATGAAAGGCAGTTAGGAGGTCTTTATTCACATAAAAGTCACAGATCAATCGTTTTACTTATCTATCTTTCTCAACAACCGTGGAATTCCATTTAGCAGGAATCTTTAAATTCTTCTTAGCTGTTTCCAAAGAATGGCAAATTTTAGGATTTTTTTTCTTGGTTACGGTACTGACCAAACAATTCCAGTTGGAAAATCACCGGCGAAAACAAAACTCGTCCGCTTAACGACTTTATCGTATCATCTCACTTCAATTTTAGCGAATAACTTTAGCCCTTTTGACATTATAATTGTTTCGATAACAATTAACGATTCCTAACATTTTTATTTTCCTAGTTGGTATTTTATGATGGTAATTATTATTATGATTATTTTCTTACACGGTAAAACTAGCTGTTTTTTTGGAGCGCTAAAACTGTGAAAAGTTCACACCCCGTTTTTAAAAGAAATAGGTTATGTTAACGATAGCGAATTCCCTTTCTTTCTCTCGAAAAATTTCATGCACTCACTCTTTCTCCTCATGAGCGAGAAGCAAAAAAATCCTCTCTTCTGTGGAAGATGTTCACTTTTTATGGCACTCAGGAACACATAAATTCGTAGGTGCTGCGAAATAAAACAGAGGAGATTGACAGCGACTAATTACTTTCTAAGGGCTGCCCTCGCGAGGCAAACCTGAGACCTTACTAGCCTCGCTTCCTTGCGACTCAACCCGGGCCGAATAAGTAGTCTGCCATATTTGGATGCTCTATGTGGCCTTCAAGAATGATGACATTGACTCGATTACTGATCGGACTGCTGACTGTGTATTTGTCATTTGCTTATGGATGGAGCGAAACGAGCTAAAGCTTACCAAAGAGAAAACTGAAATATTATTAATTCGCTCTAAATTTCGGAATAGCCCTTTACTGGACGAGATCATCCTTGGCAAATGAACAACTCACCATGGCTACAACAGTTACTAATCTTGGAATCATCTTTGACCAGGAAATATTGTTCAATGATCAGATAAATCAACCTTGTAGAACTTCGTTTTTCTTCTTTAGAAACCTGTTTAAAATTCGTAAATATTTGACAGATGAGGCCACTTCTAAGGTAGTACATGCTTTTCTAACTACAACACTAGATTAGTGTAACCATCTTTACTTTTGTCTACCCAAATATCAAGTTAAAAAAATGCAGAGGGTTAAAAACACAGCTGCTCGACTGGTCACTGGTTCTTCGAAGTACGATTACATCACCCCTTTATTACAGCAACTTCACCGTTTTCCTGTTTCGTATCGCGTTGTTTTCAAAATTTTACTCCTTGTCTACAAAGCTCGTCATGGACTGTGCCCTGGGTATGTCTCAGAACTATTACAGGAGAGAAAATCATCTCGAGCATTGCGCTCAAGTTCTCTAGGACTCCTAGCAACACCAACATCAAGAACAAATTCATATGGAGATAGAACATTCTCAGTCTGTGCACCAAAATTATGGAATTGCCTGCCTAACCACGTCAGAAATGTTGGAACACTGCCTTTATTTAAAAAGAATCTAAAAACATATTTATTTTCTATATTTGTCAACAGTTATTGTGTTCATTTTTAAATAATTTTCATTAATTTCTTATACTTATTGTAAAGTGCCATGAGAGTTCTTTTTGATATGTCAGCTATATAAATACTGGTAATTGTTATTATTTATTATATTTGCATTCGGTATAATGATCAAGAAAATTACCGATGTAGGTTTTACCATCACTCAAAGTTTCTGTTGTTCGTCTGGCGGGCTTTCCCCTTTCAAGAACGTTTTAGATTATTAAACCATGAAATGGATTGTGCGAAGCATTTTTCTTTTGGCTTTGTGAAAATCCTCAATTTGCAGTTGGAGTGCTTAATTTTCACTATTATTCTCATTTTTCTTAAGATCGTTTCTATTATAATATTATGTTACTCATGATATTGCTATCAATTTTATAGCATTATCATCGTCGGTACTACTGTAAATATATACATCACATTTATCATTATTATTATTACTATTATCATTATTATTATTATTGTTATTATGATCATTATTATTATGATCATTATTATTGTTATTACGGTCATTGACACTACAGTTATCTAGCTTTCCACGAAGTCTGTGGCAATTTTGCGATAAATTGGAAGTTTGACAGGGGAGTCCCAAGTTGAACTCTTTTTAACCTTTTAAGGCCAGTGTTCCTATTCTCAATGAGATGCGTATAGCTTTAAACATCTCCCTCACCATATGCACGCAGCGATAGAAGTGTAATATTTATTTGTAAGCCTGATAGTCAACAAACAAAACATGCTCCTTTGTAATAATAATAATAATAATGATGATAATAATAATAGTAATAAACATTAGAAAATAATACATGGGCGCGTGTAGATATGGAATTTCTCTTCGAGTGTTTAACTCGATAGCTCACGAGTAAGCGCAGCGAACGAGTGATTTGTTGAGTTGAACACGAGCATCCATGCAAGCGTCCATGTATAATAATAATAATAATTATGATAATGATGATAATGATAATAGTAGTAAACAATAGAAAATAATACATGGGCGCGTGTAGGTATTGAATTTCTCTTCGAGTGTTGAACTCGAAAGCTCACGAGTAAGTGCAGCGAACGAGTGATTTGTCGAGCTGAACATGGGCATCCATGCAAGCATCCATGTGGGATATTGTTTTTATTATTATATACACACAATCACAATACCCCTTTACCGACAAGACAACTCAACTTTATTAGTGAATTAAAACAGGAGGTCGACAATCCCTGTATAAAAATCGTAAAGTACGTTGGAGCTAGGACTCAAGATGAAAAAATGCGTTGAAACACTGCAAAAACAAATGGGCGTAATTTTAAATATATAAAAAATTCTCAGTTATTGACTTGGTCCTTACCAACAGAAGAAATCTTTCAGGTACACGGCCAAAATCGACCTGTGGCAAATCGTCCAGCTGTCGATTTTCGTTCTCAGCCGCGAGAAAGGCCATCACCAAAGCCACTGAATACATAACTTTCGGTTTATCTTTCCGTCTTTTGTTATCTTCCCTCTCTAGGAAAATTTGAATGTCACTGTCTGTAAGCGGTGCGGATTTTTGAAGTGTTTTAGAAGCCATAATCTGAAAAAATTCCGATAAACCTCCTTGGATTGAGGACGTTGAAGGCTTCGCCGTTCGTTCATCAACTTGACCGAGAGATGCGAAAGGTGAGTGATGTGTCAGCAGCTGATTGTCGATATCAAACACAGGTGAAATAAAAACGATATTTTTTCACGTATGTTGTTCCGGCTTTTCTCAGGGCTGGAAATCCTTGTATAACACCGTAGTTCATATGATAAACTTTATCTATACGCGAGAACTCTGATGAACTGGGAAAGCTCGTTACGAAAATGAACGTTTACACCATCGTATTCATATCGTATTAATATTAGTATAAATAGTATTAATGCTTCTCCTCAGTTTTTCTGTAAGTCGAGGTATCTCTAAGACAATAGTGTGAAGCTTGATTTGGATCGATCTCTTGCCTTTTCCAAAATCCTTGTAAGAGTCGAAAAAGCTTTTCTCGCCCTTTGGGGTAGTTCCGTCGAATCTTCGATGTGATCGTTTAAATTGTGAAAATGATGCGTTTGAAATGAAAAAAGAAATCCTGGAGGACTAAATATCGTAGGGAGAAAGCTAATTAGCTGCAGCTTACTGATATTCTTCTTCAGAAATCTCAAAATCCTTTCCAAAGCGAATTTATTCCTTTAGGTTTTCGACTCACCTTTCTAGGATGTCGCTTTTTAACAATTATTCGCAGGCAGGTGAATTATTTTTTGGATATAATTGCCTAGGTGCTTTCTGATTGTGTTATAAATATCCGTTTGATGCTAAAAGCATTCTGTTTCAATTCAGTATTTTGATTCATCGTATAAAGAGGCAGTTTTCACGAGAATTGAGAGGTTTATTTTAGTTCAATCAGCAAATACTTCATATCTTTCTATTGAGTGGTGGGATCTCCAAACTTATTAGCATCTTTTGTGCTCTTCGGAAATACATTTTGTTTATCACGATCATCAGTTCCTCATCAACACTGACTAAACAAGAGGCAGCTATATTAAATTATAAAAATTTAGCGCTTTTGTCATGATCATCTAGTCATAATCACCTCGCGCGAGGTGATTATGGCGAGATATGAAGCAATCTTCGACAAATCAGAGCGCGTGCATCTGTATATTCACCAGAACAATTATACTAATAATAGATAGAACACTCTCGTTTAACCCTTTAACGCCCATGAGTGACCAAGAGAAAATTTCTCCTCACAGTGTCAATGCAATATCAAGCAGACAAATGAGGAGAATAAAAAAGAAAACTCAATTAGGGGACTACAAGCTGATCCAATACCAAATTCTCCAAACAAACATCATAAGAATCGTGTGGCAGATAGTAGGAGAATTACTGATGAGATCTCGGGAGTGAAAGGGTAAGTAACATATCTTGAGCCTTCTCCCTCCTCATTTTCACCGTGTCCTCTTTTTCTTGTCTCACTTTCTATTCCGATTTCCACTAATCTGCCCTCTTTGAATGACGTGTTAGATTCACAAGCCTTCTGCTTAGAAGTTTCTTTTATCAGCATTTCTAAGGGTTGTTCGGTAGCTGATGGTTTTCCCTCGTAAAACTTCTTCTCTTTGTAAGTTTTAGCGGCCTCCTTCGCTTCCTTGACCAATTGTGAATTTCC
Organism: Pocillopora meandrina; assembly: GCA_942486045.1. Classification (NCBI taxonomy): domain Eukaryota; kingdom Metazoa; phylum Cnidaria; class Anthozoa; order Scleractinia; family Pocilloporidae; genus Pocillopora; species Pocillopora meandrina. The sequence goes on from CALNXJ010000030.1 coordinate 342,799, forward strand.
AATAGCCTCTTGATCAAAGGATTTTTTTTTTGCGACAGTGGTACAGGTAAAGTTTTTTTCAACAGTTGGATATTCCACCTCCTTTAAAATTTTTTCCAGCCCGACTGAATCTTTCAGCTTTTTCTATGATTCCTATAAATCTCTTTCTCTGGGATGTACACAGCGCTTTCTCGTATTTTTCTCTTTGTTTCATTAGGCAAAGGTGCGGTCCAAAGTATGCAGTCTGCAGGCAGACCACCCTTTTCAACTTTATTTATACTTATTGTTATTGAGATACGCTTTAATGACGGTATCGAAAAACCGTTTTATAATATTACGGTAAATGTCCTTCACACCATTGTTAATAACATTATGGCCTCGTAAGGGATTTGGTGACGACATGTGCTTGTTTGTCTTCCTCAGTATCTACGCCCTTGATTATTACTCAAAGTCTTCTTTCCGAACTTTAAAGCACTCTCTCTTCCGTATCTTCGCCATGGTAACGAGCTAACGGATAAAGTCGTCTCCTTGGAACACAGCAGCCAGTTTCTCAGATCAGGACTTTTGTATTATAACGGCGAGGAACGATTCCAATGAGAATCATGAAAGGACCATGAAATTAAAATTAGCTCAATTGCTCCTATGAAAAATTGCCTTTCGGGTACAAAGAAAATTCTTTGCTTACCAGAATTTGCGCTATTTTGCTGGGACTGACTGATGATTCCTCAAATCTAGGTTGGTGTCCATCGAGTCCCAGCGAAAAAAAAATTGCATCGCTGGAGGTCCTGAAGGAATTGAAATGCGACGGAGTGTTTCGACGGTGACACGCAAAATGCAAAATAGCACAGCGGGACTTATGACGCAATCATCTTTTCGAAGAAAATTTCTTTTTTCAAGAATTTTGAGGCCATCAATGTTTTATAAAGAGTTGATTGTGTTTACGAAAAATTCTTCGCTGAGCTGAGAGATAAATTGTTAATGAGGGTACGGTCAAAAGAAGATTACAAATAGCTATGCACGCAAAGAATTAATTCACTGAAGCGAAAAAAAGATACAGGGATGATTCGAAAAATTATGTCATTGGTCAATTCCATGCTTGTGAAATTCGCTAACGTGAAATTAATTCTTTTCCCAAAAAGCTTTGATATAGGTATTGACTCTGCAAGATACGTACGACATCATTAAAATTCTGAGATTGGCGTCTTTTCCTATTTTCTCGTTGGCGCTAAGAGTGAAATGTAGAAAAGCAGGAAGTTTTAACAAGGTCAAGGAATATCATCCACTGTGTACATTTTGTTCAATCAGTCAGCTCGCATTCTCAAGCAACAAGGGAATCTTTTCATGTTTGCATAACGTCACCTAAATTCTTGGGTTGGAGGAATTCTCCAAAATTACTTAAAACTACCTCAGCGAAGTCGTCCAGGTTAAGATTATTGAAGCAAACAAAGCCTTAAAGTTCTTTTGCCTTAATATATTTCTTTGACTTTTCTATGCGCGAAAACTTCGAGATGTTTCTCGCAAAATGCGTGACTTCACAGCAGTGTTTACATACTCACATCTAAACTCAAAAATCAATCAAAAAGAGCGCACGTGCACATTTCATGATATAAAATCTTAACTGGGAGACAAAGGACACGTGTTTCTTCAACTAGTAAGTGACGCTATACATTAAGACGGTATAAAACAGCAAATATCTTTAAGTAACGACAAACCAATGTTAACGCCCTGGAGGACTTTAAACTCTACCTTAATTTGCACTTAACTTTTCCTTTTTCACGGAAATAAAAACTTGTTTCTAAGAAACCCTTTGATTAGTCTATGAAAGTCGTTTCTTTCCTTTTTCCCAATTTGATCAGAATACTTATTGATTTTTCGTTATTCTTTATACGATTTTCCCGCTAAAAAACTCGTCAGAAACCATTCAAGGACTTCCTTAAGCTCCCAGAACAGTCTTTGCCTTTTTCTTTTCGAAGTAAATTCCTGTCTCTTGTCGAGGATATCACTCGTTCTAGCGCTCGAGACGATTACTGAACTCGCATTTTTCTAGAAAAAAAACTTTCAATTTTATTCATAAGTAACAGGGTTATTTAGTATCATCAGTAATAATCACAATCATAATCACCTCGCGCGAGGTGAAGCGATATGAAGCGATCTTCAACCAATCAGAGCGCACACATCTGTGTATATACCGGAATAATTATACTTATAATAAATAGAACACTTTCGTTTAAAAACATATCTTTGGTCTTCTCTCTCCTCATTTTCTTCTGGTCCTCTTTTTCTTTTATCACTTGCTTTTCTCGTTTCTACGACTCTGCTCCCTTTGAATGACGTGTTAGATTCGCAAGCCATCTGCTTGGAAGTTTCTTTTGGCAGAATTTCTAAGGGTTCTTTGATAGCTGATGGTTTTTCCTTATCAAACTTCATCTCTTTGTAATCTTCGGCGGCCTCCTTTGCTTCCTCGAACAATTTTGCATATTTTATATCTTCTATGGCTTCTTCTTGCGACAGTGGTACATATAAGATTTCTTCAACAGGTGAATGTTTCATCTCCTTTAAACGTTTTTTTATGCAATTTTCAGCAGCCTGTTTCGCTCCCTTGGCTACCTTCGCATCTTCATGATCTCGTAGGCTCTCGACAATCATTATGTCGTAGCATAAATATCCTGCACTTTCAATCACTAGTGCCCTTTTCTCGGGATCCATCAATCTTGACTCCTCAATCCCTTTGCCTAGACATATTTTACATCTGGATTCAACGGGAGTTTTTGGCCAAACATCGTCTCAATGCTTTCACAATAATCCTGCTCGTCCCTCGATGCAGACGCCATTGGTTAAAAATTGAGGGCACTTCGAAAGGATTGAGCCTGAGGAAACAAGATTTTAAGATGGGTTTGTCGCAAAAAATGAGAAATTTTCTAGTAGCCTAGAGTTCATGAAATTGGTTCTTTTTTTTCCCCTTTCTTTTTAGTAATTTTACTGCAGTGTCATAGTTTGACTAAACGTGCTCGGCCACGTAATCATAATTAGTTTCAAAAGAGCAGGAGCAGGGGTGTATGAGGAAGAAGTTTGCAAGAGAAACATCCATCAGAACAGTAGCTATCGAACTTGACAGGAAAATACTACATCCACAACTCAGTTAGTGAGAGGTTTTAAAAATAAAAACTAGTGTGATCCGTGACCCACTTGATCGATAGAACCGTGTGATGAAATTGTTCAGCAAAAGTACGATTTCCGATCAAGACAAAGCTTAGAGCCACCCTTACATTGAATGGATTTCTTCGGAGAATCATCAACTACGAAGGACATTGGTGGAAATCGTCCATCCTTTTCCATTGTCATGCTTACACTAACTTGGCCCAACCGCATACACTTCTAAGTACTTGTGATATTTGTTGTTTGTTTACCAAAAAACGTAAACGTTTATCAAACATTAAACTAAGATACATAAATATAAGGTACATAAATATCGAAAATCACTGGCGCCTTTTTTAGGATATCAAGCAACCGGGTTTTCCATGGACTCGCAAGGAGCTTTTTTCATTTATTAAAGTTATTTCTTATTTTTTATGGAAAGAGATCGTCGCTTACAGTCATCTGACACCTAAACTGACCGGCTCAAGGGATCATATTGGCGAAATAGATAACATTTCTTCTGCGATTAAGCTGCCAAATTTAAGGCCAAAAAGGTCACATAACTGCAATAATTGCGAAAGCTGCAGTCCTATAAGCAATCTCTGTTGCCTGTTTTAACAATCTGATCCGGGTTATTCAGAATATATTAAGTAACCTAGTTCTTCATTCGCTTACGTGTCATTGATCATTATTTTTCCCTTCATATTCTCTATTGACAGCTATTATGCTGTGCACCTTAGATATCGGCACACCACTGTAAAACGTTTTTAATGAGTTGGAACATTAAGCAGGAAGAAGTCTGTAGAAGCCCTTCTGTTACATTGATCTATTTATGACCGTTCATTGCAAATGATTGTATCTGAACCCCTCTGACACACGAAAAGCCCACTGTCCCCAATGTATAACAAGCTGTATCGTGCCCTCGCCAGCTATTTTCATCAACATTTCATTCACTTGCTGTATCAAGTTTTCGAGCCTATAGACGTCACCTGGACCTCTTTCTCTTTCCCACCAAGCTTTAGCTTGCTCATCAACAAACACATCACTGTTAAAGTCGTCAGTAATGAAATGACGGAGCCCACCCATTTCATCATCAAGATCATCAGGCACTTTGTTTTCCTCTCTGAGTGAGAGGCAAATATCACGCATCAATATAGTAACTTTAAATAAAAGGATTTGTTTAGCCTGACCGAATCTTTCAGCGTTTCTATAATTCGTATAGGTCTCTCCCTCTGGGGTGTACACAATGCTTTGCTCAATTTTTCTCCTTGTTTCATGAGGCATAGGTGCGGTCCGAAGCACGCAGTCTGCAGGCAGACCACCCATTCTAACCTCATTTATGATATTCAGCTGTACAAGGTTGAAATAGTTATTGCTATCGAGATAAGTTGTACCGAAGCTATCGACAAAACGTTTTATAATGTCGCGGTATATGTCCTTCACACCATTGTTAATAACATGATGGCCTCGTCTGGGATTAGGTGACGACATTTGGCTGTTCATCTTCTTCAGTATTTACGCCCTTGATTGTCCTCAAGTCTTCCTTCCGAACTTTAAAGATGCCCCTCTCTATCCTCTTCCGTATCTTCGCCTTGGTAACGAGATAGTAAATATAGTTGATGCGAGAAAGATGATAGAGAAAGATGTTTTTCGTCTTGTCACGAGCGTGGGACAAAGGAAAAATTCTGCGTCCCAATGAGGAATCGAAACTCAGACCTTCAGATTCCGCGCTCCGATACCCTACTACTGAGTCACAGAAACTCCACGGTGAGCGAGGTCTATTACCAATTTCATATGGCAGTATGCAGGACGCGTGTCATATCAACTTCGTAATAGATCTCGCTCACTGCGGAATCTCTGTGGCTCAGTGATAGAGCATCGGAGCGCGGCATCCGAAGGCCCGAGGTTCGATTCCTCATGGGGACTCAGAATTTTCTCCTTGTCTCACACAAGACAAAAAACATCTTTTTCGATTTCTTTACCGAGCTCAAACTTACCATCTCCATTATTTCTACAATCATTACGCTATCGACATTGTTGATCCTTGTTTCCGGAATGAATGGGCGTGAACAACATTGTTTTCTTAAGCGTTTGTCTTGTAGAATCACTTGTATAGATAATTCCTGTTATTTTGTTTTACTCTTGCAGTTTTTTTTTTCTTTACTTTTATGTTTTGTTATCCTGAGAATTTTCTAGCCTTGGTCATGCAAAGGCTTTCTATGAGTTTGATTCGGGTGGGTTTAGTTTGAAAATATATAGCACCAGTGTTAATAAACATTTTGAGACAACCTCGATCGGGCTCTCTCAGTACACTGTAATTCATACATTCCACTAGGGCTGAAAATAGTTTCGCACATTTTAGTCAAAGTTAAGAAACTTACAACTGACGTCCTATATTTTACGTTTATATCCATTTTGAAGAGCTCTCAACTTTTGCTCTGTCAGGGTTTTTGTCAAGCTTTGTTAATTTGACAAAATGTGAGAAGGAAAGCTCCAAAAAAGCATCATAATATAATTCATTGGCACATTTGATCCCTCAACTTTATCTAGCTTAGCTTCTCCGATGGAATGTGAGTTGGCTTCTACGATGGGAAATATAACCAGTCAGAAAAATAAAAGATCTCTTCTAAAGATCACTTGTGGGTATCACTACCTTAGAATGAAATAATCGTTGCGGTAACTATACAACGAGGGACACAAAACCAAGTTTCCATTGAAGTTCTTCTCGGTGGTTGTTCGGGACTTTTCAATTTTTTCTTCTTTTGAGCGAGGGGGACTTTTAAAATATTTTGAATATTTACCACTAATCATCTAATTTGTTTCTAGAATACGTCGATATGCAAAACCTAAACTGGCGTGTAAAATTAAGTCGCTCTACTAATGTTTCAGCAGAGATGAGAAATTGAAGCAGATGAAAGATAAAATTACCATAAATTTATTGCGACCAAATTTATTCATTCATTTCACGCGTTCTATTTTATTAAATGCCATGCAAAGCGCACTTTTATTCGCTGGGAATAGTTCTTAAAGTGATCCACCGTTTTGAAAGCTTAGCAAAAATTTGTAAAATCCATAGACATCGTTTGCATGAATAGAATCTCCAGCTTTTCCTCTTTTCCTATTCTTTTTCATCAATTCGTCTAAAGCTGCGCATAATTTTTAAAAAAGATTCTCAGTTACTTCGGAACTTGCCAAGCATTTCACAGGTAGTTGTGTCAGTGACTCTGTGTGGTTGCCGGTCGTTTCTTTCCCATGATCATTTAATAGCTGGTCAGTTGATGCGTTTCGTACCCAGTTCGGTCGTTTCGTACCTAAACTAACGGAATATGTATTTATGTTAATTATGTATAAAGAAATGTTGGTTTCTTACTATGAGTAGCAATATTATCTGCGTTAAATAAGTTTTGTGAACATGGTGCCCATTTACGAGGCGCGAACGATGAGGGCAAGTCCTGGAACAGAAATAAATACCAAAAGAAACGTAATAAATACCAAAAGAAACGTGCTCAGAGTCATACGTCTTGACCTAAAATTTCATATAACTAACTGCTATGAAAAGCTAATTACAAACTATTTACGAATGTATGAATAACTATTAGATAAAACTGAAAAGGCATCTGTTTACAAAACAGCGTTTATGACGTTCAGTTCTGACACGTGGCAAGATATAAGGGTATCCACTTTTCCTTGAGCTCCTAGCTAACATCCTGCAATTCCACGGCAATTCGTAATAATTACTGACCCTCATAAAATCCTATTGTTCTCTCTCAGCATTATATCGGCGATTTCAGCCTGAGAAAATATTCATACTCAGTCAAGTCCAACTGTCTGAGGAAAACGGTGGCGGTCCTTTTTGGTAGCAGGGAAATTATCAGGGGTAATCCTAAACGCGCTAAAACGTTCAATATTGCAGTGGGCTGGCTGCACTGCAATATTTTTAATAATGCAGCCTGCTTTACGTTTGCATGAAATTCAATCACACACCTGAAAGGATCTTTACAAGGATTTAACAATGACTAAATTCCGGGAAATAAAAAGGGTTATGTAATTTGTATAACTACTAGACAATACGTGCTAATTGCATTGTT